>CM062819.1:268506743-269023410 GCA_031772625.1 Pinus tabuliformis | reverse complement strand
TTGGAGTTTTATTGGCTCAAACACAGGAGGGGTAGCACCATAGGGCGCCTTAATAAAACATCGATGCCGACACCAACTATTAGAATTGATACAAAGGTTTACAAGGCCTCTAAGAGAGAGCCATGATCAAAATAACTAGCTCAAGAAAATCATGGCAGGGTCGAGCCTTTCTCTTATGACAGTCGTAAAGATCCATGTCTTATGCATTGCGTAAGGAAGGGTCATGAACCCTTATTCGAGCCATGGAAAAGTTCAAGTGCTAGTTCGATGAGGTGCATAAAGGATCACCATAAAATTATAGCATAGTCCAACTAAACCTTATCTTTATCAAGGAAAAGCTCTAGTTGTGGAAGCTTCGCATTGGTGTGACCCAATTTCCTTTAACGCGATTGAATAAAGAATTGTGATAGGGTTGGTGAGATGATGTCAGTTAGGATGAGATGGTTGACATGCCAAACCAAAAGTCATGCAATTGGTTAGAGGTAGCCCACTAAGTAGGTGGCCTGAAAGATCCAACCTAGAAGAAAAAGTGTAAGTGAAATAGGGAACCATTGGGATAGAAGTCAACAAGATGGCGTGTCCCAAAGGGACCAGCCCAACAATTTCAAGAAGTGGTGCAAGAGAAAACGCAAGGAGCATAGGAGCGAGATGACATCACTTGATGCCACCCTGGAAGTCTTACTCGAGAGGTATTAAGAAGTGTTGGGGAAGAGAGTGTTGAGATAGATCCCATATTATGATGTGTCCCGACTACTTCTCCATTGGTCGAGGAGTGGTCCCACCAGCCACATAAGCCTAGTGGTTAGAAAAGGCCCATCCTTAGGAATGGGTAGTAAGGGACCCAACTGGTTGATGTGAGGCGGGTGTGTTGCATGGCCGCACTATTGTCGTGGTGCTATTATTCAGGATCTAGCCCACCTATCAAGTCAGCTTGACGAGTTCACCCTCAATTATCAAAGTAAAGAGTCAATTATAAATGTCGGGAGGAGAATAGTGAGATGACATAATTCATACCACGCTCATGAAGCACATATCCAATTAGTGGAGAAGGGCTCCCACCAGCCAAGTCAGTCTGACAAAATGAAGGGATTTAATAGGTAAGTGGAGGAGGTTGATCCCAAATGGTCAAAAATCTCAATTGCTCCATACGCTAATAGTGGATTCCCACGAGACAACTTGATGAGGTGGTACAGTAAAAACCTTTGGGAGGAAATATCTCACAATATGGGGGTCAGATTGAGAAAAATAAATTATAGCAGCATATTTGTCTCGACAAGATAAATGCAATGGTGATGGTTACTCTGAGTTTAGAGAAGTCTAGGGAAGGTCAAAGTTTTTATACCCCATTTTCATAATGTCAATTTGAAGATTGGGTATGCATAGTGACCACCTCCCACTCTAGTGTTGGGTAAGGGGTGATGTTAAAGTGTTGCTTAGAACAAAGGGCATGTTACATCGATAAGTAGGCTATATAAAATCATCACTTTTTCAAGGACATGTCACCTTGCCAGTCACCTCTACATCATGCTACAATTCTACTGCAAATCACAAAGAGTGTGATAAGAACATGATCCATGTTGATGTTGAGAAATGGAAACAAGAAATTATAGTTTAATTTGTCCTTGAATTAAATTGTGAATTAAAATTGAATTATATTCTCATAACAACTTGTAAATAGTTAATTAATTTTAATTAACTTAGGAATTTCGAGTTGGGAGTCTTTTGGAAGTCATGTATACATTCTCCCTAAGCTTTAGGGGTCCATAATGAGCTTATTTATGAGTTGTAATGAGATAACTCGGGTTACTAAGTTATCAGTTAAATTAGTTCTAATTATTTGTGGAACTAATAGAGGATTAGCAGCCAGTTGGTGCACTGGTGCATCCACAAGTGTTACTCCAATTAACTGAAGATTCCCTCATAAAAAACTCATGCATGTTAGTTCATAGAAAGACACAGTTGTGACTAGATTGTAGGGATAGTATACTATCAATTGTATGATTTACTGAGTTGTAAATATCATGCATGCAATCATAGAAGGACCTAATTTTGGATTGTACAGTTATGTATGAGGAATTTTCCTTTAAATATAGGCTAATTATCTCATGAATTGGGCAAAGAATTAGAATCTTAGAGGCTTGGAAATTTGGCCAAGTATTGGCTAAAGGAAGTCATCAGGAGGAGGATAAGAAATACTTGTATAGGTTAAGCTCAAGGTTGAGCAGAGCTTATTGTATTCATGAAAATTCTTTGACCAAAGGCGTAAGGAGCCAGGGGCTTAGAGAGCAACATAAGAGGCTAGAGATTTGCTTGAGCTTGCTTATGAGCATGGATATTGATCATACTGAGTGCTAGGATTGTTCTTGTGAGAACACTCATTGTATTATCATCTTGGATTTATGATCTACTGCAATACAGATCATAGGGGGGCTTCAACTGAGGATTTCCCCAAATACTTATTTTGCTATGTGCCATTGATATATCTTCTTCTTGTTTTTATTGTTTTCATCGATCTATTGGCTTCCGCTGGTTGAAAGTAGAAGTAGATTCTTGTCATGTGCTTTTGTACATTGCATAAGCTTGTGAATCTATAGGATTTTTTACATGGTATCAGAGCCGAGAACATTATACTAGAGGAGATTTTGAATTTTTGAGTTTTGGGTTACAGGTGAAATTTGAATTTGCAATACATACTTCATGATCGACAAATGGCGTTCTATGGTTTGCGGCTAGAGTATGCCTTGGAAGGAAACTCAAATTTTATAGCCTGCAGGCATAGAATGGAGGTTCTACTAGAGGATAATGGTTTGAAGGAATTCATTGGTCAAGAAATGGCTGATTCAACAACATCGTATGCAGAACATTTGGCCGAATGGAAGTAGTGTGTGGCGAAGGCGAGGTGAATAATCCTTGTGGAAGTTCGAGACCACATTGTCTCGAGTCTCCATTGAAAGGAAACTCCATATGCTATGTGGAAAGCATTGAAAAACTTGTATAAGAACAACAATAACCAAAGGAAATCAACACTAAAGGACAAACTTCGTAAAATCAAAATGGAGAAAGATGAGACTATTCCAAAATACTTGACCAAGTTCACACAGTGTTGTGGTGAACTTGGAACTGTTTGAATCACGGTTTCTAAGCATGATATGGAGAGTCCTACTCTTCTAGGACTCCCAAAGAGTTTGAATAATTATCAAGACTCTTTCAATGTTCCAGAGAAGCTTCCAAATTGGGAAGGACTATGGTCATATTTGACGTAGGAGGAGATCAAGAGAAACATCAGGGATGGTTCTTCATCAAAGACAAATGATGAAGAGAATTGTGCCTTAGAAATTAAGGTGAAGAAGGGGAAAGGGAAATATTCCTAATCTAAATCAGATTCTTATCATGGAGGTAAGAAGAAAGACATGACAAAATTTAAGTGCTTTCATTGTCATGAGTTGAGCCATTTTGCTACAAATTTTCCACTCAAGAAGTCCAAGAAGAAGTCCTCGAGAGGAGTGACGGGTGAGGCTTTCTTCTCCCAATTCGAATTGGATGTTTCCCTCTGCATGCATGGTGTCATAAATGATGGGAAGTGAATGGTACTTATAGAGTGCAGCTTCACTCCACATGATTGGTGATAAAGATTTATTCAATGATCTAGAGGAGAAATATCTCCAAATGCATATCGAGATGGGTGACGATGGGAAGTATAGTGTTACTAGATTAGACACGATTACTTTTCAGAGGGAGCATGGGGCTCCACTCACCTTGAAGAATGTTATGTATGTGCCGAGGATGAAGAAGAACTTGGTATTCTTTGCCATGCTTGAGGATAGAGGCTATGATGTGATATTCTAAAAAAATAAGGCATTCCTTTAACACATAACCACAATTAAAGTAAATAAGATAGGGATTCAGGTGAAGAATCTCTATAAGCTAGAGGTAGAGGAGTGTGCTCACTTAAGCACAAAAGAAGAAAGGGTGCAGAGTCGAGATGTTGGCGAGTTATGACAAAAGTGATTAGGTCACTTGCATCATCGAAGTTTGAAGATATTGCAGTAGATCTCTAACGATATTCCCAAAGGTATGCTTAAGAAAGTTAATGATCTCATACTCACGGGTGATGATCAGCTGATCAAGTCTTGAGAGGAGGAGTTATGACCTTGCAAGAGAGTTTGAGATGAAATATATGGGGATCATGCATTACTTTCTTGGAATGGAGGTATGGCAGTGAGATGGGGAGTTGTTTTTGTCTCAAGGCCAGTATGCCAACAAGATACTCATGATATTCTGCATGGAGAGCAACAAACCCGTGGAGACTCCTCTAGTTGGTAACTAGAGGAAGGAGGATGCTACTTTGGGAGAAGTAGTGGAAGCTACTATCTACAAGGAGTTTGTGGGTTCACTCATGTACTTGGTCAACACACGATTGAATATGTGCTATGCATTTAACCAACTTAGTTAAGTGATGGTTAGGCCTACCAAGATGTTTTGGAAGGCAACAAAGCATGTGTTGAGATACCTGAGGGGCACTTCTTAGTATGGATTATGGTACAAACAGGCAGAGGGAGTGAAGCTTCAAGGCTTCACCAATGCAGATTGGGTAGGGAGTCCATCTCACCAGAAGAACACATCAAAAGGGATCTTCAGTATTGGATTAGTAACAATTTTTTGGTACAACAGGAAACAAAGATTGGTTGCACTAATTTTGACGAAGGAAGAGTACATGGCTTTGAGTTAGGCAACATGTGAGGCCATCTGGATGAGGAAGGTCTTGGTTGGTTTGTTTGGTCAACAAATGGATCCAACCGTCATTGACTATAATAATCACAGTTGTATCAAACTCTCTGAAAATCCAGTTTTTCATGATCGGTCCAAGCATACTGATATCTAATATCATCATCTCAAAGATTGTTATTGAGGTAGATTATATTGTTAGAGTAAATTCCCATGGAGGAGCAAGATGCTGACATTTTGGAAAAGGCATTGTCAAGATGTAAATTTGAGTTTCACAGAGACACGACCAGGTTAGTGATAATCCCTTTCTTATTAAGAGGCAGTGTTGAGAAATGGCAATAAGAAATTCCAGTTTAATTTGTCCTTGAATTAAACTGTGAATAAAAATTGAATTCTGTTCTCATAACAACTTGTAAATAGTTAATGGAGTTTAATTAACTTAATTAACTTAGGAATTTCGAATTGGAATTATTTTGGATGCCATGTATATGTTGTCCCTAAGTTTTAGGAGTACAAAATGAGTTTATCTATGAGTTGTAATTAGATAACTCATGTTACTGCGTTATGGTTAGTTAAATTAGTTCTAACTATTTGTGGAACTAATAAAGGATTAGCAGTCAGTTGGTGCACTGGTGCATCGACAAATGTTACTCGAGTTAACTGAAGATTCCCTCACAAGAAACTCGTCCATGTGAGTTCAGAGAAAGACCCAGTTGAGACTAGAGTGTAGGGACAATTTACTATCAGTTGTATGATTTAATGAGTTGTAAATATCATGCATGAAATCAGAGAAGGCAGTATTTTTGGATTCTGAAGTTATGGACGATGAATTTCCCTTTAAATATGGGCTAATTCTCTCACGAATTGGGCAAAGAATTAGAATCTTGGAGGCTTGGAAATTTGACAAAGTATTGGCCAATTGATGTCATTAGGCAGAGGATACGAAATACTTGTGCAGGTTAACCTCAAGGTTAATCAGGGCATATTGTATTCATCCAAATTCTTTGACCAAGAGTGCAAGGAATCAAGGGCTTGGAGAGCAACAAAAGAGACTAGAGATTGGCTTGAGCTTGCTTGTGAGTAGGGAGATTGATCATACCGAGTGTTTGGATTGTTCTTCTCAGAACAAGCATTATATTATCATCTTGGATTTCTAATTTAATGCAATATAGATAGTAGGGGATTTTCAGCTGAGGCTTTCCCCGAATACTTATCGTGTTATGTGCCATTGATTTATCTTCTTCTTGTTCTTATTATTTTCATCGATCTATTCATTTCCACTCATTGAAAGTAGAAGTAGATTCTTGTCCTATGATTTAGTACATTGCATGAGCTTGTGAATATACATGATTTTCTACAGTTGACATCAAGGTCAACAAACTAGCCATAATGCCAACAAATTGATGTTTAATTTGGAATCAATGACTAACATTTAAAATTAATATTAGTAACTAAAAGGTATTTATTGTTGAGCCATAAATAAAATCTTTCAGGTATGGTAAAATATTTCAAAATTAATTGTACATAATATATAAACAGAAATTGAAATAGGATTTCTCATCACACTCATAAGTTGTCTCTAGATCCCAATATGATGAATATGTATAAGTGAATTCATTGTATTTAAAAAAAATACCAACAACAAAAAAGATATTTCAAACACAATATTTCCAAAGACACATTTCAATTGTGTGTTATTTAATATGAGGGAGGGAGATATGTAGGTCCTTCCATACTCAACTTGGTATTGACATGATGGATATGTGCAATTTCTTTCATTCTCAACATCAAGTTGGATTTATCATGGGCAAGGATCTTCTCCATCAAAGTGCAAAGCTATTTTTAAAATCTAAAACTTGAGAAAAGCATTTGAAGGAATCTTATCCCATGAAATTCATAATAAATCTAAGTTAAAATAAAAATTTACATTTAAAATGACTCTACATTAGTTCTAACTCATATATTCCTTTCTAACTTAAAAAGAACTATCAACTTAATAAGAAATTTTTTTTCTACTTATACAAATCAAAACAATAAATTCTTACCTAAATAAAAATCATCTATAAATTTAATAAACGAATTCCTACATATCCAAATTATAAAATAATTGATTCTACCCATATCATTGTTGCTATATACTAATCACCATAACTTTTATAAAAATAACATATAAAATAAAGAAATTCTTATCCATACCTTCGGTTATCCTCCACCTACAAAGATTAAAGCTCAATCTATTTATGTTATCTCTTAATTTATTAGCCATCAAAAATAGTCAATATACATACAATTCTTTATTAAAGTTTGTATTAAAAATTGCAAAATAAAAACATGAATTTCCTTTATAACGTTATAATTATATTTCTTTTTGTTAATTTATTTATATACAAATATGTCAAGTCCATGAAAAGTATACATTTCTTTTTATATATACACTATCAAAATATTTTAATTAAAAATAAGAAATAAAATTAATATAAATTAAAAAATTATGTATCTATTATATATTATATATAATATTTTGAATAGTAATATAGGTTTAAATGATGTAGTTTAACTTAAATTGAGTACTTAAGAATATATATTTTAACATATTATGTAAAATATTTTTTCTGTTTTAATTATGTTTATTTGTTATTTTTAAATATTAAAAGAACATTTCTTTTTCAAAAAAAAACAATTAACAATTTCCTCTATCTATATAAGAAAAAAAAACACAAACAAATGAACTCATTCTTCAAGTGAAAATAATAAATCCTACTAACACAATTAGATTACTACACCTACAAAGGAAAACAATAAATACACTTTTAAAAAAACAAATTCCTAATCCTACAAATGATAACAATAAATCATACAAAACTGGTGTTACATAATGCATACTTTCAATGTTAAATGAAAGGAACACATGTTTATCATTTGAAGAATAAGACAAATGAAAAAAAACAAATTCCTGCCCTAAAAGTGAAGATCATGAAACCCTACGGGTTGATATGAAAAGAACAAATTCGCCGTACAATGAATTCCTACAGATAAATTCCTACAGATACAAGTGGCATTATTTAAATCATCCTTACATGGCCATAAGTTTTTATGGTTATATCCTGGCACTTCAATCACCTTGAGACTCAATGCAAATTTTTTACGTAGATAATTTCCAACATGTTTTATCTGTGACCTTTTTCTTGCATGTCAAGATTCTAGGAAATACTTTTTTTAGGTATTGTGTAATTATTCTAATTACTTCATATTTAGTGATCTTAATAAATTTAGTCAAATTTTCACGAAAAATTATCTAAAATAACACTCTGAAATACAAAACAATCAAATTATATATATATATATATATTATAAACTTTTTATTTTTTATTTAATTTTCATTTATATGAATGACTAGGTTATTATTATTATTTCAAAATCTAAAGCAGTCAGATTATATAACCTTAACCTCATACAGCTCATTTTGTTACATTTAATTTTCATTTATGTGGATGACTAGTGTATTGTAAACCTTGATCACTAATTATTATTAATTCAAAATGTAAAACAATCTTATTTTGTGAAGCCTAGTATCTTTACATTTAATTTTAGTTTATATGAATGACTAGTGTATGATTTATCTCGATCTTCTATTGTTATTATTTATATAGTATAGTGTGAAAATGAGAAATTTTTTTAAATATATATATATATATATATATATATATATATATATATATATATATATATATATATAATTAATAATTTTCAAATTATTGAAAAATGATGAAAATATATTAATATATCACTTGAAAAAATATGAATTAAATATATAGACATAAAAATTTTCAAGAGGGTGATGTGTAATTCATTCTATTCTCAAAGTGGAAGTGATAGATACCTCTCTTAAAATAAAAATAAAATATTTTGTAAATATAAAAGCCTATGTGTGCTATAATTAAAAATAAAAATGAATATGATGTGCATATTATGTTTAATTAGTGTCCATATCATTTAATATAATTTTATGTAAAATAATTAGAAGTAAGAAAAATGTGTGACTATGATGTTTAAATCTTATACTTTTCAAAAATTTAAATGAAGCATTTGAAAATATGTTAACTAATTTATGTCATATATATATATATATATATATATATATATAATATAATATAATATTTGAATAGTAATATAGTTTTAAATTACACCGATTAACTTCAACATATATAAAATTTCAAGATACATATTTAAACATACTATATGGAAAAAAATTATATTAGTTATTTAATTACCTTTGTTTCTTATTTTTATTCACTTATTTATAAAATAAACAATTTTATATTTTAATTACTTTATTTTGTACATACTTTAAGTTAAATCAAGTATTAAATATTTTATTTATAATTAACTTTGAAATTTTTAGTTAATATATTTTTTAAGGAATTTTATATACATATTAAACAATAAATTATACATATCTTTCACACTAACCATTTCAGGTAAATACAATGGAAAAAATAGTTCTTATACTTAAAAAACAATGAGTACACTTTTCAAGAGAGCTAAATAAAAAGAACAAATTCTTAAAAAAAAAAGACAATTTAGTATATCCATACAAAAGAAACCAATGAATACACTTTTCAAATCAGCCAAATGAAAAGAACAAAATCTCACATTACAAATGAAAATGATGAACCCTACAAATACAACTCCATTCCTACACCTACAAAGAAAAACAATGAATACATTTTTCAAATCAACCAAAAGAAAAGAAGAAATTCATATTCTTATTGTACTCTAGTCTTCATTAGCTTCTTCATCTATTTTTAAATTTTGTATTTTGAGCTCATCACAACTATCCACATATTGAGTTGTAATTCCACTTAATTCCTTGAAGATACAATTCCCTTACATTACTCAATCAATTTCATATTTATTATTACTAAAATATTAACCATTCTATTCAAATACTCTATCTAAAATACTAATCATTCTATTCAAATACTCTATCTAACAAGATACATTACTCACCATTATACTAAATCAATTCATATTTGTGCATGTTATTTTTCCCCCTTGTGACAAAATAATTTGTCTACATACAAATTATTTTATGTATATTATTCTTACTTACAAATAAATGAGATTTCAAGATAAATTATTTATTTAATTTTAAATTCATAAAATAAATTAATTATTTTAAGTTGATAATCCAAAAAATTGTGAAAATATATCTAGACCACACCTAAAACTAAAAAAATTAAAATAATATTTCAACCTAAACACTTCTTAACTAATCATCCCATTCCACATAAACATTACAATTACAATAACATCATTCACCACAAACCTCAATATCTTCAACACAAAGCTCCATATACTATACTCAAAATTAATATCTCCAACATAAAACTCCCTCTCCTATCTCATACTCAATAAAGATCACTTAAACTATCTCACACTCAATAAACATCACTTAAACTAATGGGAAGGCTCCTAAACATTTACAACCAAAGTTCAATCCTATAGCTATTACAACGAATGACAAATCATTTACTATTATTTCTTTGGAAGGTTGAAAACACTCCAGGGACTACTAACATTATCAAAATCACAGATGCATGTTGAGGGATCATAACTTTCAATCACCTTTAGACTCTATTCAGATTTATTTTTTAGATAATTCCAACCTATTTCATCTTTGACCTGTTCCACCCAAATTGTTTTATCTCTGCATAATTCATTTTTTCAAGGTATTGTGTAGTTAATTTATTTTTAAAACTATATGTGTTTTTGTTTTTTCTTAAACTATATTTCTACTTTTAATAAATTTATCTAAATTTTAATAGAAAACTATTTGAAAAACTCAGAAATATAAAACAATCAAACTACAAAGGCTCATTCCTATAAGCCTCTTATTCCTACATTTAATTTTCATTTATATGAATGATTAATATATTGTAAATCTAAATATATTATTATTATTATTTTATTATTATAGATGGGAGTGTAAATATGATAGATTTTTTTAAAAAATATTATTATTTTTGTTTTAATTAGAATTAGAAATTTTAAAAAATGTCTCTTTAACTTATGTATTTGGTAAACAAATTGTTCAATAATTTTTTATTTTAACAAAAGCTTAAAATATTATCTAACTAGTAAAATTATAATTTTTATTATTTAAAAATATGTTATATAAAAATGAATTTAAAATTTTTAATTAATTAAATTTTGTAATTTCAATCCCCATAAATATTGTTTTATCAAATTTTAAATCAAATTTGAAATTAAAAAATAAATAAAAAGTTTAAAATGTCTTGTTTAATGTAACTTAAAATAAAAATCACCAATAATTCTCATAGAATCTATAGTATGCTACAAATTTCAAATTTATTCCACTGGCAGCTAATTTGTGAACCATGCTTCTCAAGCGCGATCAGCTTTACCTTCCATGCAAAATATTTATGTTGATAATTGCAGGCCTGTTTATATGTGACTTGTTCCTTGTTCCACTCATTTATTTTTTGGAGAGATAGTGTAAATATTTTATTGAAATAACAAAATAAATTGTGTTTTTTTTGTTTTAAATATATTTTTGAATATATAAATGAATTTAAGGTAATGAAAATTTCTTAAAACAGTTGAGATTATAGTTATTTTATATTTTGTGATTTTAATAAATCTGGCCAAATTTTAATTAAAAAATATCAGAAACAAAAACTCCAAATGTAAAACAATCAAACTACATATGCTCATTAGAGAAGACTCTTATTCTTACATTTAATTTTCATTTATATGAATGATTATTGAATTGTATCACTTATTATTATTATTTCAAAATGTAAAACAATCCCACTAGAACCTTAGTATTCTTGCATTTAATTTTGTATTGTCAATCTGGATAATCATTTTTTAATATTATTATCTTATAGAATGTAGTGTAAACATGAAGGGATTTTTTCTAATATTATTATTATTTCTTTTTTAATTAGAACATGAAATTTCAGAAAATGTGCCTTGAATCTTCAATCCACATAGTTGGAAAAACAAATTGTCCTAAATCTTCAACCCACACAGTTAAGAAACAAATTGTCCTCAATCTTCAAACCACACAGTTGGAGAAACAAAGTGTTTATCAAATTATTGGACTTGAATTTTTTGAGTGTACACCCTCATTTCTACAACCCAGTGTGAGGGTGATGTGTAATTCAGTCTATTCTCAACTTAGTGTGAGGGTGATGTGTAATTCAGTCCATTCTCAACCCAGTGTGAGGGTGATGTGTAATTAGTGTATTCTAACTTTGATATCAAAGAAATAAATATTCAAGGCCAATTTGTTTAGTTGAATCAGAACTTATTAAGATATGCTCTATCTTTTTGCTCTCAAAGAAAATTTATTAGAAATTTAAAAATAGATTTCTAAGGCTAATTTGTTAAGTTTAGAGTTTTATTCTACCATCTGATCCAATATAATGTATAATTTTTTATTTATCTCTTATCAAAATTGAAATTTTAATCATATTTGCTAAAATAAAAATCTAAAAAAATCTAAAAAAATTATACAAAACATTTAAATAATATTTATTTATAAGTAAAAAAATTAAATCCCTATTTACCATAAATCTATACTAATTTAATTGAATTGAATCAATAAAATATTAAAATACTTTTAAAATGTCCGTTGAAATCCTAATTTCACACCCAACTTAACAGAGCATGTGAACATTTACAGATCTAATTAGCGTCAGTGAGCAACGCCAATGGAAGAACGACCAACCCAACGAAGAACCATACTCGTGTGAAATCCAGTGTGTAGATTGTTACATAATTAAATATTGAATTTTATTCGGGAAGCTTCAACGCATAGCTTTAGCGGGTGTGTCGATTGTTACATAATTAAATATTGAATTTTATTCGGGAAGCTTCAACGCATAGCTTTAGCGGGTGTGTAGATTGTTACATAATTAAATATTGAATTTTATTCGGGAAGCTTCAACGCATAGATTTAGCGGTTGTGGGCGACAATGGTCAAACAATGGTCAAACAAATTGCCTGAGCGGTTACTACACGACGACGCTTGGAGACCAATCCAACGTAACATGGCTAACTAAATGAATTTTGTTATTTTTTTAATTTGAAATTGAAAACTTTTTTTAATGCTTTTCATATTATTATCTAATGATATATTAATATTCTTTTTCAATTAAATATTATCTATTTATTTATTTAAAAATAAAAATTCTTAAACCTAATTCTAATATATTATATAATATAAAATAAATTATATATATATAAAACTAAAGTGAAATAAATTATTTTAATAAATTATTTTATTTTATAATTCTTAAATATAATTAACTAAAACTAATCGTAATCAATTAAGTTAATTAACCATATCAATCACCAATTATCTCGGAGAGAAGTAAATTGAATTGTCAAACTCCTTTTGAAAGAGTTCTTTGGTACAACAAGATATTGTTGAGTGTGCACTCTTGTTTTACTTGATTGACAGTTTCTATGACATGCCTACAATAATATTTGTAGAGTATATGGTCGACAAATTTAATGGCACAAAGATTATTTATGGAAGACTTTTTGAAAAGTAATTTGGACCATTTTTGAAAATGAAGCAATTTACATATTGTTGACTGTGCACTCTTGTTTTACTTGATTGACAATTTCGATAACATGCCTACAATAATATTTGCAGACTATATGGTTGACAAATTTAATTGCACAAAGATTATTCATGGAAGACTTTTTGAAAGGTACTTCAGACCATTTTTGAAAATGCAGCAATTGTAAAGGAGATATTAATCTAGACCCTAGAATTATGAAGAGTTTAGTTGCACATGTTATTAAAATATATATATATATATATATCTATATCTTATATATTATATATATATTTATATTTGTATATCAACATTTCACTATTCGAAAAACATGTTGAAAAAGAAACAATTATTTTTTATTGATGAGGTCATTGAATTTGGGGAATTACACAATCCAAGGAAGCACAAGTATGCTTGTCACATAGATCTAGATTGTTAATTGAACAAAGGAAAATAAGAAGAACACTCGTGGAGCTAGGAGCACCCATCTTCACAAAACACATTTTGATTCAACCCCAAACAAGTTATGTAAATTTCAAAAGGGGAAACAAATATCTTCCAATTGTAAACTTGTATAAATTAGAATTAGAAAAATTTAATTTAGAGCCAAGTGTCTAAATTCTACAAGTATATGAGACTCGGGTGTTAGTCAGTTTCATGAGTTGAGGTGTTAAATAAATTTAGAATGGGCACAAGTCCAAAAGAGACTATCTCATACATTTTCAATGTTCTTCAATCATGTCTGTCTCTACATATTATATATAGGAGTCCATAGAGGAGAGTTGGAGTAGCACCCAATCAAATAGTCTCCAATGTTGACGTGAATATTTCTTTCGTGGAAAATGAAGAAGTTTGAATTTCCACCATGTATATAGGTTTGAAGCTTCTTTGTATGACCAAACTGTGCATGTAAACTAATATCTTTGTTGTTAATATAACTAATACCTTGTCTAGTAGAAAAAAGAGTGTGATAGTTTAAAAATATGTATGTTAATCTTGAGTCTAATCTCGAAAATGAGATTAAAGGGCCAAAGGGAATGGAAAGACTCGGAAATCTTAGGTAATAATCTCATAGTGAATGTGTGAAGTTCTTGGGAGAACGCGATCCTTGAGACATAGGAGAAGGAAGAGAGCTAGGAAATGCTCACTTAGGTCCAAGGCTGAAGAATTCAAATTTTTCTAAAACCAAAATCCCATAGTTTGGGAATAATTCAAATATTGAGAGGGGATAGAGCATTTGAGTTTGAAACAACCCACGAGATCTGAAAGTGATAAGCTACAAGGAGCCTAGAAGTTCTTGTGTCAAGGTAGAATGTTAATGCTTTGCTCTCATGTACTAACGTAGATTTGTAAACATAATCTTGGTTGTTGAATTTTAGGCCAACCTTGTGTCGTTGGGTGGTGTGAATAGGACGGGTTCTATCCAATTAGGAATTTGGTGGAGAGTTCCGCCATATTTTAGTACATTCAACCCAAATAATTGTGTGCAAGAAAATGTCTTAGCTAATTAACCTCCAAAACTCAACTCCCGACTTTGGTATGTGATCTAGTTAGCTAGCTGAATCGAAATGGTGGTGTGCATATGAAGGAGAGTTTTCTTCATACCTCTACCTTGTAATTAGCCCTACTAACCTTGATTGAATATTCCTCTTAAGATACTAGGTTTGGATCAAGAGTGGCCAATTGAAAAAATATTGTATGACGCGGGGCTACCCCGCGTATATAAATAAAAACCCACACTTTACTTTGATAATGTTGGACTTACCCTCTCCTATTGCGCTTAACTCTATTACAAACCATCTATTACAAACCATTTATAATAGAATCCTTTGTAAACATACCTTTTTCACTTTTAACATGACCACTGCACAGTTATCGATGCATACCTTTACTGCAATCGGGGTATCAACTCTCCGCGGCCACATTACACATGAACCCTTCCACTTCCGCTATGGGATAATGCCAGAATTCTAAGATAAGAAAACGACGCCTAATTCCTTATCAATTCCGCTCAATCACTCATTGCATTATTTCTCCACCGATAAATCTCCATTGATTGTTGGCGATGCAACAACTTCGCTTTATCGCAATCGCTTATGGCTAGGTTGGTGGCTCAAGGTGCATCCTCCACCGTTGATCTAAACTTCCGATCCAACAGTCCTCGTTTAGTCGCAAGATCGCAATCGCTTAGGGCTTCAGGCCAGGGTTCTTTGGCTCCACTGCTTTCCTCCAATGCGATATTAAAACTACGCTCCACTCTTCATGATTTAATCCTAGCCATTGTTCGTAAAGATCCAGCGGCTACTGAGCATTAATGCTCCTCTTCTATTCACTTAGGTTTACGTCACTCCTCAATGTTTTCTCTGTGGTGTTGGTTTATTCTAGGGTTCCTCATCATTCTGCCATTCTGCGATGCTACTCCCTCCTAAGCTTAACTGTGCTTGTTTCTTTATTCACTTTCATTCCAGAGTAATTTCTGGGTTCTCCAATTGTTCAATGGCTCGTTTCCAACACTCTGTCTCACTCTTGTCCTCTCTGTATATTCATTGAGTTCCACCTGCATACATATATATTATGCAAATATCTGATTCATTGCAATTTATCAGTCAATACACCAAACACACATATGTACAGTTTGAGATTAAATCATAGTATATTCATAAATGAATGATTAAAAATTCACTTTCTCTGTCTCTCTTACCAGACTCTGCTAATTAGTGGCCTCGATTCCACATTCTGCCCATAGGATTACAAACACATCCTAATCTGGCCAAAGAAGAAGAACCCCTCTCCCTCCTCTTTATTTTTCTTTTCAATACATTATTAGCAGTTTCTTTTACAGTTGAAGAACTGTTCCTCAGCTATTTTTCAGTTTCTCAACAATTTCCTCTAACAATTCTCAACTAATCCTAACTTAATCTGTTTGCCTAATTTAAGAACTAACAATGGTTGTGCTAGCCTTAATTTTAAATGAAACAAGCTAAAACAAAACAAAACAAAAATATTTCCTAATTGTGGCCTCTTCATTGGATGCTCCTGCATCAGGCTCCTAGGGTAAATGAAATTCATGGCTCCTGTCCATGAGCTCTTCAATAGAGTACTTGGTGTTTTGAATCTCGCCAACATCTAACCAAGAACTATCTTCAATGGGATGACCCTTCCACTTGACTAGGTACTGTAAATATTCCTTCCTTCAAGTCTCGCTGGCCACTCTGGCTTCTTGAGCATCTCCTTCACCTTGGCATCAAGGGTATGGTAAACCCCATCCTCCAAAAATTCCTTCACGCTGTATATATTCAAGAGGGGCTAGAAGGCACTGGGAACAAGAATTATAGGCACACCCTCACCAACACTACTGATGTTACATTTAATGCCAACATTAAATGCTGAGGATAGCCTGGGATTTCCCTTCAACCCATCGTTTTGCTTACTGTATTTTCCCCCAATATCAATCCCAAGATCCTTCTCAAACCCTTTTTCTTCAAAGGGTCTCTTGATGCCCTTATTGGGTGTCTGTAAATTTTCCTCCTTTGGCACTTTTCTTTCTTCGTCCTTCTTATTTGCCATCGCAATAACGTGCTGAAAATTCTTATTCCTGCACTCCAGAACGACTTCTCTGTCCTTCAAGGGTTTCTCCAAAACCCTAATAAGCTCAATCCAGTGGATCCCAGCGTGGTTATCCGCGTTAATCTGGTTTTCTGGAGACCCCTTTCTGTTTGTCTCTTCGCTGGGCCTTTTGTTGAACAATCGGATCCTCGGGGCGGTATTCCTCGATGGCAGGTTTTAGAACGGGCTGTATGGCATCGGTGGAGTTGATTTTTCCCTACACATAGTCCAATAGCGGTTTACGGTCGAGTAAGGAGACGATTTGGAACCTGTGAACGCGGACTTGTTGGACTGAATATGGATGCGGATTTGAATATGGAGTCCGAACATTGTGCCATAAACTCCATGAACTCTCCCGGAAGCTCGACGCACAGATGTCAAGTGGAGAGTAAAAGTGTAGACAATTGTTGATGCATATGAAGGCCTATCGGCCTAATTAAATCTATTTTCTCTTTTGTGCCACATTCGTATCTCCCTTCAGTGTGTGGCAAAGCGACCGCCATCGTCCACACGTCCGGATTGGGATTTCAACCACCCTTCGATCCCATAAACTTCAGCTATTGCAGATCCAACCGCAACTGTTCAAAGGGTTTCACTTGAATTTTCTAATCGCTCTATTGTTAGTGAAACCCTATGAACAGTAACTAACAATAGAGCAATTAGAACATTCATGTGAAACCATTTGAACAGTTGTGGTTGGATCTGCAATAGCCGAAGTTTATGAGATCGAAGAGTGGCTGAAATCCCAATCCAGACGTGTGGACGATGGCGGTCGCTTTGCCACACACGGAAGGGAGATACGAATGTTGCAGAAAAGAGAAAATAGATTTAATTTATGCCTGGATTGTCAAAAGAAAGAGGGAATCTGTATGACATATGGTGTATAATACCACTACACAATTCCATCTTCTTGCATCATATGGTATGGTACACAGTTCAGTTGAATATTCCAATTAATTCTCTAGAAAATTCAATTGTCATCTTCTTCTGGTTTTTTTTGGCATTTCAGCCTTTTTTTTCTTAGTCACTCATCTAACTCGATTTTCGCAGGACAAGACAAGACGTACGAAAATGCAAACAAACTCCCACAGGCAAAAATGGTGTTTATCGAGTGGTCTACTTTGAAGACTACCATCCTAATTTGGTCAGCTTTTCCATTGTCACTGGCAATGCTGCTCTTGACATACTATTGAGTTAAAGTAAAGATCAACCTTTCTACCATTGGAAAACCCTCTGGTTGAGTTCTTTAATTGTTTATAAACCAAAAAATTTAGACTAAGCTAGATGACATGGAAGATCAGATGCTATTTTCTCATGACCGCAGTCAGAATCAACACTGATGAAATTTTAAGTTGTTGTCCCTGCCTCTGGAGCCCAGGTAGTTGTTTCAGTCTAAACTGTCCCTGTCCTGTCAACCTAATCCTCTTCTCCTAAGTGTGTGTCATGCTCTGCGCCCGAGGCTTCCTCACTACTAGCATTTGACCTCCAAATGGTATTAATAAGATTTTCATATTTTTGGTCTAACTTCTCAAGCTTCTTGAGAATATCATTGTGCTGAGAACCATTCTCTTCTATGGCACATGCATTTACAGTTTTGACGTGCCAATATAAGTCCACAGTTTTTAGGTATTTGGTGCTCCTACTCCAGCAGAAGCTTGTATCTGGAATCAAGGGCTCATTTCTTATTTAAGCTGCCGGGGATCTTCCCTCTTTCACAAATCCTATTTTCCAGATATTTTGCCTCCTGCTTCGATGCTTCAGGAAGTTTGCTGTGATATGCTTCCGTGTCTGTTACCACAGGTGTCAGGGTCGGCAGAGTGGTAATTTTTGTGCACCTGCACGACCTACCTCTTCACACACCCTGGTTGGCATCAAGAATCTCCCAATCTGATCAACAATCTTTATCTTATGCAATTGCGGTTAGCCAAACTACGAACTGCATTGCTGGTGGCCAATTCCAAACAGCGGATTCCAGACCAATTCCTGATTGCTTTGAATTAATCTCCCATTGCTGAGTAGCATCAAGACCTGGTGACAGGTTCTCACAATTCTTCAGGCGCCCCTCTTACTTCTATCCCTCTTACTTCTATGAACCTATGTTGTAATGACCTGCATATCATCACTTACATGTTGGAAGTTTGACAACGAATTATGTAAATATGAGTAATAATTTTATTAGTTACTACTTGTTAGTTTATATCGAAACATCAGTTATGTAACTGAAGAGGCTTGTATAAAACTAGTGAATGCCCGAAAAATGTAATCACGGAGAATCATTGTTGATTGAATAGAGATTCCAATCCCTTGCTCCGTGGATGTTTCTTTAATACCCTGTCAATGTTTTACCACGTAAATCCTATGTTGTTATTTGTATGTTTGGTTTCAGTTTTCCAGTTAATTATGAGGTTTTATTGGTCAATGTATAAAGGCAGCAACGGTGGTCTGGTAGCATGGTCTGGCAGCATGGTCTAGCAGCATCTCTTGCATGCAGGAAACAATACAGAGGGCTTCACGCAGACAGGGTTTGTGGCTCTTCACTGTTCCAGACTCCTCTTCGTTCCACGTTTAGCTCCTCCTCCCCAGCACGCAACAACTCACAACAGCTTAACACACAGCACTACAAAGGGTTTCACGTCCAGCATTGAAGTATACAGGACGCAGAGTATGCAGATCACGCAGGACTGCAGCATTAAAAAAATAATTAACGCTCAACTGCCTCCACACGTAGACTCAAACTCAACTCGTTAGCTCTGATACCAATTGTGCTCTATACCAATTGCTGTTTGAATAGGGGAAATGAGGAAAGAAACACATCCACGGAGCAAGGGATTGGAATCTCTATTCAATCAACAATGATTCTCCATGATAGAATCTCTATTCAATCAACAATGATTCTCCATGATTACATTTCTCGGGCATTCACTAGTTTTATACAAGTCTCCTCCATTACATAACTTGCTGTTTCGGTATAAAACTAACTAGTAGTAACTAATACAATTATTACTCATGTTACATAACTTGCTGTTTCGGTATAAAACTAACTAGTAGTAACTAATACAATTATTACTCATGTTACATAACCTGTTGTTTCGGTATAAAACTAATTAGTAGTAACTAATACAATTATTACTCATATTTACATAATTCGTTGTCAAACTTCCAACGCTACATCACACATAATACTTAGAGATAATGGCAGTGCTGTGATGGGATGTGATATCATAATAGGTATTGCAGAATGGTGGAGCTCAGGATCACGCTGCCTTTTGCTTCTTTTCCCCCTTCTGTCTCCCCATGAACAAACCGTACATGCACACATCCCTCATCATGTGACGTGCTCACCATGTGGCTTGTACTACACATTGCCTCCTTATGAGTGCATGTGGGTTTAAATTGGATTGATTGTTGAGACTATTGATGGAATTTTAGATCCATCTACTATGATGAAAAACTGTAGGTTTTAACCCTGTACAGAAATTACCTGCATACGAATTCTTAAACAAAGAAAATAAACAATGCGAGAGCATAACCCATAAAACACATATGCACAGAGATTTTTCCCTGGATCCCAAAACCGGGACTACTAGCTTGATTTTTCATTATGTTCCTTTCAATGTTACAATACATATTTATACATGCCGAAGCATCCAATACCATGGACCGAAAACCATCGCGTCCAAAAAACATGTGCGAAAATCATGCACAAAACCATAGGTGGGTCTGCCCAACCTAACATATGGTCCAAAACCAAAATTTTCCGGGTCGCTGCCCTGGACCCCATAAAGTGGGGCTACGGGTGCCCTTCAAACCCTCTATTAACTACGTGGAAAGAATATAACACAACCCAATCTCCCACTTGTTGTTTTCTTTCCACAGGGGGCCACAGGAGAGCTTAGTCATTTTTCCAGCCCTGAGATTCCCATTGCTTCTCTACACCAAGAGAACTTCTCAGAGCTCACAGATTTTGTCAATGCATCTGCAGTATTCTTCAAAGTGTCCACCTTTACCAGCAACACCTTTCTGTCTTCTATCATATCCCTCACAAAGTGATACTGAACATCAATGTGCTTTGTCTTTGAATGATAAGCAGGGTTCTTTGCCAAGAAATTTGCACTTTGGCTGTCACAGTCTATTCTTATAGCTCCCTGTACTAACCCCATACTTGAACACAATCTCTGCAACCAAACTGCTTCCTTGCTTGCATGAGTGGCTGCCATGTATTCTACCTCTGTAGTTGATAGTGCCACTACAGATTGTTTCTTACTCATCCAACTGACTGCACCTCCAAATACGTTAAACACATACCCACTTGTAGATCTTCTCTGATCTAGATCTCCAGCCCAATTTGCATCAACAAAGCCATGAATATCCAACACTCTGTCCAATCGTGGTCTTCCTTGGTAGCACAAACCATAATCACTAGTGCCACACAAATACCTGAAAACCTGCTTCACTGCTGTCCAGTGCTCCTTCCCAGGTTTTGACATAAACATGCTCAATACTCCCACTGCATGTGCAATGTCTGGTCTAGTACAAACCATTGCATACATCAGGCTACCCACTAAACTTGCATATGGAACACGGGACATGTCCTCTTCCTCTTCTTGTGTCTTGGGACACTGTTCAGCAGATAACCTCACACCTATAGGAATAGGAACCTTCACCGGTTTACTATCCTGCATATTAAACCTCTGGAGTATTGTCTCGACATACTTCCTCTGGTTTAACCAGAGCTTCCTCTTTGACCGATCTCTTTTAATTTCCATGCCCAAAATATAGTTTGCAGCACCAAGATCTTTCATGTCGAATTTGGAGGACAATTGGGTCTTCAAATCCTGGATAATTTCTTTGTCATTTCCAACCAGCAACATATCATCCACATACAAGACCAGCTAAATAATACAGTCACCAATTAATTTAAAATACACACAATGATCTGCTTTGCTTCTGGTGAAGCCAAGTCCCCATATAAATGTATCAAATTTCTGATACCACATCCTTGGTGATTGTTTTAACCCATACAGAGACTTCTTTAACTTGCATACCAGTTCTTTCTTACCCTTCACCGCAAAGCCTTCAGGTTGCTTCATGTAGATTTCCTCTTCCAAATCCCCGTGAAGAAATGTTGTCTTCACATCCATCTGTTCTACCTCTAAATCAAAAGCAACAACAACAGATAAAAGTAATCTAATAGAAGTTACCTTGGCAACAGGAGAAAAAATATCACCAAAATCAATTCCCGGCACCTGGGAATAACCTTTTGCTACCAACCGAGCTTTGTGTTTCTCCACCTTTCCTTCTGCATTTGTCTTCTTCTTAAACACCCATTTCCTGCCAATGGGTTTCCTTCCAGCCGACAACTCCACCAGATCCCAAGCCTCATTTTTGTGCAAAGATGCCATTTCATCGACCATGGCCTCTTTCCAGAGTTTTCCATCATCTGAATCCACTGCTTCCTTCACAGTTCTGGGATCATTATCAGTAACAGAAAAAGCAAAATTTGAACTGAAAGCAGATGGACTATACCTTTCTGGCTGCCTTCTTTCTCGAACTGATCTTCTCACAGCCGGAGTTTGTGGCTCTTCATCTTCTGATTCCTCCTCTACTGCAGAGTCTGTTTCTTCCTCCTTTGGCTCAAACTCTATCTTCTCAGGTTCCTTTGGTTGGACTTCATGTTGAATAACATCTTTTACCTCTCTGAACAACACATCTCAACTGTACACAACCTTCCGTGTGACTGGGTTCCAAAGCTTATAACCCTTTAAACCATCCTTATACCCAATAAAGATGCACTTTTCAGATTTACTATCCAACTTGGTTCGTTTCTCCTTTGGAACATGTACATATGCATCACATCCAAATACCCTTAGATGTGAAAGAGAGGGTTTCTTACCAGTCCATACTTGTTGTGGAGTCTTATCCTCCAACGCTGATGAAGGTGATCTGTTGATCAAGTAACATGCAGTATCCACCGCCTCCGCCCAGAATTCCTGTCCTAACCCGGCACCACTGAGCATGCTTCTTGCCCTTTCCATCAACGTCTTGTTCATTCTTTCTGCGACTCCATTTTGCTGAGGTGTATATGGAGTAGTCTTCTGCCTTGCTATACCACACTTCTTACAAAATTCTTCAAATTCCTTGCTGCAAAATTCTCCACCATTATCTGTCCTCAGCACCTTTATCTTCTTCTCTGTCTGATTTTCCACGAGAGCCTTAAATTCTTTAAACCTGTCAAAGACTTCAGATTTCTTCTTAAGAAAATATATCCATGTATTCCTTGAGAAGTCATCTATGAATGATACATAGTACACAGAATTACCCAGTGATGGAACCTTCACAGGTCCAAACACATCACTGTGCACAAGCTCTAATATTTGTTTCGTCCTCTTACCACCAGAGGGGAAACTCACCCGATTCTGCTTCGCATATACACAATTTTCACAGAAATCAAAATCCAGAGAGCTATTATTCATACCTTCTACCATACCTTTACCATGAAGTATTCGAAGGCCCTTCTCTCCAATATGTCCAAGCCTTTGATGCCACAACATGGTCTTCTCTCCAGAGACTACTAGATTCTCTACTCCATTTTCAGGAACCATAGAACTATTGCACCCATCAACAACAATGCTACCTTGCAGCTTGTACAGAGTTCCAATCTGAACTCCCCGCATTAATATCAGTGCTCCTCAAACCATCTTGCAGGTATCTTTCTCGAACACCGTCTTTACACCTGCATCATCCTACTTGCTTACAAAAATCAGATTTCTGGCCAATGCAGGAATATGTAGAACACCCGGAAGTGTTCTAACCCTTCCACCTTGCAACTTCAACTTTACTTTTCCCCGACCAATGATTCTAGCCTTCCTATCATCTCCTAAGAAGACATCACCACCATCGTATTTCTCATACTCGCAGAACCACTCTCTATGGGGAGTGAAGTGAAAGGATGCACCTGAGTCAATCAACCATGCCTCATGATCTACATGTGTACTTGAAGAAGCCAAGTACACATCCCCACCTTCATCTGAGGTGGTTTTTGCCTTTGCAGAAGGAGCATCATCAGATCCCTTTCCTTTATCAGGAGCTTTAGATTTACAATCCCTTCTGAAGTGCCCTTCCTTTCCGCATTTCCAGCACACCACCTTTGTAGGTTTTCCTGGAGATTTAGATCTCCCTCTAGATTTAGATCTCCCACTCGATGACTTATTTTTGTTTCTGTTCTAGGACCATCCTCGTACAGACAAGGCATCACCATTCTGGTTTTCCATATTTTTCCGTCTCATCTCCTCCGTCAGCAAGGCTGAGACTATTTCATCAAACTGCAAAGCAGTTGCATTGCTACCTATTGCAATAACCAGACTATCCCACAAATCTGGTAGAGAACACAACAGACTGATGCACTTATCTTCATCTGAAATTTTAATATCAACAGATAATAACTGACTTACCATAGTATTAAACGCATTCAGATGCTCTGTCACGGAGTCTCCATCTTTCATCCTCAGGTTATACAGCTTTTTCCGTAGGAACAATTTATTCACCAGAGACTTAGATTGGTACAAAGTCCCTAACTTGACCCAAAAAGCCTTTGTCGTAGCTTCCCCTGATACATTCAGCAATACTGAATCCGAGACACACAATCGTATTGTGCTCTTTGCCTTCCGATCCAACTTCTTCCATTCTTCATCGGTCACTCCCGATGGTTTAGTACCCGGATCTACCGCGATCCACTGATCTTTATCCACCAACAGATCCTCCATCTTGAGTTTCCACAACTCAAAATTCTGACCATTGAACTTCTCAATCTTCATCTTTCCACTGCTCGCCATCTTCTTTCACCACCAGAATCGATCTCGCAGATCTCCCACTGAACAGGGTCTACCACAAGCCCGAGCGAAACCCCTCAGCAACAAAGGCATCCCCTTGAAGCCAAAACAACTCTGATACCAAATGTAGGTTTTAACCATGTACAGAAATTACCTGCATACGAATTCTTAAACAAAGAAAATAAACAATGCGAGAGCATAACCCATAAAACACATATGCACAGAGATTTTTCCCTGGATCCCAAAACCAGGACTACCAGCTTGATTTTTCATTACTTTCCTTTCAATGTTACAATACATATTTATACATGCCGAAGCATCCAATACCATGGACCGAAAACCATCGCATCCAATACCATGGACCGAAAACCATCGCGTCCAAAAAACATGTGCGAAAATCATGCACAAAACCATAGGTGGGTCCGCCCAGCCTAACATATGGTCCAAAACCAAAATTTTCCTGGGCACTGCCCCGGACCCCATAAAGTGGGGTTACGGGTGCCCTTCAACCCCCCTATTAACTACGTGGACAGAATATAACACAACCCAACAAAAAATTAAAGTGGATGAATAGATGTCAATGTGCCTTGAATAAGGGTTGGTTAACAGCAGAAATGTACACATTGAGCTCAAGTCCATTGAATAGCAAACATGTGCACATTGAGCTTAAGCTAATTGAATAGTTTGTCTATCTGCTGTTAACCAACCCTCCCGCTCCCATTAATTTTTTTCTGCAGATACTGTAAAATTGGGCAAAGTATGTGATAGGTATCTTCATGAAAGCTGTAGATGGCAAACACAGTACTTTATCAACATTTTCCATCCGTTAGAGTTTATTCTCCAAAATTTCAGTGGCTGCAAAGAAACAACTCACACACCCTTATCTGTAGAGAGGAGCTACATAGTTCTTTCTTTCACATTAAAGTGTATGTATCAGCCAATATCAGAAAATATTAGTTTCACCAACAAATCATTGCAAGTCTGGAATTTCAACTTCTGGGAAACGGTCATCCAAACTACCACATCTGTCACATTATTGACTGTATTGGAAATGTAAAATATGAAGAGTCTGTAGAGATTTCATCATAATCAGTGTGGGGTACTGCTCTTTAATGTCAATTGCATTTGCGAGCTTCAACCTCTGGAGATCATTGCTCAACTGTCACCAACGAAGGAGATTGCTGCATATGGAGTTTGGAAGTGCAGGCAGTTTTCCATGTTAGAGAGGTCTTTATAACTTGCACATGTTAGAGTATGACAAGGGCATTATCAAACGTTGCCAATGCAAATGGTGAAACTTTCCATCTTGGGAATGACATATTGCTTGAAAGATCAGTGCAAAGAAATATTTGGGATGATGATAACATGAAAACATGCGTTGAAAAGATATACATGATTATCACATAGGACATGTTTGAACATTTGAAAATTTTCCCAATGGGATATTGAAAGAAATATGAATTAAATTGATTTTCTGATTCTATGCTTTAACAGAAATTTTAAAAAAATGGAATTTCTGATGTTATAGTTTATTGAGTTGTAAGCCATTCTCTTTTCTTGGTATTTTTTTTCTCTTTACAATATCAATGCGTCAATGCAAAAGAATCAAATCCATGTTGATTATTCAGCAATTCTTTTAAAAATAAAATTTAAAGCAATGGAATTTCTGGCTATTTAGTTTATCGAGTTGCGGGCTATTCTTTGGTAGTCTTTATTAATTTTTTTCCCTTTATTATATCAATGCTTCAATACAGAAAATTCAAATGCATGTTAATTATTCAGCAATTTGTTTTACAATTTTTTTTTGATGTAATGGAATTTCTGGTTATTTAGTTTATTGAGTCGTGGGCTATTCTTTAGTACTCTATTTTTCTTTTTCCTTTATTATATCAATGCGTCAATACAGAAAATTCAAATGCATGTTAAATATTCAGCAAATCTTTGTAAAACAAATTTGAAAGAGGATATTTTCTGATTTTATAGTTTATTGAGTTGCAAGCTGTTCTCTTTTCTTGGCAATTTTTTTCTTTACAATATCAATGCTTCAACACAAAATAGTCAAATGCATGTTGATTCTGTAGCAATTCTTTGTTACACAACTTTCTGCTCTAGCTTTCACAATATTGAGAAAAAAGATGCAGTACCAATTATAGTTTTATCATGAAAATTTCCTTTTCTCTCCATTCCAAAATATGGGAGTGAAGCTCTAGGATAAGGCTATAAACCGTTGGTTAGATTACACAAGTGTGGACATAAGTGAAATTCTGGATACGCCTTTGTGGCTGTTATAATGAGGAAGGTGAAACAAGAGTAATAAGTGGGCATCGTCTATGTATCTGTGTGACGTACTAATTCCAATATATACTATGTAACTATACGTGGGTGGAATGGAATAAATTGACACAGAATTGGGAGTGGAAGGATGATCCAGTATTCCAGGAGTTTTGGCCTGATTCCTAATTGGAATGTACATTGGGCATATAATCCATGTAGTCTATGTTTATCGAGTGTAGGGACAACAGCGAGAAAGTTTGTGCAGGATATAGAGAGAAAAATCAGCATAAAAAATATAGAAGCAATTATGGCACTTGATAGTTGCAATAATTGATGAACTATTTACTGTTTATGTGATATTGAAACTCTGAAATGATGACAAGTTATTTTTGTTGGAGTTGTCTATAATGCTATTTTTTGGAGATTCCGGTGACGGAATCCGGGGAAGAAATTGAGGTTAAATCTTGATTTGTTGCAGTGAAAATGGTTTTTTAACTGCATATTTGGATTCAGCACCCTGGAAAAAACCTGGGACACTTTGATTGTGCAGAAACTAGCTATCAAACTTGCGATTCCAATAAATTGCTGCGAGATTTTGACCAGAAAAACCCACCGGAAAAGCTTCCAAAAAGTCGCATTATAGACAACTGCATTTTTGTTAGAACCATACTGGCGCAACTATTACCCATAAGGATTTTTCAAGACTTAATTTATTTTAGTCCTTGTCATGATTGCACTACCAAGGAGTGTTATCAGGACCAGTTGATCCACACTGGTACAGATGTTCAGTCTTCAAACCAGTAGCTGAACCAGATCAGGGGGCCCACACTGGTACAGATGTTCAGTCTTCAAACCAGTAGCTGAACCAGATCAGGGGGCCAGTTCAGATGCATTCACAACTGGTTTGGTACTTACACGAGCTGGTTCACACTAATTCACACACTAATGGACTGTTGGACCACCAGTGGTTCCGGGGAGGGAGAATGAAAAATAACGGGAAAAGAGAAAACTCTTTCACCTCACTCCCAAAAACCTGAAATGCGCAAACTTTACATATTGGTGCCTAATGGTTCAGATATACCTATGTGTGTGAGAGAATAATTAAATTCTGCATATTTTTGTTTTTTTCAGTAGACTGGTTCACGGTCCTGTTCTGGTTCTGTACCAATCTTACTGTTGGTTGGTTCTGGTTCTAATAACATTGTGACCATGTGTGGACAAAATCAGATTGCTGAAGTCCAAGTATATATTATATTATTTTAGCACAGCCTTAAATCTCATCAAATCTTTACCATTAGACATGCTATCTTTTAACATTGCATTCTGCCACCAATATTTCCACTGCCAGTCATTCTCTGTATGCATGATTTGTCCATGCTATTGACATTATGTGGTTTAGAATCTGACGAGTAAAATTGTTGGGAACCTATATTACTGTTAAGATTCTTATCTATATAACAACTAACATTTTTACTTCTTGCATCAATTTCTGGAGAAACAAATTCTGTCTCTGATTGTTTCCTGTTGTCAGACCAAGTGAATTGTTGATCACATTGGCAATATTCATTCTTCTGTGTGGTCAAAGGAGTTCAATCCTTCTTCATCTAACAATACCTCTCTCATTTTATTATTTTTGCTTGACACTCTCAGTTTGGACTCTACCACTGTTCTAGAATGTACTTTTTATGTAATGACGTTCCATATACACCAGGGATCTAAAATGGGATACACCACTAAAACTCCTCTATTGGCAACAATATACCTAGATAAAGCAAAGAAGCCTCCATTTCAAATTCTTTGTACTATTATATCTGCTTCTAATTCATATGAGCTATATTCTTCAAGAACCGCTATGTGTGGCTTCCAAGCCCTTATTACTCTGTTTATTTCCAGCCATTCCCTGGTCAGAGAAGAGGAAAAAAGCCTCTTTTATTGCAGAGAAAAACATAGTTCCAAAATATTTCAGATAAGGTGGGGGACTGTCAGGGTAGAGAACCTCCAACTTCTGATTTCCGATTCTAATTTCTCACTGTTCCTTTTTGTCAGGTGATCTTCAATCAATGAACTTATCTCCATTATATCACTTTATTGGTCATAAGTGACCTCTTCCCTATTGTAGAGGGCATGCTCCTGCAGACCATTTCCTTTTCCAATTGAGCTTGATCTGGGTTTCTTGAAGGTTTCTAATTGAAAACCACCTTGAAAGGTTGTAACTCGTGATTTATTCTCTCTTATATTGCTATGTTCAGGAGTAGAGATTCCAGGTAGAGAGTTCCATGATTTCAGAGTTCTATTGGTATCATTTCTTGATTGGACTAGGGTCAAGCTCTCTTCTATGGTTCCAGTTTGATCAATTGACTTCTTCTTTGCTGAAATATTAATTTCAACCGCACATTTATTGCAGCGTGGTTTTGGCAAAACCACCCAGACTTCCCCGCACCACCTATTGGCAAAAGCAGTATCTGTAAGAAGGGCTCCGAACACCCCGATTAATTGACACGCATCTAGTGTACAAACCCGAAACCACCAATTCCCCGGACATTAAACATTGTTTGGCTTGTGTGAGGTTGGTGTGCAAAATGCATCCGATCAGGTCAACGAACATAGATCTTATTCAACCTATCTTCTTTGTTGAAATATTAATTTCAACCGCACATTTATTGCAGCGTGGTTTTGGCAAAACCACCCAGACTTCCCCGCACCACCTATTGGAAAAAGCGGTATCCGTAAGAAGGGCTCCGAACACCCCGATCAATTGACACGCGTCCAGTGTACAACTCCGAAACCACCAATTCCCCGGACATTAAACATTGTTTGGCTTGTGTGAGGTTGGTGTGCGAAATGCATCCGATCAGGTCAACGGACATAGATCTTATTCAACCTGTGAGAACATTAGTTTTTGTTTTTACTGCCATTTTTATTTAATGTATTTAATGCACTGTCATAGTCATAGGTAAAAGTTGGTAAACGTTTTTAATTTTTTTTTTTTTTTAAATTTACGGAAGTATGGGTAAGGTATCACATGTGATATGTTTTGTTTTGAGGCGTTGACCTTTTAATGTAATTGCACACGGGGATAAAAAAATATAGAGCACTGCAGTGCAAAAGTGTGAATATATAATAGGGGATGAAAAGAGGGCTCGCAGCGACAAAGAAAAGAACAAGAAATCCAACACACAATAGTGCGAATAGAATTCTGGAGCATATGCATTGAAATGCATTAAAATGAAATGTGTGGTGTGCCGCAGTATCGCAAATGTAATTTTTTTTTTAATTGAATACGAAATGTGAATGATCAACCGTTTGAATGTAATGAAAATTTCACAGAGGGGTGAATGTGAATGATTTTTTTTACAACAGTAAATCCATGTAAATTTTTATTCTACAACAGTAAATGTAATTTTTTTTTTTACAGCAGTAAAATGTGAATGAAGATTTTACACAGCAGTGTAAAAATCATTTGTAAAAGAGAGACAAAGTATTTTGTTTTGGTGAAAGTTCCTGGTGAATCCCTCTAGCAGAGGAAGAAATTTGTATCATGCCTTTTATAAATTAATACAATTTTATTATGGGTGTGAAAAATCTCTGTTCTCAAAAATTTTATTAGCTTCCCTGTGTTAAAGATCCTGTGGCAGAAACAGAGTATTTCCTCTGTTTAATATTTGTTTGAAATTACCAGAAATTTCCAACATGGTATTAGAGCAGATCCAGGCTCTTTGAAGGTGTAAAGAAGCTGAAGGAAGGTTCCTTTTGTTGCAGCAATAAATCCTCTCTAGCAAAGGGAAGTCTCAGGCAAAAGGATCCAGGTATTTCTCAGACTAGTTTTTGTGTTACTGCTGAGAAAACAATCAGTTTTTTTTAATATACAGACAAGGATTTAGAAGCATAGCTGAGAATGCAAGGAATGGCTAGCACAAGCATTAGCATGGGCATGTTTAATACTCAACTCCCACTGTTTAATGGGAAAAACTATGACTACTGGGCTATAACCATGAGAGCCCTGTTTGTCTCACAAGATCTATGGGAACTTGTTGAGGATGGTTTTGAAGAACCAACAGATGAAAATCAGTTTAATAGATTAACTCAGGCAGAGAAGGATCTATTGAAGAGTAATAGGAAGAAGGATTCAAAAGACCGTGTATTTTTGTATCAAGCAGTGGACCAGAGTGTGTTTCCAAGGATAGCAGTAGCTAAGACATCCAAAGAAGCATGGAAAACCCTCAAGACAGCCTATCAAGGCATGGAGAAAGTGAAGACAACAAAACTACATTCGCTGAGGAAAGATTTTGAGAATTTGTGCATGAAAGAGTCAGAAAATATTGACTCATTCTTCACACATGTAATTGGTCTGGTCACACAGATAAGGACTCATTGAGAGACTCTTGAAGAAAGGAGGATTGTGGAGAAAATATTGAGGGTACTACCCTCAAAGTTTGATGTGATTGTCACCAACATAGAAGAGACAAAGGATCTCTCAAACTTTTCAGTAGATGAACTCCACGCATCACTGATAACACATGAGGAGAGGTTGAGCAGAAATGAAAACTCATCTCTAGAGCAAGCCTTCAAGACCTAGATGTCATTTGGAAGAGGAAGAGGTCAAGGCAGAGGAAACAAGAGAGGAAGAGGCAGAAGCCAGAACAGAGGTGGAAGGAACAGTGCAACAAATGCTCAAGGAAGAGGCAGCAATCCAAATCAGAACCAAGGCCAAGGCAACAACCAACAAAGAGGACAACATCATGCTCAAGGACAAAGGTATGAAAAATCCAATGTCCAATGTTATTATTGTAAAAATATGGGCATTATGCAAATGAATGTAGGAAGAAGCAACATGATATGAGTAATAATAAACCAAATGCAAATGTCACTAGAGAAAACATCAATCAAGATAATGTGTTGTTAGCTTGTAACATGGCTGAAACAAATAGTGAAGACATATGGTTTTTAGACTCAGGTTGCAGCAACCATATGACAAGAAACATAGCCATGTTTTCTGCTTTAGATCAAAATGTGAAATCAGAAGTCACACTTGGGACTGATAGCAAAATTTTTGTTATGGGAAAATGAGAGGTAAAAATATTTACAAAGAAAGGTGAGAAGAAAACCATAGTAGATGTCTACTATGTCCCTGGAATGAGATGTAACCTCTTGAGTATTGGATAGCTTGTCCATAAGGGGTACAATATTTTCTTTGAGAATGATGTATGCACCATCATGGATAGAGCACCCAACAAAAGATGCATTGTTGAAGTGAAGATGACGAGGAACAGGATGTTCCCTCTCAGAATAAGGGCAGATTTGAAAAACAAAGAAGTAATTGCAGCAGTTACCCAAGAGGCTTTCCAAAGCATACCAAAGGATGAAAATTGGTTGTGGCACTTGAGATTTGGGCATCTCAACTTTGGAGGTCTTAACTTGTTGAGCAGAAAAGGAATGGTAAGAGGATTACCATTGATAGAGAAACCAGACAGCCTTTGTGAAGGTTGTATCTTGGGAAAACAACACAGAGAAAGTTTTCCATCAGGGAAAAGCATAAGGGCAAAGGCACCCTTAGAGATTGTCCACTCAGACTTATGTGGACCAATGCAAACTCCATCACTAGCAGGCAACCAATATTTTCTAACATTCATTGATGATTTCACTAGAAAGACTTGGGCTTATTTTCTAAAGAACATGAGTGAAGTGTTTGAAAAATTTCAGAATTTCAAAGCACTTGTGGAAAATCAAAGTGGGCTGCGCATCAAAGTTTTGAGAACTGACAGAGGAGGTGAGTATATCTCTAAGGAATTCCTACGGTTTTGTAGAGAAAATGGAATACACAAGCAGTTTACAGCCAGGTACACCCCGTAGCAAAATGGAGTTGCTGAAAGGAAGAACAGGACAATATGGATATGGCGAGGAGCATGTTGAAGGCAAAGAATTTGCCAAATGATTATTGGGCTGAAGTTGTACATTGTGCAGTATATATCTTGAATAGGTGTCCTACAAAAGTGGTGATGAACAAAGTTCCGGAAGAAGCATGGAGTGAGAGAAGGCAAGGAGTCACCCACATGAAAGTTTTTGGTTGTGTGGCTTATGCACACATTCCATATCAGCTAAGGAAGAAGTTGGACAGTAAAGCGGAGAAATGTATTTTCATTGGATACAGTGAGGAATCCAAAGCTTACAGGTTGTATATCCCATCCACAAAGAAGTTTTTTGTCAGCAGAGATGTTCAGTTCATTGAGGAGGAAGCTTGGGATGGAAGCATAGAGAAAACAGTGAATGTTGAAAACTGTTTGTCTCATGATGATGATGATGAAGAGATGGCTGAAATACATCCCAAAATAGTAGCGCCAACACAAGGACAACAAGAGACACCCTTGAGGAGAAATGAAAGTGCTTCTCCAAGCACACCACAAGGAGGAAATTCAAGTGAATCTTCAAGAACTTGCACACCAAATGAAAGAGGTAAGAAATTCAGAAATTTAAGTGACATTTATGATGAAGGAATGAATTCCTTGTTTGCTTTGTATTGTCATGTTGATGACCCTATTCATTTCGAATATGCAATTAAAGATAAGAAATGGATAGAAGCTATGGATGAGGAGATCAATGCCATAGAGAGAAACAAGACATGGGATTTGGTAGAACTACCAAAAGGTAAAGAGGTCATAGGAGTTAAATGGGTCTACAAGACCAAGTGCAATGCTGAAGGCAAGATAGAAAGGCACAAGGCAAGGATGGCTGTCAAGGGATTGAAGCAGCAGTATGGAAGAGATTGTGAGGAAACTTTCGCACCGGTTGCAAGAATGGAAACGGTGAGAGCAGTGTTGTCCATAGCAGCACAAAACAAGTGGAAAGTTTTTCAAATGGACGTGAAGTCAGCATTCCTAAATGGAGTGTTAATGGAAGAGGTTTATGTTGAGCAACCTCCAGGCTATGAGAAGAAAGGCCAAGAGCACAAAGTGTGCCGATTGAAGAAAGCTCTTTATGGGCTGAAGCAAGCACCAAGAGCGTGGTACAGTAGGATAGATTCCTATCTACTGGAGAATGGATTTGACAAATGTGAGGGAGAACCCACTGTCTACGTCAAAGAAAAGGATGGTAAATTGCTAATTTTTGTGTTATATGTTGATGATGTTATTTTTACAGGTAATGATGACTACCTCATTGAAAACTTCAAATCAGTTATGAAAGAAGAATTTGAAATGACTGACATGGGTTTACTGAGATACTTCTTAGGAATAGAAGTAGATCAAAATGAAAATGGAATTTTTATCTCACAAGCAAAATATGTAAATGAAGTGTTGGGCAGATTTAATATGCAAGAGTGCAAGGCAGCAATCACTCCCACAATAATGCGATTAAAACTCAGCAAAGAGGACAGCAGCAAGGACTTTGATCCTAGTTTGTACAAGAGCATAGTTGGCAGCCTAATGTATTTGACTGCAACTAGGCCTGACATAATGTATGCTATTAGTTTAATTTCCAGATTCATGGAGAGGCCAAAGGAAGCACATTGGCAGGAAACAAAAAGGATTCTGAGGTATGTTAAAGGTACTAAAAGATTTGGGATTTTATATACTACTTCAGAATGTTCAGATTTGGTTGGATACAATGATAGTGATTGGGCTGGAAGTGTAGATGATCGGAAAAGCACTTCCGGTTATGTTTTTCACATGGGTTCAGGAGTCATTTCATGGGCTTCTAAGAAGCAGTCCATTGTAGCATTGTCTACAACAGAGGCAGAATATGTGGCAGCTACAGCAGCAACATGTCAAGCAATTTGTATGAGAAGAATGTTGAGGAGCTTAGGCCAAGATCAAGCAAAAGCAACGGTGATTTTTTGTGACAATAGCTCAACTATTGCATTATCCAAGAATTCAGTGTTTCATAAGAGAACGAAACACATTGACACAAGGTTTCACTACATCAGAGAATTGGTGAGCAATGGAGAAATTGTTCTACAACATTGCAGGACTCAGGAATAGGTTGCAGACATTTTGACAAAGCCATTGGACCAGAAAACCTTTGAATTTTTGAGGAAATGTCTGGGTATGATTGATAACCCAGCACTTGAAATTAAAGGGGAGTGTTGAAATATTAATTTCAACCGCACATTTATTGCAGCGTGGTTTTGGCAAAACCACCCAGACTTCCCCGCACCACCTATTGGAAAAAGCGGTATCCGTAAGAAAGGCTTCGAACACCTCGATCAATTGACACGCGTCCAGTGTACAACTCTGAAACCACCAATTCCTCGGACATTAAAAATCGTTTGGCTTGTGTGAGGTTGGTGTGTGAAATGCGTCCGATTAGGTCAACGAACATAGATCTTATTCAACCTGCCAGAACATTAGTTTTTGTTTTTACCGCCAATTTTATTTAATGTATTTAATGCACTGTCATAGTCATAGGTAAAAGTTGGTAAACATTTTTAATTTTATTGTTTTTTTTTTAATTTACGGAAGTATGGGTAAGGTATCGTATGTGATATGTTTTGTTTTGAGGTGTTGACCTTTTAATGTAATTGCACACGGGGATAAAAAAATATAGAGCAATGCAGTGCGAAAGTGTGAATATATAACAAGGGATGAAAAGAGGGATCGCGACAACAAAGAAAAGAACAAGAAATCCAATGCACAGCAGTGCGAATAAAATTGTGGAGCATATGCAATGAAATGCATTAAAACGAAATGTATGATGTGGCACAGTAGCGCAAATGTAATTGCTTTTTTTAATTGAATATGAAATGTGAATGATCAGCCGCTTGAATGTAATGAAAATTTCATAGAGGGGTGAATGTGAAGGATTTTTTTTTACAGCAGTAAATCCATGTAAATTTTTATTCTAAATCAATAAATGTAAAGTTTTTTTTACAGTAGTAAAATGTGAATGAAGATTTTACACAGCATTGTAAAAATCATTTGTAAAAGAGAGACAAAGTATTTTGTTTTGGTGAAAGTTCTTGGTGAATCCCTCTAGGAGAGGAAGAAATTTGTATCAGGCCTTTTATAAATTAATACAAGTTTATTATGGGTGTGAAAAATCTCTGTTCTCAGAAATTTTATTAGCTTCCCTGTGTTAAAGATCCTGTGGCAGAAACAGAGTATTTCCTCCGTTCAATATTTGTTTGAAATTACCAGAAATTTCCAACATTCTTTCCCTTGGCTTCCATGCACTGTAGACTTCAAAGGCCTGCAGGGGAAGAAGTAATAGTTTACTTTCCACCCATGTTTGTCTGGTTGGGTTGTGCTGATGTTCCTCTTAATAGACTAGAGAAGTCGGAAATGGATGGGCAACATCAATTGTGAAAGCTAAGATGCACCTCGCGAGTGTAGAACTCCCTTAATTTTGGCGATGGACTACCTTAACAGCACACTATGCATTGTCACATGAATTATTGTTGCCACATTAACACATCCCATATCTCGAAAGACTTGATCAACCACATTACCTCGGGAGCAAGCTTGCTAGGTTTGAACTCGAGTAATCATTGTTGCGGGTGCTCCAACTTGTGATTGACCAAATTGTAACGGACGTTGAATACGACATCATTGTTTCCAAGGGAAATAAGATATGTGTATCACATGTTGAGCTATAATAGATATGTCCATTGTCAACGGATTTGGTGGGGTTGCGTGTGTTTAAAGAGTTGACTTTGAGAAAGGAACCAATTATCTGGAGACAATCACTAGTAGAGGCACTTTCACTTTTAGACGTAAAGAAAATTTTCACAATCGAATTAACTAGTTTGAGAAAAGGAATATTCAAAAGTGACTTAAGAACAAGAACTTTACTTGAAGGGAAAGAGGATTATTATGTTTCATAAAAAAGGAATAGTGTAAGAGGATTTGCCAAACCAGCTTGAGCAAATCATTGAAGGGAGAGAGGATTCTTATGTTTTATAAAGAAGGAATAGTGTAAGAGGATTTTCCAAACCAGCTTGAGCAAATCATACAAGAACAGACATTCTAGATATGCGTTCAAATTGGAACTAGGTTTGAAAACTGCTTGAGGTAGGGTTCTCTCTTTAGCCAATGGGATTCGAGCATCCATCTTAGTACTATTTTCACCTTGGTTGGAAGTTGGGACTAGGTTTGAAAGCTGATTGAGGTAAGATTCTCTCTTCAGTCAATGGGATTCGAGCATCCATCTTAGTACTATATTCACCGTGGTTGCAATCCAAAGCACCTCAAAGTACAATCACATAGGTGAGGAATTTACTACCAAAAGTCATTTGGCACAAATGTAGGAAAACAAAGGTTTGAGGTGGGTAAGCCTGTATTATATTTTTCAAGGTGAGTAGTCTATTTTGAAAATGCATGTTAACCAAGTTGGGTCAAAATAAGTAAAATTAGACAAAAAATGACCAATTGTTTTGCGAGTATCACTGAAATTCATTATTGGAACTGTGGTAAATGTGATATTTTCTTACAAGCTGACTCTTTTGGGGAATTTTTAATCGGATGTCTACTGTAATATGTCATCCATGAAGTTCAGACTTTTATAATGCGTTTGGTGTTTTTGTTGTTGTTGTGTTTTGGTTATATGGTCGGAAGTATCTACTATCTCATGCTGCACCCAGGCTTTAAAATTGACGCCCGTATACACGTTTTCACTGTTTTTAGCCGTCATATACATTTTATTTCAAAATAAACACATCATTGGTAACTTGTCAATAATTTTAAAAAGTGTCATAATGACGGGCACATCGGAAAATGACCAGTTTCAAAAATAAATAAATAAATAAATATCTCTCTCTCTCTCTCTATATATATATATATGCTAACAATGACATGTTGCATAAAATATTTAGAATAATATGACCAGGCCACTCAATTGAATATAAAATTATTATATAAGCAAGTGGCTACAACTCAAATCAACTTTCTAGATGTCGGCATGAAAGGCGTGGCGAAGAGAAAAGCAGAAGAAGCATGTCCACAGGATTCACATCTCAAACCATGCCCACAGGAACGTACGATTTTACGTTGACTACATTTACTGTTTTTATTTATTATATATAGCTAGAAACATCTCCTCCTCACTAAGGAGGGGTTTCGATGTAAGGTGCGCCACAACTATTAATCTATTAATCTGCTATTTATATTCATGACTAAGGAGGAGGGCTTTTGATGTAAGGTGAGCCATAGCTATTAATCTGCTATTTATATTATTTTCTGATACATGAACAATGGAGCGCGCCATGGAGAACTTATGATGTTTATTACCTAATTGACGTTATCAAATCAGAAATTATTTTGATAATATCCATCCTCTCACAGACTTCAGTTGCCTTAAAACGTCGAGCCACTTTCAACATTGTTTGTCTGAAAGGCTTGTTAAAATGCATGGGAGTTGGAGAATCTAAGTAGGAATCTTGAATGTAAAGTACTGTGAATCTCGATCAAAAGCTAATGCGTTCGCAAAATAGATTATGATATTTTAGTGTGTATGCCAGGGTCATGTGTAAAGGGTGACAGCAAAATTTGCGAAAAATTTGTGTGAAGAGTGTGAAAAAATTCTATAACATGTACAAATTTTCACGCTTTATTGAGTGTTTGGTATATCTCATTACCAAGCATAAACCCTTTTGATTTATATTTTCAATCGTCAAGAATCTCAATTTTACAAAGTTTATATTCTTCTATCATCAGAGTGTATATTCTTCTATCATCAGGGTTGTGGACTTTGCACTTTCTCGGCTTGAAAAGTGATTAGGAGAAGGGAGCATTCTATATTGATTATGAAAGGAAGAAGGAGGAATGCAGTTTAAGAACCGGATTGAAAAGTATGAGCTAGGATGGACTATGGGAGGGGAATTTCGCCAAAGTAAAGTGCACCATTGACGTGGAAACAGGACAGAGCTATGCCGTGAAAATATTGGACAAGCAAAAAGTGTTCCATTACAAGATTGGTGATCATGTAAGAGAGTTGAATATGTCGATTCCCCTCATGTAACAGGGAAAAGAAAACATTATTTTGTTTTCTTTATTTTATTATAATAAGTCTCCACAGTTTTGTCGGCATTTTGGTGATCAATATCATTCATGTGCAGATCAAGTGTGAAATAAGCACTTTGAAGCTCATCAGCCATCCATATCTCGTGAGATTATACGAGGTACGCCACTTCAGATCGGGAAATTCTTGTCTGCAAAGGTTTATTCTTGAGCTTAATTTAACTAGGGGTTTGTGTATGAAACAAACAGGTATTGGAAAATAAGGAGAAAATATACATGGTTCTTGAATTTCTCATAGTCGTGAATTACTCGACAAAATTGAGAGTGTGATCTCCAAGGGTATTACAATAATTGTCTATAGTTTTTTCTTTTCATGTGATGTTAATCTCCCTTTTCCGGGCATGTGCAGTCATGACGATGAGCTGGAGGAAATCCCAGCAAGAAAATATTTCCAGCAACTTATTGATGCCATACGATATTGCAACAACAAGGGTGTTTATCACAGAGATTTGAAGGTATCATATGCAGCAAAAACTTTATGATGTGACCCAGCCCACACGAGCCACACTTTACACCTGGTCTTGGCTTTACACTTGGTTTCAGGCTTTATGACATGGCAGATTTTCTTTGTTGTCACCGACGGTTGTATGTGGTGTGGGTAATAGATATTTTGCATTGGTAATGGGAACGTTTTAATGCAACATTCAATGCCCAGCTACAAGCCTCGGGCCTGGTTCCCTCCATTCACTCTTTGCCAAAATGCCTTTGTTGTCTGGTCATTCGCGACTCTTCTATGCTGTTGTGCTGTCCGATGAGGGTTTGATAGCTACTCTGTATGGCTTCGCCTCAAGCGCATATGGTAGTCTCTATTTTTATTTCAATTATGGTTGCAAATGAATGCTGGCCTTCTCAGCTTGGCGGTGTGGTTGTCTACAGACCCCTTCTGTGGCACGAATCTGCCAGGGCTCTGGAGGTGCGATTGTTCGAGTTCTTTCCAGGAAGTAAGTTCCTTAGCCTTGTTCAATCATTTAGTTTCCGGAATTTGATTTGTCGTTTGGTGTTTTCCCCTTGCTGTTGTTCTCACTGCTTCTGGTCTCTGCTCGATTTGTAAACCGGTTTAATTGTTCGTGCTTTTGAACACAGGTAATAGGGTAAAAGACTTCTGCAACTGCGAACAGGTAAATGCTCCTCTCCCTGATTTAATTCCACCTTCGTCTGGCATTCAATCCGACCAAGAATGCTCCTTCTGTCTCAAGCCCTGTCAATTTGTTAGCGACTCTATTCCACAACTCCTTGGTCCGGCTTGCTCAGGTATGTTAGGGCTTCCACTCGCCTTCCATTCAGTTTCGTATTTCAGGCTTTGCTGTAGTAGTAGATTAACAGAACTTTGTTTGGCTTATGCAAGTTTGTGCTTCGACCTGGGCACGCAGTTCCTTATGATTCGGCCTTCAAATGCAACGACCTTTTCCGGTAGGCTCTGGTTCTTGGGACTCGTCAATTTACAGTTAGGGGTTTTGTTTTCGTCCTTGTAGGGTTTTTCATTTGCTCTCTGATAGTCATATTCAGTTCGAACCGTTGTCAAGGATGAGACTTGAACCTAGCTTCGACTTTTGTTTTTGGTTAGCTATTCTGTTTGGTTAAAAGAAATGAACCCTGTTATGAAACCCTAACCTAGGGTTTGTCCTCTCTGGACGCTGACACTTGTCTTTTTGTTTATAAGCGACTATAATATAAGTATGGTTTGAACAATAATGTTATGGATACAGTTCTGCGAATCTTTGTTTACTTGTGAGAATTGGAAGGTTTATCAGAAGTTACCTATGTTGTATTTTGTTACCTCCGACACTATGTTCTGCTATAATTTCATTAGAAATCCCACTATGCTTGGTTGTTCTCGTTATGCTCTCCAAATGCGTGTTCTTGTTCTGTTTTGTTATGCGAATTCATTCTTGAATTACTGTTTCATGGGAATATTTAGAAATACGACCCGCAGTGGTCGATCTTGGTCAGCTGGAACTGTTCTTAATCATACAATAGATAAAAATATAACATTACAGTGATAGGCAATGATACAGATGGACTATTTTTGAAATAAGATCTGTCTTTTCTTTTTATTTCTCTATTATGGAATTGTTGAACCTTTCTCTTGTCTTACATTGCTGCTTTTATACATTTTAGTTACAGTTAATTGAAACTGCAATTGTTTGTCAGTTGAACAGAAATGATATGGTTGTGTAACTACAGTTCGGTTGTCATTACAAGATCTACATTTAGACAATTTTGTCTTTTCTTTTCTAATGTTGACAGATCAATTCCTAAACTACTGTTTATTACTGTTGAACCATAACAACCCTAACCGACATTTAACTTTGACCACATAGCAACTAAAAATAAACTAAAATCCTATCTCATGACTTCATAAACTAATTAAAAAAACAATCCAGATACTCAAACAATCTTCCAACCTGGCAGAGACTTCACCCGGTCATGGTGAGCTAGATGCTCCTGCATCAGGCTTCCAGGGAAAAAAAAAATCATGGCTCCGGTCCATGAGCTTCTCGACTGAAGTACCTGTCTGTTCAATTTTCCTAGCATCAAGCCACGAATTGTCCTCAATAGGACGGTTCTTCCACTTGACCAGGTACTACACATACTCCTTTCGTCGAGTTCGTTTAACCACTTAAGTGTCGAGAATCCTTTCGATCTCGATAGGTTGAACGTAAGGCATCTGTCTCTTCCAAGATTCTCTGTCTTCCTGGGTACTCCGTGCAGGTCACATGGTTCCATCTTCTTCCTTCTCCTCTGGGTCAGCCGTGTAAGGAAACAAGTCTGCTACATTAAAGATAGGTGAAATACCTATTTCGGGTGGCAACTGTATCTCGTAGGCGTTCGCTGAAAACTTCCGAAGGACTTTGCAAGGTCCTATCTTTTTATAATTCATTTATTGTACATACCTTTAGGGAAGCGTTCTTTGCACAAATGCACGAGGACTTCATCCCCCATGTCAAACTGTACTTCCCTTCTCTTCAAATCTGCTTGCTATTTGTACTTTAAGTTGCTATCCTGTAATTTAATTTTACATGTTCATGCAAATATCTCATCGTGTTAGCGAAATCTTCTCCGTCTGCGCTTCGCCTTTCCTGCAGTCCAAGGTCCCGTATTTCATGCACTCCGCGAGGATGGATGCCGTATAGGATTTGAAATGGACTGAAACCTGTGTTGCAGTTAGGTGAGTCATTGTAAGCGAACTCTGCCTGTGCGAGTGCTCGATCCCACATCCGCGAACTCTCTCTGACCAAGCTTCGTAACAGGTTTCCCAGACTCCTGTTTACAACCTCTGTTTGCCCTTCGGTTTGCGGGTGATATGTAGAATTGTAGCTTAGCTGTGTGTCCATTTTTTTCCATAAGCTATGCCAAAAGTGTCCTGTGAACTTGAAATCCCTGTCCGAAAGGATAGATTTAGGCAATCCATGTAATTTGACAATCTCATTGAAAGACAAGTGGGCCACGTGGGTGGCATCACTGGTTTTTCTATAAGGAATAAAATGCGCCATTTTTGAGAATATGTCCACTACTACCATTACCGGGTCATATCCTCGTTGTGTCTTAGGTAGACCTAAGACGAAGTCTAAGCTGGCTGAGTCCCACGGTCTACCTGGAATAGGTAACGGTGTATACAGTCTTGTATTTTGACTGTGACCCTTTGCTAACTGGCACACTTTGCATCTGGCCACAAATATTTGTACATCTCTCCACATCTTTGGCCAAAAGTAAAAATGACTAAGCTGCTCGAGGGTCTTGTCCATGCCGAAATGTCTGGCCAAACCTCCACTATGCTTCTCTCGAATAATATTCTCCCTCATCGAGCAGTCAAGTATGCACAACTGTCCTCCCTTAAGTAACAACTTCTCTGTAGATTGTAGTCCAACCAAGGACTGTTATCTCTCACTAAAGGGTTCTGACATGCCTCATAGGCTTCCTTAAAATCTGTATCCGTCTGGTATAAGTCCTGTAAGTTCTCAAAACCCAGCACCTGCAGAGTGCTTTCCTGTAGAAGTAGAGCTTTCCTACTCAGTGCATACGCTACCTTGTTTGCTTGCCCGCTAATATGCTTCAATACGAAATTGAAACTCTGCAAATACTCCACCCATTTGGTGTGTTTGTTGTTCAGCTTGTGTTGCTGCATTACATACTGTAGTGTTGAATTATTTGAAAACAACACAAATTCATTTCCCAATAGATAATGCCTCCAGTGTTTTAATGCCTGTATAACTTCATAGAACTCCTTATCATATGATGAGTATTTCTGTCGACTCTCATTCAGCTTCTCGCTGAAAAACGCTACAGGCTTGTCCTCCAAACTGAGTACAACTCCAACTACTATCCCGCTGGCATCACAACAAACTTGAAATAACCTCTTGAAATCTGGTAATCTCAGGATCAACCTCTCAGTAATCTTTCTCTTTAACAACTAGAAACTTTTCTCCGCTGCCTCTGTCCATCGAAAAGGTTAGCTGGCCTTTTTGATGGTGTCTAGCATAGGTGCACAAATCTCGCTAAAATTCTTTATGAATTTTCTGTAAAACCTCGCTAATCCATGAAAGCTACTTACCTCAAATAAATTTTTCGGAGATGGCCAGTTCACTATCGCTGCCACCTTCTCCAGATCCATCTTCAGTTCATTCTCTACTATTGCAAACCCCAAACAAATCAATTCCTTCTGCAGAAAAGTACATTTCTTCAAATTTATTAGCAGTTTATTCTGTTATAATTTCTCCAGCACCTTACGCACATGTTGAAGGTGTTCTTCCCTCATCCTGCTGAAAATAAGTATGTCATCCAAATATACTATCACAAACTTCCCAATGTACTCCTTCAGCATCTCATTCATTAACCTCATGAATGTACTGGGTGCATTACTCAGCTCAAATGGCATGACCAGCCATTCGTAAAGCCCCTCATTCATCTTAAAGGTTGTCTTCCATTCGTCCCCCTCTCATATCCGAATCTGATGGTACCCGATTTTCAAGTCTATCTTAGAGAAATAAGCTACCCCGCTTAAACAATCCATCATATCATCCATCCACAACAGTGGAAACCTGTACCAGATGGTGATTTTATTGATGGCTGTTGAGTCTGTGCACGTCCACCATTCTCCTCCCTTCTTGGGAGCGAGGACCGTTGGAATAGCACAAAGGCTTAAGCTTTCCCTTATCAATCCCTTGTCCAACAACTCTTGCAACTACTTCCTAATTTCATCATTGTCCTTGGGGCTCATTCTGTATGCCGCTTTGTTCGGCAAACTGGCTCTGGTATAAAGTCAATATGATGACTTATGCTCTGTTTTGGGGGTAACTTGTCTGGCAAGTCATCTGTAACTATGTCTGTAAATTCCTGCAACATTTGCTAGATCTCCGTAGGTAAATCTGATACCTCTGTATGCAAAAATACTGTCCTTGCTTTCTTTACAACCGCATAACCTATCTCACTGTCCTCAACCTGTTTCAAAAATTGTTTTCCGCTGACCAACAACATTCTTGATTCACTAGTCTCTGTTGTCCCTTCTTCCTTGATGGGCACAAGCGTATGCTTGATTCCATCCTTCACAAATTTATAATAGTTCGTCAATCCATCGTGTACTACTTTCCTATCGTACTGCTAAGACCTACCCAACAATATGTGACATACATCCATCGCATGATTTCATAGACAACTTTGTCCTTATATCTGCCTATTTGAAACTCGACCTCGCTCTGTTCATCCACCAACAAATGATGGCCTTTTTGCAGCCATGAAATTCTGTAAGGGTTGGGATGCTTCGAGCGTTTCAACTCCAATTTTTCCATCATCTCTGTGGACACTAAATTATCAGTACTACCACTGTCAATAATTAACTTACAACACTTACCTCGCGACTTACAAATTGTTTTAAACAAAGACTTCCGCTGCGTCTGTTCGGTGACCTTCTGGTTTTAACAAAATTTTGTGCATCACTAGAGCTTCTCCTGTCTCTGGAGCACTCTCTGCTTCTTGGGGAGGTGCTGCTGCTTCCTCTGGTTGCACCACATACGCACCTCGATGTCCAACTTGATCTGCTTCTGAACATTCAAACGATCGGTGCCCCCATTTATGACACCTATAACACTAATAACCAGCCCCTCTACCTCAGCCATTTCCCTTGCCTCGCTGGGATGACCTGCTGCCTCTTGTACTATCACCTCTGTCTGCTGATCTGGAAGCTTTAGAACTGCTGCCTTCCTTGTTGATGTTAGCAGTCCGGCCTCTGCTATAGGACTGGCCTTTGCCTTTGCTGGCTCCTCGTCCTCTCCGAGCATTCTGCCTTCTGGTAATTTTTTCTTCAGCCTTCATCGCACTTTGATACGCTTCCTCAGTGTTGTTCAGAGACAAAATACTGATTTCATCCAAAATATCTAAGCTTAGCCCATTAACATACCTGTCTGTTCTTTCTGATGTATCCTCTGTATATCTAGCTGGCAAATTCATAGGATAGAACTCCTCCATGTACTCTATTACAGTCAATCCTTTCTGTCTCACATTCTGCACCCGCCTGTGCAATGCAATCTGATAGTCCCTCAGCAGAAATCTTCCCTTTAACTTCGCCACCATCCTTGACCAGGTTTTAATCGATGCCTTGTTCAATCTTTTCCTCTTGTTTTGGACACTATCCCAGTATAGGGCTGCGTGTCCCTTCAATTTTGTTGCAGCGAACTTAACTTTGCGGTCTTCGCTAACTTCCTCGCACTCAAAGTACTTATCCATCTCACTGATCCAATCCAATAAAACTTCGATAGACAGGCTGTCATCATAAGTCGGTAGTTCTGGCTTGGGTACTTGGATACTTCAAATGGATTCAATGATCCATATGATTCCTCTGAATCGTTCCTCTCCTCTGCATATTTCTTCAAAACTCCACCTTCTATTTCCGTTGCTCAACTTCTTCTGAGTTGAATTTCTCTGCGAATTCCCACTTCGCAACTTCTATAGAGCTTCACTCTAATCTTCCACTGGATTCTAATATCCCTTTATGATTCCTTTGAATTATTCTACTCCTCTACATGTCCTTCAGAATTCTGCCTGCAAGCATGTTACAAAACCTACGAATTCACATGTAATTAAGTGATTCAATATAGAATTTACGCATTCGCACAGTCCTGGAATAGACCTATGTGTTAGGACTCCAAATTGACCATTTTGACCTTGTATTTTTGCTATAATATTACCTTTTTTTCAGATCATAAGTTGAAAGCTTTGATTACTTAATGACCTAATCACGCCAAGGTATGAAGTAACTCTCCACATGACTATGTGTTTAATTGTTCATTACATATTCATGTTATCTTTATATTTATCTTTGGAAAAGCTAACTAAGTTTCTAAGTAACCGTTGAACTATCTAAAGTCTGCAGAAATTATAATTCATAGTTGCTGTAACACCAGAAACAGCAACTACGCAATTGCTGCAACACCAGAAACAACAACTACGCAGTTGCTACAACACCAGCAACAACAACTATCTAAAGCAGGGAAATTTTATTTTGCAACAACTGGAATACCGGAAATAACAAACGGCAATTATCAGAAGATCGCCAGAATTCCACGCTGACGCAGCATGATCAGTAACTATCCAAAAACGGTAAAACACAGTTACAGTTGCTAAAATATCAGGAACAACATTGGTTTACTAAATCAGCAACCATGGGGAAGTGGCAAAGGATAGTGCGAGGATTCGAAGAAGATGGTCGAAGTTCGGTTACCAGCTGTGTAATAGTAAGAGACCCAAGAAAGAATACATTGTCACACTGTTGTAACAACATCCGGTAACAAGGATGGATTTGTTATTTTTGACAGAAAGGTTTAACTGAATGAACTATGACAGTCTATTGTAATAGATGTCTCCTCTATAAAGAGGAGAAATCTACATTAGAGAAGGGGGGGAAAACAAGTTGTAAGGGAAGTTTTGGAAGACAAACAACAAAGTCTGAACTTTTATTGTAACTGGATCTTTTGGCAGATGAATAGAAAATTGTTCTGAGTACCTAATCCATCATTTGTGTTCTGGGGAATCTTGTGAGAGGGACAGGGCCCACCTTCTTCACAAGATTCACCCATTTATTTTCTGTCAAGTGTGTAAGTGTGTTTGGTAATTTCTTTTTGCTGGTACTCTGTTTTGGATTCTGTAGCATTACCTCTGATAATTTCCTTTTTGCTAGTACTCTGTTTTGTTAATTGTTTGAAGCTGTAAAAGAATACTTCACCAGTGAATTAGAATTGTAGTGTGTATTAGCAATCTGGTTACAGGGGCAGGTGTTGAACGTCCTTACCTGGAGGATAGGGAACAGAGCATCCATCACTTTTCTTTTCAGATTTGTAATCTTAGTTAACTGCTTTCATTTTATCTTTGCAATGCACTGTTATAACATAGCATGAGAATCATGTATACTACAACTTTTTAATGCTTTTAGAGTTAAGTACATACAGTACGCGGTAGCCTTTGAAATAAAAGACTTTCCCAGGTTGACAAATTAATGTGGTACTTGATTGTTTAATCAATAAACAATTCAACTAGCCAACATTTTGGCGCCGTTGGCGAGGAAGGCGACTAGAGATTTCTAAAAGCATTAATGATTTCTTTGTAAGAATAACAAGTGCATGAGAGGACGCAGGAAACCTAATTTCATAGGCGGCAAAGGCAGAGGAGGAAGAAAAACCTTTATTGATGAAATCATCTCAAAGGCCAAAACATCACAGAGGACAAGTTCCCGAGGACCTCAGATCCAGTATTCCTCACAAACAGATCGACAGACGGAGGAAGTACTGGGACCTGAAAGGAAGCTGGAAGGACCAGAATACACTGAGGAACGAGTAGAAGAACCTGAAGAAACTGAAGATACAGAAGATACAGAAGATAAAGTAAGCGATTCAGGAAAAAGACCATGGAGGATAACAGAGCAGAAGGAATGGGGGAAAACTCACTCTCTACCCTGGAGTTCCCTATTGGGGAGCTCCCGAGAGGAGCAACCCCTATGAAGAACATTCCACTCTCAGCATTACCCAATTTTCATGGGTTATCCTCTGAAGACCCGGATGAATTCCTCTTTGAATTCGATATACTATGTAGGAGTTATGATTATGTGAGCCCTAATCAGAAACTAAAACTGTTTCCAGCAACACTGAAAGGGAATGCATTAAGGTGGTTTATGAACTTAGGAGCTCATGCAATCACTACCTGGGATCAGATGAAAGAAAGGTTTTTGGCCAAGTATCAAGATTATTGTCGGACAAGAGAAAGGAAGGAAGAATTGTTTAAAATGGTTTAGAAGAAGGACGAGAATCTGGAAGATTTTGTGGAAAGATTGCAGTATAATCTGCAGTGGTTGACCACCCTAACATGAGTAAAGATATTCTGAAAACTATATTGTTGAAAGGGGTACGAGATGACTACTTGGACATGTTGAACATGCTGGGAAAAGGGGACATTTCCAAGGAACCATTTGATGAAATTATCAATCTCTGCATGAGATGTTCAAGAGGAGCAGTGAGCAGATCAAAAAGCAGGGACAATGTATATTCAAGAGTTGAGAAGTCAGCAAGTGGAGGAGAAACAAGGGCCGAAATAGGTAATTTGTTGGAAGAATTTAAAACTGAGATGTTAAGCTCTTTTGCTTTACAAATTTATGCTCTGCAGGTAAGAAGAAACAGGCAGAAGCAGAAGCTGCCCTAGCTATTTTTTGTTCCAAATGCAGAGAAAAACACCCACTCAGGGAATGCCCACTAGATAAGGTACCAATCTGCACGATCTGCGAAAAGGACCATGAGACCCAACAATGCCCCTCTCTGCCTGGAATTAGAGAAGCATTGCAGTCAACTGAAGAAGAGGCTGAAGTAGTGTACCTGATGACACAGAGGAGGCAATGGCCACAAAGACAAGGTATGAATTCTAACACAACATTTAGTCGTTGGAATAATCATTCTCCTTTTCAAACAAATTACCCACCCATGAACCAAATGCAGTACCCACCCTTTAACACAATGAATTTTCTACCTATGCAGCAACCAAATCTTCCTTTTCCCGATCCTACCGTATGGAATCCTTGGGCTCCCCAGCAACCGTATTTTAATCAATGGAATCCGAACTGGGCAGGCCAAGAGATGCCATTTCCTCAGCATCAGCAGTCTCTTTCCTTACCATCCAATACTCCTCCAAATAACCGGGCAATTAGACCGCAGCTATCTGTGCAACCCAACCCCAACCCAAATAACAATAAAGCCCTGCAAGTAATTGATATTCAAAATCAGCCTGTCTCCCCCATGCAATGTAACGATATCCATCTTCGCTCTGGGAGAATTGTTGAACCCATCATTGATGACATTACTGACTCCGATAAAGAGGAAGTTAGGAAAGAAAAACAAGCTAACAATAATGCTGAAACAGTCGAATCAGCATCTAACAACAATGATCAAACAGCAGATCCGCCATTCCCTGAACGTCTGGCTCTCACTAAAACACTGGAGCAACCTGATTTTAACCTTTTAGGTGAACTACAGAATTTATATGTTAAAATCCCATTGTTGCAAGCACTAAGAGATGTTCCCATTTATGCTAGGACTGTTAGAGATATCTGTATAAAAAAACCTAGAAGAAAAGCTAAGGACCCCCTCACAGTTCATGTGATGGGAGAACTGACTGCTTTAATGACAGAAAAAGATCCTCCTATGAAATATGGTGACCTTGGTCACCCTACAGTAATAGTACAGGTTGGAAAAACCTTTGTCTCTAAAGTTCTAGTAGATTTAGGTGCTGCAATAAATATTATGACACTTGAAACATCACAATTGCTTCAGTTAAAAAAAATCATTAGGGAAACTCCAACCATCCTAGAGTTGGCTGATCGCTCTACAATTAAACCTGAAGGGGTCATTGAAGATCTAATAATTTCCGTAGAATCCTGGAATTACCCAGCTGACTTTGTGGTGTTACAAACTAAAACAAAGTTGGGGGGTCATCCGCTGATTCTAGGAAGACCTTGGCTGGCTACAGCAGATGCTTTCATCAGCTGTAGATCAAGATCAATGACCATTTCTAATGGGCAAGAAACCAAAAAGCTTACCCTTTATCCTCATGCTACACCCATGATTAATAATGACAATTCTGTATGGGTAGATTATGAAGATTAAGAAACCCAACCTATCTTGACTATCGGACAAGCTTTAACTTTCAAAGACTCTACCGAAGATGAATTAATCAGCAGCTTCATTTCTGAACCTTCTTCGGTCAGCCTAGAAATGTATAATCACTTCACTGCAATCTTGGAATCTGAATCTCAGCAGAACCTGAAAGATAAAAATTTATTTCAGACAACAGTAGGCAGCCCTTCCAAAAGTACAACAATAGAAATTGAGCCTGGCAAAACATTAAATATAAATCCCAACCTAACTGATAATGAAAAACAACAGTTAATAAAGTTACTCCGGGAAAATAAAGAAGCATTTGCATGGGACTATACAGACATGAAGGGGATCTCTCCTGAGCTATGCACTCACCGTATTTATATTAAAAAAGGATCCCACCCAGTCTGTCAACCCCTGCAGTCGATGAATCCCAATCTAAGGGAAATTGTGAAGGAAGAACTTCAAAAACTCTTGAATGCAGGATTTATATACCCTATATCTGATAGTGAGTGGGTTTCCCCACTTGTAATTGTACCCAAGAAAAATGGAAAATGGAGAGTATGTGTGGATTACAGAGCTCTGAATAAAGCCACCCAGAAAGACCATTTCCCTTTACCATTCATTGATCAGGTATTAGATAATTTTGCAGGTAAGAAATTATTTTCATTCTTGGACGCGTTTAGTGGATATAATCAGATTAAGATTGCACCCCAAGACCAAGACAAGACCATGTTTACTAGCCCATGGGGGACCTTTTCTTACAGGGTACTTCCATTTGGGCTATGGAATGCTCCAGCAACATTTCAAAGAGTAGTGATAGGGATTTTTTCTGATATTCTAAATGATTCATTAGAAATATTTATGGATGACTTTATTCCTTATGGAGTGACTTTTGAAGATGCACTACAGAATCTTGAAAAAGTACTTAAGCGATGTATAGAAGCACACCTAGCCTTAAGCACTGAAAAATGTCATATGATGATGAATCAAGGTATTGTATTGGGTCACTTCATCTCATTCCTAGGAATTCAAGTCGATCCAGCCAAAATACAGGTAATTCAGACCCTCCCTATCCCCAAAACACAAACTAATGTAAGAAGCTTTCTAGGACATGCTGGATACTATAGAAGATTTATTAAGAATTTTTCCAAAATAGCTTCTCCTCTATTTGTGTTATTAACAAAGGATGCTGAATTTAAGTGGATTGATGATTGTGAAAAAGCATTTAATGAACTTAAACATCAGTTGTCTACAACTCCCATTTTGAGAGGACCTGATTGGGCACTGCCCTTTCATATATGCTTTGATGCCTCAGACACTGCAATTGGAGCTGTCTTGGGCCAGGAAGAAAATAGTCTTTCCTATGCCATTTATTTTATCAGTAAGAATATGACACCAGCTGAACTGAATTACACAGTCACTGAGAAGGAATTCCTAGCAGTCATTTATACTATCAATAAATTTCGACATTATATTACTAGCTACACTACTTTTGTGCATACTGATCACTCGGCCATTAAGTATTTATTGAATAAATCAGTTACAAATGCCCGAGTCACCAGATGGTTATTATTACTACAAGAATTTGACATCACAATTGTAGATAGGCCAGGAAAAGAAAATGTAGTTGTTGATTTCCTTTCTCGATTAAAAACTGATGAAAATATTCCAGTAGATGATTCTTTTCCTGATGAATATTTATTTGCAGTATCTGCTCACTCACCTTGGTATGCAGACATTGCCAACTATTTAGTTGCAGGAAAATTTCCGTCGCACCTATCACATAGGGAAAAAAGAAAGATTATCCAGGAAAGTGCTAGGTACAACTAGATAAGCGGGTGTCTTTTCCACACAGGAATTGATCAGGAAATCCGGAGATGCATTGGTGAAGATGAAATTTATGATGTACTAAAAGCTTGTCACGATGGACCTTGTGGAGGGCATTTTGCAGACAAAAGAACAGCACACAAGGTACTCAGAATGGGTTATTAATGGCCCTCACTCTTCAAAGATGCAAGGAAATATGTGAAGGCCTGTGATAGCTGTCAAAGAATGGGCCAGCCTAATCATAGGGATGAAATGCCACTCAATCCCCAGGTAATTCTTGAACCTTTTGAGAGATGGGCATTAGACTTTATAGGTCCCATTAATCCTCCATCCAATCAAAGAGTGTACATATTAGTATGCACAGATTATATGACTAAATGGGTAGAGGCTAAGGCACTCCTTAAAGCCAATGAAGAAGAAGTACTAACATTTTTATTTGAAGAGATCTTTGTTAGATTTGGATTTCCTAGAGAATTAGTCACAGATGGAGGACCTCCTTTCAAGTCTCATGGCTTCAAAGACACACTTCAGAAATATCATATTAAGCACAAAATGACTACACCTTATCACCCCCAAGCAAATGGGTAGGTAGAAAGCACCAATAAAGTCATAGAAGCCATTTTGACAAAAACGATAAAGGAGAATAGGAGGGACTGGTTTCAAAGGTTGCCTGAGGCATTATGGGCTTATCGAACTTCTTGGAGGAATACTGCAGGCTTTTCACCGTATGAATTAGTTTTTGGAAAAAATGTTGTTTTCCCTGTAGAGTTTGAAATTAAAACTTTAAGAACTGCTTTAGCTGTTGATCTTGACTTGACTTATGCACAGATAGCCAGGTTGCAACAGCTTCAAGAATTGGACGAGAAGAGATTGGATTCCATCCATCAAACAACCATGATACAACAACAAAGAAGTAGGTGGCATGGCAGAACCATCAAGCAAAAGTAGTTTCAGAAAGGTAACTGGGCTCTACTCTATGATTCCCGTTTTGAGAATTTCCAAGGTAAGTTAAGAACAAGGTGGTTAGGGCCTTATGAAGTGGATGCTATTTTTCCAAATGGAACAGTCAGACTTTTAACAATTGATGGAAGCAGAACACCACTACTAGTGAATGGGTATCGACTCCGTTTATATCAGCGGCCTATTTCTAAAGAAGATTTTAAAGCCACTTGCATGGGAATTAAACAATATTATTTTTCAGGGGAACTTGCTGTCCCTCAAAGCACTTAAATTTCCGTTTATTTATGCATTTTTTTTAGATTGGATATTCTTTTTTTTTAACTAATAATCCCTGCCAAGGTTTGCTATATTACATTTCAGTATTTTGCAGATTTTAGCTCTGGAAAATAGCTAAGAACAAAAGCTTCAAATGAATTATTTTGCGGACTTGGGAGCCCTGTTGCTGCAACACCAATCTCCGTTGCTGCAACACCAATCTCCGTTGCTGCAACACCACTTCCCATTGCTGCAACACCATTTCCCCGTTGTTGCAACACCACTTCCTGTTGCTGCAACATCTTTTCCCGTTAATGTAACATCACCTCTAGTGGCTGCAACACCAATCTCCGTTGCTGCAACACCACTTCCTGATCCCGTAATACCTTTATCAGCATTCCTCTCATAAAAGCACCAGTCTCTCCACTTCAGCCCCCAAAGAAGCGAATTTTTATAAAATAAACCATTTCCTATGATGATTACAATACTCCACTACTACTTCCCGTCATTATTATTAAAAATCACCGGTTCGCTTTAATCATTATGGATCCAGCAAAAGATAAGACAAGACTTTTCGATGCAGCAATCAAAAAGGTAAAACATAAAGGTACGCATGATTATGTATGGACATAAATAATAGTTAATGTGGAGATGCTGATAGGCCTACCGAATGATTGTACTTCCAATCATATTGCTTATGCATAGCTTTTGGGGGGGATTACCAAAGCGTTCTCATAATTGCATAATACGCCAACTGGCGCCGCCCTTAACTCTCCCGGTAATACGTAAAAGTCATCCTATCACGACATGTTACCATTTGCAACGGTTTACTTTGAACTGAACTCGGAAGCTCGGCTCTGAACTGAGAATTTTCACCGAAACAGCAGTTATGGGAGGGAATGTCATCACATACGAACCTGGTACAACAACACTTCTTGAGCTCTATCCCGAGGTTTATCAAATATTTCTGCAAGCGGGATGGCTAGATTATTTTAGGAGACTCCCAGACTTTAACGCACAACAAGTCCTCGAGTTTGCATGCAATTTAACAGAGGGATTTTCTGTCGTTCAGGGAGTTCAAATCCCAGTCATAGAGGAAGTTATAGCCCAAGTTACCGGACTACCAGCTAATGGCACACGGTGGTTCAGTAGGAAGCAGTTGATCCTGAATGCGCAGAAGGATTTTCTTCAACCAGGCGAGCAGGTGGAACCCAAGGGCATAGGCGTAGCAATTCAGTCATTACCTCAACCGTGGCCGAAAGTTGCTGAATTTGTGAAGCAATACCTGGCGTGTGAAGGCCGGTACCAGGTAATTTACCACCATGATTTCATCTTGTTGAATCACTTGAGGAATGGTCAGTTGATAAATATGCCATATTATTTATTGGGATGTCTTAAAAATATGTCACGTTACACTGTCAACGCAAAGCGTCCGCTTCCTTCCTTGAAACACCACTGTCTAGCTCAATTGTTGATAAATAGAGGCCTCGCCTTAAATAACCCCCCACCCCCCATTAACCCCCATCAACAGGCAGAAATCCCTCAGCCAGAGCAGGAAATTCCTCAGTAGGAAGAAGAAATTCTTCACCAAGCTGAGGACATACCTCAGCAGAATGAATAAATCCCTCAGCAAACAGAGGATATCCCAGAGCAAATAACCGAAAAAATCCCCCAGCAAACAGACGATATCCCAGAAAAAATGCCCGGAGAGACCTTACAGCAAACACCCCCACAAGTTGCTGAAAATGTAGAATCGACAGTAGAAATACCCATAGAAACAATCCCATCCCCCAATAGAACCAACCCATCCATTCCCATACTTGGTATTTCTACCGATGACTTTGATGATAACATCCCTATTACTATCCTTAAACGAAAAATGCAGCAGAAAAATGAAACCCCACCAAAAAGAAGAAGAACTAGGGCTTCGGCTAAAGCAGCTGCTATTTGTGCCACTGCCCCTATTTTAAAGAAAGCCAATTTGAAAAAAAAAATATCTGAATTCCCTGCTTCTCTACCCAAGCAAAGGACTCGGTCGTCTGTAATAGCTGAATCTCCTGACCACAACCTCCCCAACTCACCACCCATCACGTTAAAAACCCGCATTCCCACCAGCTCTGAAAACTCCTCTCCCTCACCCTCGGAAGCTGAGATGCAGAGTGTTCACAGTGTCCAGACATCATCTTTTAAGGCAGCTGTCACACAAGAACCAGCTGCCGACACCCAAGGTAATATTCGCCAAGTGGCTGCAACACAAGAAACAGCCACTACCCCAAGTGACACACAAGAACCACTTGTTGGGGATATAAGTGATCAAAATGACGAAACACAACCTCTGCCCCCGTTGGAATTTGCCGCTCCACAAGATCAGCCTACCATATCCGCCTTACAGGAAGAAATTGCATTTCTGAAATCCCAAATTCAGGATTACCAGGAGGAAATAATAAGGTTCAAGGAAGCCTATCAAAAGGAATTTAGCCTGCACGTCTTAGCACGAGTAGCATCTGCAGCAGAGAAGAGTAAAGAGAGCGAATACATATGCGCCAACTGTGGTGAGATATACACTCAAGCAGGATACAAGATAGTTGCAGAACCAATGACTGAAGTCTCTGCTGTTGTGGTTGAAAAAAAAGAACCTGTTGTTAGACAAACTACAGAAGCAAAAACAGAAACACCACAACCATCTGCTGAAACAGAAGAACCTGCTATCACACAAGAACCAACAGGCTCTCCAGAAAAGGTGCAAGAGCAAACAGAAGAACCTGCTGTCACACAAGAACCAACAGGCTCTCTAGAAAAGGTGCAGGAGCAGACAGAAGAACCTGCTGTCACACAAGAACCAGCAGGCTCTCCAGAAAAGGTGCAGGAGCAGACAGAAGAACCTGCTGTCACACAAGAACCAGCAGGCTCTCTAGAAAAGGTGCAGGAGCAGACAGAAGAACCTGCTGTCACACAAGAACCAGCAGGCTCTCCAGAAAAGGTGCAGGAGCAGACAGAAGAACCTGCTGTCACACAAGAACCAGCAGGCTCTCCAGAAAAGGTGCAGGAGCAGACAGAAGAACTTGCTGTCACACAAGAACCAGCAGGCTCTCCAGAAAAGGTGCAGGAGCAAACAAAAGAACCATCTGTCACACAAGAACCAGCAAGTTCTCCAGAAACTACACAAGAGCAAACAGAAGAACTTGCTGAAACACAAGAAACAACAAGTTCTCCAAAAACTACACAGGTGAAAACAGAACAACCTACTGTAACACAAGAACCAACAGGATCTCTAAAAAGTGTGAAGAAAGAACTAAAAGGATTGCTGGTAACACAGGAATCAACAGGAAATGAAGGAGAAGATATAAAGACACCACGGCTTACCCAAATGGAACAAGAAGAAGAAGCAGTTACGCAGGAATCAGTACAGAATGAAGAAAACGTAAAATCACCACGGCCTACCCAAACTATTATAGAAGAAACAATAGCTGGAAATGGAAAGGAAGACATCGGATCATCTCGACCTACTCCAATTATCACAGAGCAGAAAATCTTTATTGATGCCTTTACACAAACAGAACCTCCCTCTGTTAGTGGTGCATACACAGAGACCACTAGTTTTCAAGAATTAAAAGGAAAATGGTGGAGAGAATATGAGCTGTCACAAGGAAAAGCATTCCAACAACAAAAAGGGATCTGGTTCAATTATGCATATAGGAACTGGGAAGCACTGGACCAGTCTAGAGCTCAGTATAAAGAAATTAAGGAAATAAAAGCTAAACTGTCCCAGATGTTTGAGTTGTTCCAAAGAATACTTGCCACAAGGAAACCTTCTTTCAACTATGCAACATTTTTAAGGGAACGACTGACATTCATACAGATAAAGGCAGTTAGAGAAGGTATACCTCATCAGGTGGTTACATTAGAGCAATTTATGCAAACCTTTGCAAAGGCACCCAAAAATGATCAGAATTTGTTGTGCAAGCTTTATCTCCACAATGAAGCCATGTCCGAAGAGAGAAACATGAATATACTACCTGTTGTTGGCGACATACAACTCAGAGCTTTCATTTCCTTTTTAGCCAACCAACTCACATGGAAAAATGCCTTTATCTCAGCACAACATAATGAACAGAACTGCCTTCTGTGGATCAGGGCTGAACCTCAAAATGCAGCCACTTTCATTGCACAACACCAAAGAATGTTAAGTGACCTTGAAATGAAGGATCACGCCAGGCAACTACAAGCAGTGGTCCTGCGAGACTGCCAACACTATGTGAGAACCAAGGCACCCTTGGCTGTCAAGGAAAACAACCTGTTTTGGGAAAACTGTCCCAAGGAAAGGCAAGAGTATCATCCTTATAATCCACCCAATTTACAAGCAGCAATTTCAAGGGTACCTTACTATGTTAGATGTATGGAACAATGTGCTGAGAATTGGATTGGCTATAGATTTAAATTTCCACTTCTATGGTTATCCAGTCAGCAATACAAGGGTCAGTTTGGATTATCAAAGAAAGAAGAAGCGGCAGCATGGAGGCAAATACAGACTGTCTGTGGGTTCAGAGACAAGTTTGATGCCACTTTCTATAGCTACTGTCTCAATAATTTACAATGTTCATCCTAGTACTCCGACTCAAATTCAGAGTAAGCATTGCATGAGGACATGCAATCTCTTCAGTTGGGGGGGATGTTAGGACTCCGAATTGACCATTTTGACCTTGTATTTTTGCTATAATATTACCTTTTTTTCAGATCATAAGTTGAAAGCTTTGATTACTTAATGACCTAATCACCCCAAGGTATGAAGTAACTCTCCACATGACTAGGTGTTTAATTGTTCATTACATATTCATGTTATCTTTATATTTATCTTTGGAAAAGCTAACTAAGTTGTTAAGTAACCGTTGAACTGTCTAAAGTCTGCAGAAATTATAATTCATAGTTGTTGTAACACCAGAAACAACAACTATGCAGTTGCTGCAACACCAGAAACAACAACTACGCAGTTGCTACAGCACCAGCAACAACAACTATCTAAAGCAGGGAAATGTTATTTTGCAACAACTGGAATACCGAAAATAACAAACGGCAATTATCAGAAGATCGCTAGAATTCCACGCTGACGCAGCATGATCAGCATATGTCCAAAAAGGGTAAAACACAGTTACAGTTGCTAAAATATCAGGAACAACATGGGTTTACTGAATCAGCAACCATGGGGAAGTGGCAAAGGATAGTGCGAGGATTCCAAGAAGATGGTCGAAGTTCGGTTACCAGCTGTGTAACAGTAAGAGACCCAAGAAAGAATACATTGTCACACTGTTGTAACAACATCCGGTAACAAGGATGGATTTCTTATTTTTGACAGAAAGGTTTAACTGAATGAACTATGACAATCTATTGTAATAGATGTCTCCTCTATAAAGAGGAGACATCTACATTAGAGAAGGGGGGAAAACAAGCTGTAAGGGAAGTTTTGAAAGACAAATAACAAAGTCTGAACTTTTATTGTAACTGGATCTTTTGGCAGATGAATAGAAAATTGTTTTGAGTACCTAATCCATCATTTGTGTTCTGAGGAATCTTGTGAGAGGGACAGGGCCCACCTTCTTCACAAGATTCACCCATTTATTTTCTGTCAAGTGTGTAAGTGTGTTTGGTAATTTCTTTTTGCTGGTACTCTGTTTTGGATTCTGTAGCATTACCTCTGATAATTTCCTTTTTGCTGGTACTCTATTTTGTTAATCGTTTGAAGTTGTAAAAGAATACTTCACCGGTGAATTAGAATTGCAGTGTGTATTAGAAATCTGGTTACAGGGGCAGGTGCTGAACATCCTTACCTGGAGGATAGGGTCCTGATCCTCTGCTAATAGAGCATCCATCACTTTTCTTTTCAGATTTGTAATCTTTGTTAACTGCTTTCATTTTATCTTTGCAATGCACTGTTATAACATAGCGTGAGAATCATGTATACTACAGATTTTTAATGCTTTTAGAGTTAAGTACATATAGTACGCGGTAGCCTTTGAAATAAAAGACTTTCCCAGGTTGAAAAATTAATGTGGTACTTGATTGTTTAGTCAATAAACAATTCAACTAGCCAACACTCTGTATAAACAAGTATACCGAACTGAATACATTCGAGACCCTCTGTCTCTTACAGGCCTTTTATTTTATATCAGTGGCCTCCCCTGAGCTCTACCCATAGGCTTACATTTATGCCAGGAACTTTTGTTGAACTAATCCTAGTTCAACTCCTAAATCCTCTGAACTGACTCCTAAATCCTCTGCCCACTTCAAATTCTTTAAATTCCTAAAAGCTCTCCCTCTAGTTCCTTGAATCATGCAACTGTTTAAGAGTTGTAATTTACTTTGAACTCTTGTCATTTATTTACAACTCATGTTCTCATTTATTTGAGAGCATTTACATCTTCCTCCATTATCTAATTAAATCACTTAAAAGACTAAATATTACATCATCTTGAGACTTAGGAAACTAACTTTCTAAAGATACATGACCCACTATGTCTACTTATTTATGATGATTTTCTCTTGGGTTTAATGCTCCTACATCAATCTTGGAGAATAAAGATAATATTAAAATTATTATTACTTCTAAATTTAAGGACAAGTTGTGGGATAATAAGGAGTTGGAGGGAAAAAAGAAGTTAAGGTATTATAAGGATGTGATCAACACCAATCTTAATAAACAGAATTATTTTTCTATCTTGAGAAATGCTAAGAAGGAAATGAACATTGCCAAGATAAGAACTAACTCTCATGAGCTTCAAAGTAAAATTAGGCATTCGTCAATTTCAAAACACCTTGGGACAAAGAGTTTGTCACCTTTGTGATACTGAGAGGGTTGAAGAGGGAAAACACTTTCTCTTGGATTGCCTAATGTTTAATCACATCAATTCTAATTTTCAAAATCTTTGCCACACTACCAACCTTCTTGACTTGTTATGTCAACAAAACTATGGTGATCTAGGAGCATTTATCTCCCTTCTTTTTTATCAGATAAATAAAATGTTAAAGTTTCTCAATTCATATCTTTCTTTCTTAAGATCATATTGGCCATATTGGTCATAGTGAACCTTTTTTCTCATCATCATCATCATCATCATTGTCACTACCAACTTTCTTGACTTATTAACTCAACAAAACTATGGTGATCCATGAAATGTTGGGTGATGCACTTTTGGATCACCATAGTTTTGTTGAGTTAATAATTCAAGAAAGTTGGTAGTGACAATGATGATGAGAAAAAAGGTTCACTATGACCAATATGGCCAATATGATCTTAAGAAAGAAATATATGAATTGAGAAACTTTAACATTTTATTTATGTGATCAAAAAGAAGGGAGATAAATGCTCCTAGATCACCATAGTTTTGTTGACATAACAAGTCAAGAAGGTTGGTAGTGTGGCAAAGATTTTGAAAATTAGAATTGATGTGATTAAACATTAGGCAATCCAAGAGAAAGTGTTTTTCATCTTCAATCCTCTCAGTACCACAAAGGTGACAAAATATTTGTCCCAAGGTGTTTTGGAAATTGATAAATGCCTAATTTTACTTTGAAGCTCATGAGAGTTAGTTCTTATCTTGGCAATGTTCATTTCCTTCTTAGCATTGCTCAAGATAGAAAAATAATTCTGTTTATTAAGATTGGTGTTGATCACATTCTTATAATACCTTAACTTCTTTTTTCCCTCCAACTCCTTATTATCCCACAACTTGTCCTTAAATTTAGAAGTAATAATATTTTTAATATTATCTTTATTCTCCAAGATTGATGTAGGAGAATTAAACCCAAGATAAAGTCATCGTAAATAAGTAGACATAGGGGGTCATGTATCTTTAGAGAGTTAGTTTCCTAAGTCTCAAGATGATGTAATATTTAGTCTTTTAAGTGATTTAATTAGATAATGGAGGAAGATGTAAACACTCTCAAATAATGAGAACATGAGTTGTAAATAAATGACAAGAGTTCAAAGTAAATTACAACTCTTAAACAGTTGCATGATTCGAGGAACTAGAGGGAGAGCTTTTAGGAATTTAAAGAATTTGAAGTGGGCAGAGGATTTAGGAGTCAGTTCAGAGGATTTAGGAGTCAAACCAGGATTAATTCAACAAAAGTTCCTGGAAAAAATGTAAGCCTATGGGCAGAGCTCAGGGGAGGCCACCGATATAAAATAAAAGGCCCGTAAGAGACAGAGGGTCTTGAATGTATTCATTTCTTTATACTTGTTTATACAGAGGTCTATTCTAGGACTGTGTGAATGTGTAAATTCTATATTGAATCACTAAATTACATGTGAATTCGTAGGTTCTGTAACATGCTTGCAGGCATAATTCTGAAGGACGTGTAGAGGAGTAGAATGATTCAGAGGAATCATAAAGGGATCTTAGAATCCAGTGGAAGATTAGAGTGAAGCTCTATAGAAGTTGCGAAGTGGGAATTCGCAGAGAAATTCAACTCAGAAGAAGTTGAGCAATGGAAACAGAAGGTGGAGTTATGAAGAAATATGCAAAGGAGAGGAACGATTCAGAGGAATCGTATGGATCATTAAATCCATTTGAAGTATCCAAAAAGAACACATGGACAAATGTGGGCTTCCAATCAAAAGGTACTTTAATAATTTTGCAATTGAGTGCTTATGCTTGTTTGTTTTGGGCATTTCATATGGATTATGGGGTGACCTGGAAGAAAGAGGGGTTTTGACCATGATTTTTTTCTCTTGCCTTAAATGGGAGGCTATACTTTGACCTTAGTGTAGTGGGACCTCCCATAGTTGCCTAATGGGTATGTGAGGGGAACTGGTTGGGAAGCCTAGATTAAGATGGTGAAGTTCCATCTATCCCTATATCATATTTATCACTTTCCATCATGCATTACAAACCCTTATCTCACATCCATTCTTCGGGTTCAACTAACCATTGGTTCATGGTGATTTTTCACCCATACATCCACATATTTGGGTAGGGCCCGAAATTTTTCAGCTAGGAGGTTGATGCAGCTAAAGAAAAGTAAAGAGAATAACATAACCACAAAAAAAATAAAAAAAATAATATCAAAACGAAAAAGATGGACAAGACATACACATTAGCACATGGGCAAAAGTCTAGCAAGAGCTCTACTTCACTCGTTATGGCCATCACCCAATTCCTAGGCACATGTTGCTCTATTACATCATGAAAAATAACCCTTTCATGTCCCAAAACTGATGAGTAATGAAATATCTCATAATTAAGGGTTAATATAACTGCCACATCATAGAAAGTAAGCTCTAACCCTTTGAGCTATGAGTAATAATAAAAAGAATTAAAAAAAATAAATTAAAAGATACATACTAGGGGTGAAAAATAATGGTCATGATGGTAACTCATGCATAAAAAGTTACTCCCTCCTCACATCTATACACTCGGGATGTGGAACCCCATCATGCTAGTCCCTTTGTCCATGGCACTTGACCATGAGGTCTTCTCCTTTCTATACCATCATTATTATTCACTAACACCTATCAATTGAAGGGTGGACTAAGGAACTGTTACCTGCCCTTAAGGATTGGGAGCACCTAATAGGATTGTCCTTTGGTCACTCCTCCCTAGGGAGGAAACACCATTGCAATCTCAAGGCCCCAATTTTGCAAGGGAATCCTTATTTGAAGTATTGAGTAGCCCTTTACATTCAATATTGGTTCACTTAGATGCAAAAAGGATTATTATCCATGATGAGTGGTTCCTTTCACAAGACTTTATGTTGTGATTATCAAGTGGTTCAACAACACATGTCCTGGGCACCTTTTCCCACAAGTACCCACGGCCCCAAAAAATTATATTAGCACTAACATGTGAGGAATTGAGGGCCTTAGGTCTCTAAGAAATAGAAACATGTCCCTTATGACCCTGAACACCTCCTACACCAGAGCGTTTGGCCACTTTTCACTACATTTGATGATTCTTTAGGGTGATGCACTTGAACTAACATGTGGCTTGGTTTTATACAATATTTTGCCACATTCCTCATCTAGTATCCTGAACTGTTGCACCTTGTGTCATTAATTCCACAAATCTCACAAAATGAAAAAATTTGTCAATGTATTCATCATGAAACATGTTCAGAATCATCCCTGAAGAAAAGAAGAAGACTTGCCTTGAAAGAATTCTAGAGAAAGTTATCAAAAAACCTTGTTTTCAGGATCAACATGTTTTTCATAACTGGTGACCCGTGTTGGTAACTAGTTTCATTATATAGTCCTAGCACTTCCAACGTACCTTTTATTAGGAAATATCACGCTGAAACTCTTTAGGAAGGCTTTCCTAATGTGGAGGAGAAGCTTCTCTTACTAGAAGTCTCGAGAACGACAACCTGGTTACAGGTGAATGAGGATTGGAACGAGACTTCCCATTCCTGGTCCTTGATCCTACCTTCATGGATCTTTTCCTTCATATGTGTAGCTGCTCCCTCCTTTTATGGATCCTCAACTCCCTCTCCTTCCTATAAGTGAGATCCCTGCTATCCACTATTGGTTGGCTATTTATTGGTTTCTTTCCCAGTGTTGAACTATGCCCAAATACTGCCCATTTTGTTAAGGAGAAAAGAGTTCTTAAAGGTTAAGGCTACGACTTGAAAACTCACCTAAAGGAGGCTTCAAACATCAAGGATTAAGTGGGTGTAATGCTCCCTTTACCATCTATTAATAATACATTTTGTGTTTGTTTCCATAAATGTGTCAATTATTGATCATTTAGTGTAATACTCCTTGATATGTTACATGGTTTATATTGGAATGAATTGTGTTATGTATGTGCTTTTTGTCTCTGCATGATCTTCCGTGCAAGTAGTCATCCATAACGAGTAAGAGGAGATTGATCGTGGAAGCGAAAGAATCAAGGAAGACACCAACCAATGTTATCATCAGAGTGAGGTAGGTCATCTGTCCTCCTTTTTGTTTTCTAGTATAAAGTAGGAAAGTTTGCACATATTTGTCTTTGTTTGTTGCTATATCCTCTCATAGGACTAGAGTGATTGTTTATGTCTGCAGAAAGGATTGCCTACACAACAAAATGGCGACTCCAATAGGGAGCTCATAACCCCTTCAATGCTCCTTTTCATGTTTGGTTGTTTAGTTTAGTTTGGCCAACCTCTTAGTGATCTGTAACTTAGGTTCTTTATGGGTCCACATTTTGAGTAGTATGTTCTCTAGAGTGTCAAGTTTGGATCTCTCTTTGAATTTCTTTTCATTTTCTCTAGAAATAGTTGCGATGTTACCACTAGTTTTGCATTTACAGTCGTGCTGAAAACCCTATCAACACAGACTTTGACCATTACAGTCACAATGATCTATAGAAATCAAGACTTTTTAGGGTTTATACGAGAAAGGCCTCGTGTGTATTAATCTCTGAAGTGTCCTCTTGCTTTGAGTGCATATAATTTTCATTATTTTTGTTGATTTCTTAAATTTTTTTGTGAAAGTCCATCCCATTGTTTGAAGTAGTGAAAGTGAATTTTAGTTGAGTCTTTATTTCTTTGGGTCAATTGAATTTACTGTTTTCTACCTGTATGTGTGGAAGGAATATTGATTTATTGTTGGTTAAAGAATTATTAGTTCTTTTGAAAACCATAAAAGAAATGGCATTTGCATTTGCTTAGCTTGCATTCTCATTCGTTGAAAAAAAAGTGAAAAAATGCATGTATGTTCATTTAAGTGAATTGAAATTAATTTTACTTTTGGTGGATGCATCAGAATAGTGAAAGTAAAAGATCTAGTTAGGAATCTTTGTTTCTTGCGTACTTGGTTGTTGTATCAATTTTCGAACTTCTTCCCTATGATAGATATCCTTCACTGAAACGAAAAGAGTCATTTTTTCATATTAGTTTCATCATAGGTGTGTTAAGGTGACATCGAATTTTTAGCCTTGAAACCAAAACATATCCAAGATCAACTTTAAAATTATCTCGATTAGCCTAAGGAGCGTTTGGAACATTAACGAAAACATCTAGAGGTCTAGGCTAGAGACATGTTCCTTCATCATTAAACGTAGGAGTTGCCGCTATTTTCCAGCGTTGCATCTTGGGGGTGAAATCTCGTTCCACATACATAAGTGTATAGGATCATTCTCCACATACCTTCAAGTATATCAAATGATGCTCCACGCATGAAAGTATAAAGGAACACTCTCATCGAATGGTTATGCATTATAAAACACTACTACGGACTAAACTCCTACATTTCGTCAAGTATATTTTGGGATTCTCCTATGGGATTTTGTCCATTCATATGCAACAAATTCTACCTCCTTATATATCATGATACATTGAACACAACATTCAGGGATATTTGTTGTCATCCAATAAGTCCTTGGTTCACCAAGGTGTATATCGTAGTTAACGGTTGCTTGGTAAACACTTTTCCCTAGTTATCCCTCTTTGCTTTTTGTTTGTCCTTAATTTCTAAAATAAATTAATTGACAATGGAACAAAATCCTTCTTGTGGAAATACTCCTTAGTAGATCTTAGGTTGACACTAATGGAAACAGTTCCTGAGTTCACCAATCAAGGAAACCACTTTGACGGAAATTCTGGTCCTTTTCCTTCTTTTTAAAATATTGGTGCTACTTATATGGCAACATTGTCCCTCCTGGATTTACCATTGGTTTTTCAATTTGGTTATTTTCGACCCCTATGGTTCCAAATGTCCAAACTGCTTCTTAATTGGGTTCTCCTCCACCTGCACCATATCAATCTCCAGTTGATCCTAAATTTGATTGTTTTCCTTCTTCGCCTATTCGGTCTTCTTCCTCTTCTTCTTCTTCATCTAGTGAACACCTACAAGTAAGTAACGAGGTGGATAAGAAGAAGAAAAGGAGGATTAATAATAAGGTAAATAAGTGAGGGGGCAACCAAGGAACCATTGCTAGAGATGCAATTGATGTTGAAAAATCTTCCAATCAACCTCACAAAATCAAATTCCCTTGCAAGTTATGTAAGGGTGACCACCTTATTAGAGATTGTCTTGGTATTCCCAAGGTGTTAGAAGTATGGTCCTCATGTTTACATCAGCCTCTATCATCGGCCTCTAGAAATCATGCCGGTGACAAACCCTTAACTAACGATAGTAAGGTTCATGGGAAAAAGGGTAAAATCAAATTTCTTTATGGTTATGTGAAGGGAATCATGATATTAACTTTTTTACTTACATGGATGAAGCCTCAAAAGTGTTGGATAACCTTACAACTTCTCAGTCGTGTCTTCTAACTAGTTATCAAAATATTTCCCCTGATCCTCCTCTATTTTATCAAGTGATCAATCAAAATTCCTCACTAGTTAATCCCAATCTCTCTAAATGTGAATCCCATGAGCCTGTTCTTGAACAACCATTGGTTGAGAAAATTTTGACTCGATTCTACCTTTCGTTGATCGTACCTTTCCCATAGAGTGAACTTCATATCGGTTGGGTTCTCCTTGTTTCTTCAAATTCCAATGAATTAGGGTTAAATCCTCCAATTCCCATGGTACAGGGGAGTGATCCTTCCATTCCCATAGCACAAGGGGGTAGTTCTCCCATTCCTATGGCAACCCCTACAAGTAGTATGGTCACTTCCTTTGATTGGAGTCGATTGGAAGGAATTTGTATTCCTTCTTACATGTCATTTCATATCATAGAACATGTGTATAATATACCTGTACCTGGCACAATCATAGATGAATGTGAATCAATTAGTATTATGTCCTAAACTACCTGGAAAAATTTAGGTTCTCCATAGCTTGTGCCCATTAACCAGAACCTATTGGCTTTTTACAGAGGAACCAGTCAACCATTAGGGATCCTTCATCATTTTTCTATTACTTTGGGAGGAAAAACTGCCTATACCAATGTGATGTTTGTCCAAGGCCCTTTTGGTTTTAATTTACTCCTTGGCCATGACTATGTTTACGTCATGGGGGCTCTTGTCTCTTCTCTCTTTTTTGTCATGTGTTTCCAACATGAAGGAAGAATTGTGACCATTGATCACCTTTCGTTTGTTGGTCCTAATTTGACTCCCAATCAACCATGTTCCCTAAATGGTCCTTGTATGAAAGTGGTATCACCCTCGCCACAGGTTAATTACGTGGCCACCTACTCCATGCCCGTATCTGCTGATGATCTTGTCAGTCATATAGTGCATCATGTACTAGGGGCATTGGAGCTTGATCTTTCCATTGGATCCCTTGATATGTATCCCTTATAGAGCATTGTTCGCCCATATGATGAGAACCTCTTAGAATCCATGGCCACCTATGGTCCATGATTAAGGTTTTTGGAGCACGGTTCCTTTACTTATGTCAAGCTCCTTAAAAAATTAATCAATGTTCTCTTTGTCTTGTCTCAAGCTCCTTAAAAAATGAATCAAGGTTCCCAAAGTAGAGTTCCCTGTCTTGTGTCAAGCTTCTTAAAAAATGAAACAAAGTGTCGTAGAAGAGTTCCTTTAGTTGTATCAAGATCCTTAAAAAATGAATCAAGGTTTTCAGAGCAGAGTTCTTTGTCTTGTGTGAAGCTCCTTAAAAAAATGAATCAATTTTCTCAGAGTAGAGTTCTTTGTCTTGTTTCAAGCTCCTTAAAAAATGAACCAAGGTTCCAAGACAAGATTTCCTTTACTTTTGTCAATCTCGTTAAAAAATGAAACAAGGTTTCATGAGCATGGTTCTTTTCATGTGTCAAGCTCGTTGAAAAATGAAATAAATCCCCTTCCAATTTGAGTTTTTATTAAATCGCGTAAATTCCCAGTCAAGCCTTTCACATGATCTTGTAAATGAACCTTCATTCCCTCTACCCGTTAGTAACCAGTGGTCTACCTAGCTGAATAAAATGAAGCTTGGGGGGCATATATCTCAAATTGAGTCATTATGCTAGGGGCATGCAAACAATCGCAAGCATAGTTTTTCTTTGTTTCAAGCTTGTGTAAAAATGAAACTAATCTCAAGCATAGTTTGTCTTTGTTTCAAGCTTGTGTAAAAGTGAAACCAAATCCAAGCATTGTTTTCTCTCATGTTTCAAGCTTGTGAACAAATGAAGCCATTTTCAAGTATCCTCAAGCAAACTTTCCCATGTTTCAAGCTTGTGTCAAAATGAAACCATTCCCACTTTACCTCTTGTAATTGTCATTTTTATTAACCTATTTTTGCTAGAAGAGCCTTGGTTTTATCATTCCATCGTCACCATCTCTTTCGTCGATCATATGATTTCACTTGGTTGTTTTAACCTTGCCCAAGGAACATATGCAATGAGTGGTATAATTAGCCAACCTCTTGACCTTTACATGTTTTGAGCAATTCCATCATGACCTGAAGTAGTTTCCATCATTTTACACCACTTGTTCCTCCAATTGGAGTCCTCTTTCAGCTCTTTCCAGACTCCAAAAATATCAAAAAGATTGTTGAGCACTTTTCTTTTCGAACTCGTTAAAGTAAATGAAAATACATCTACTCAGTACAAGTTTAACCCTTTTACATACTGAAATAGACTAGCTATGAAAAAGGAATAACTTAGTCGAACATGGCTATGAGGTTCTGTTGAGTATTGTTTTTAACCTTTTTGGACCTAAGAGACTATCTACGAAAAGGGACATCTAGAGTTTCATTTCCGCATCTTTTTCAAACTATCTAAACATGAAAAATATGTCAAGTTACCCCTCCGTCAAACTCGTAAAACTAAAACGATAGAGGACTTGTCACCATGAAGAGACCGAGCTACTACTTCCTAGGGATTGTTAAAATTACTAGGATATATTCATCCAAATGATGAACTTATACGACAAGCATATGGTGCCCTCTTCAAGATTAAGATTAAAAATAATGAGGTACTCCCTAGAAATAGTGGGGAAAATGGAAGGAAACATATATCATGTATTTTTTATAAAAGGAAACATGTCGCTTTTGAACATGAAACTTATCTATATCTCCTCTCAGGTTTGGGTTATTCTCACTTAATCAATTGCCTTACTAGGTTTTGGGAATCCATTTGTTTTTCATCTGATTATATTATATTTTCACCATGACCTTTGATCCTATGTTGAGAAAAATGTTTCCAAATTCTGGAGTTGTGTCATTGATATGTTCAAGAGAAGTCCCATCTGCAATTCAAACCACTTACAACTTGTTTCCTTTTCTACAATAAGCCTGAATCACTCTTTCCAACTCTGAAAAATCTCATGTTTTGTGTCGATGATGTGGGAAAAATTATGGCCCTCCTTCGACGGATCAGTTCCTGTCGAATCCAACTCATTATACAAGAATATGGTCTAGAAAATCCCTTCCACTACCTTAGAACTTTCATTCCTCAATGGCAGGTTTTTTGCATTTGACGATAAGTTTACATCATTCGCCTTCGATCGAATGATTCTACGAGTGTTCAACTTCAACTTCGTTGTTCACACTCGTGGATTCTCTTGTTTTACCTTGAGAGTCATCACAATAATTTGTGGTTTCTCTCGTGCCTATTAACCAATATTCAATTGGTTTCTACCATGTTCGACTCTGACACATCAATTCACATGGTGGGATTCGTACTTTCGTTGGATCAATACAAAGATGAAGACCCTAGGTTTATTCTAATAAATCCAGGCTTTGTGGAGTTATTAAGTATTCATGATTGTACACATGATCCCTTCTATTCGGATGGTTGCGTCCATGTTGTGGATCCATAAACATAATCCTTTCTATTTGGATGGTTGTGTCCATACCGTGGATTCATGTATTGTTAGATGCCTACTCAAAGATGTATTATTAGGCATACTTACATTAGAGGTGTCAAATATATTGTATTATGTTTTATTTGCAGGTCTCCTCATGGTGTTTCTCTATGTCCTTGCCTTAGATTGTAAAGCACTTCAGCCATCACTTCTCGTTTTTCCTTCATGCTTTAAGGAGCATCTATTATACAATATTTTGTCACAATCCCTGTCTCGTATCCTGAAGTGTTGCACCTTGTGTCACTAATACCATAAATATCAAAAAATAACGAAAGTTGTTAATGTATTCATCATGAAACATGTTCATAAGCATCCCTGAAGAAAAGAAGAAGACTTACCTTGAAATATTTCTAGAGAAACTTGTCAAAAAACCTTGTTTTCAGGATCAACACATTTTTCATAAATGGTGACCTGTGTTGGTAACTAGTTGCATTATACATTCCTAGCGCTTCCAGCGTGCCTTTTTATTACGAAACCCCGTGTTGAACCTCTTCAGGAAGCTTTTCCTAAAGTGGAGGAGAAGATTCTCTTATTATAATCCCGAGAATGACGAACTAGTTACACGTGAATGAGGATTGAAATGAGACCTGCCATTCCTAGTCCTTGATCCTACATTCATAGATCTTTACCTTTGGATGTGGAACATATCCCTCCTTTTATGGATCCTCAACTCCCTCTCCTTCCCTATAAATTAGATCCCTACTATCCAGTACTGGTTGGCTATTGATCGATTGTCTTCCTAGTGCTGAATTATGCCCAAATACTACCTAGTTTTCTAAGTTAGAAAGGAGTACTTGAAGGTTAAGGCTAGGACATGGAAAACCACCTAAAGGAGGTTTCCAACATCAAGGCTTCAGTGGTTGTAATGCTCCCTTTACCACCTATTCATAATACATTATGTGTTTGCTTTCTATAAATGAGTCAATTATTACTCATTTAGTGTAATACTCCTTGATTTGTTACATGGCTTATATTGCAATGAATTTTGCTATGTATGCGTTTGTTGTCTCCATGTGATATTCCTTGCAGGTATTCATCCATAAGGGTGGAGAGGAGATTGAGCGTGGAAGCAAAAGAATAAAGGAAGACACCAACAGATGTTACCATCAGAGTGAGGTAGGCCATCTATCGTCATTTGTGTTCTTTGGTATAAACTAGGAAAGTTTACACATATTTGTCTTTGTTTGTTGCTAGATCCTCCCATAAGACTAGAGGGATCGTTTCCATCTGCAGAAAGGATTTCCTGAACAACACTAGGTCGGCCTTAGCACCAATTGAGGGATGAAAAATGATTCAGAGCCTAGTCCCACCTTCAAATACTTCAGAGGGAAACTATAACTTATAAATCCATTAACATTGGAGCATACATGGGCATTTATTTCATATTTGGAGACCCAAGAGCCCCCTTTGTGGTGCCTTAGATCACTTTAGGGACCATAGATATCAATTGATGGGATATTTGAGGACCAACCCTCAAAGGATTATTTTCAAAGGCTTCTACATCACATTTGGCACTCAAAATCCTTAACACTTGGCATTTGGAGCTCTTCGCATGCATGACAACAGTCTATAAGACCTCATGCCTCACACATGCAGGATCGTTTTAGCTTTTATGTTGAAAGTTGTTGGGTTGGATTGTAACCCAATGCATTGTTGTGATTTAAATTGACATTTAGGGGCTTTTAGGCTAAATTATACGTTTTCCTCCTCATATAAGTAGAGAAGAGGATTATTTCTAGATCATCATCATCACTTGGAGAATTAAACATCTCATAGGAGAATTTTTGCCTCTTGTATCTTGGCAAGATGTGATTTATGGAATGGAATTTACATATTGGAACTATTTTTCTTGTCATCTTTAGAGAAGTTACCTTGGATCAGTGATGGATTATTCATGCATTTCATATTGTAAATAAACATTGTTCTTGAATAGTTTTTCATTTAATGTCTAATGTATGGAATGTAATGATTATCTAGGGTTTTTCTATTGTGCCCAAGTTTTGTTGAAAATAAATTACATAGGATCTAGGTATTCTCATTATGTGCATTACGCATACGTGGAATGTGGATTATAATCCCCTTGAGAACTCGTGTTGTAGGTATCCCAAGTGACTTTGATCCCTCAAAAGGTTATAGTTAGGGTTTTTATTGCTAGGGCATCATAATATACTTACGCCTTTCCAAAATATAACTAATCTTGAGCATTCATAGACTCCATCAACCCAAGGGCTAGGAATTTACCATCCTTTGTTCATGATCAAGTCATATTTTATCCAAAATTTCAATCATTCTCTCTCTTATTCTAATTCGGGCCCTCTAAAAGCAAGAAGACCAATTAAGGCATGGAGCGAATTGGCTAGGGAGAGGTACTTTTGGTAGTAGAAGGCCCAAACATCAGGGGTATATAGGCTTCCTCAAAATCATTTCCTTTGGTGGCCATTCCTTCTAAATTTCATCCCTAAACTCTGTTACCCTAGTTTTTTTCCTTAGGAGAAAACCCTACTTGGTCAAGCTTCAAGTTGAGGGCTTGTTGAAGGTTTCATGTGCAATAGTCTTGTTGAAAACCATTATGGGAAACCTTTTCTTTGCATTATGACCTTAGGTTGCTCCAACTCATAACCTACCAGTCAAACCTGAGATTAAACATGCCCTAGTATTGGCCTCTCTAAGGAATGTGAAATTGCTCCCCTCCATCGCTTGAGCCTTATATCTTAGTAGAATTTTCCCTTAGATTCACTTTGAGTCACCTTGTAACCCTAACCTATAATATCCATTTTAGGAGACCTCATATCGGGACTCCTCCCATTACTGAAAGTCTATAAAGAGGAGTTAGGTAGCTATGGTGACAATGGGCTACTACCTTAGACTAGTGATTGTCTTGTAGGGTACCCCTCCACAAGGCCTGCTTTATTTTATGAAAACAAGCCACTCTATGATTGCTTTGATTTTCTCCAGGCCTACTGCCACCTCTTCCTCTGAGATGATATGGACCAAAGAGTGAATCTCATTTTGGTAAACTCAACTTGGCATAAATTGATGCTCTCTAAGTACTTGCAACACAATCCTTCAATCTTGCTCATGTTATTCTTCAGAGTTTGAGCACACCAGGATGTCTTCTAAAAAGAAAATAATAAAATTGTCTAAACAATTATGGAAAATGAATTTATAAGGCACATAAAACACCCAGTGCATTGGATAGCCAAATGGCACCAAACAAAATATTAATGTCATGCTAAGTTCTAAATGTTGTTTTTCTAATGTCCTCTATAATTCTCACCGAATGGTACCTTGACCTCAAGTTAATATTGGAGAAAATCTTAAGTTCCATTAGTTGATCAAAGAAGTCAACTATAGTAAGTAAAAGATAGTTATTCTTCATTGTCACCTTGTTCAACTTCCTGCAATATATATTCAACCTTAGGGTGTCATATTTCCTTTTAACAAAGAGAATTGGGTCACCCCAAGGCGACACACATTATAATATGTACGCCTTCTTCAAAAGTTCTATGAACTGCATTTCTAATTCCTTAATTTCTGATGTGCTCATCCCATATGGTGTCTTCGGCATTAGGGTAGCTCCAACTACTAAATATATGGAGGAGTAAATATCCCTTTTAAGGCCTCAACTTAGTATTTTAGTAAATACATCTTCAAAATCTTTAAGTACAGGAAATTATTCAAGGATTGATACCTTGTCCTTGGCTACCTCTTCCATATGGACTACATAAATTTGGCAACTGTTTACAAAATTCCTCTTCAATTGTATGGCTAATAGTACTCTGATATAAATTAGACTTGGATTCCCTTAGTCTTTGTTTACTTCTTTATCAAGGAAAGTGAAGGTCTTATTATAGTATTCCAAGATAGCATGGTGCTTACGCAACAAATCCACACCAATTAGGAAACATATGAACCCAAAGGTAAAATATTTAAATCTACTTAAATCTACAATTATACTCAAACCATTTGATGTCTATTTGGCATTCCTTCAATAATTCAATGATCCTTCTCTTTGCCCCTATAGCTAGTTGAACCAACCAAGTCCTTCCATGCTTGATTTTCTTCAAATGAAATATCTCAGCAATTTTAATATTAATATAACTATGGTAGCTCCAAAATAAATTAAAATGGTAATGGGTTTACTATTTATCTTGTCTTCAACTTGATCATGTGAGATTGTTGATCAACTTTCCTGCTGTCCAACAATGTATAAATTCTAGGCATGCTTCTACCCACATCCTTCATTGTATCATCTTCCTGAACATGGTGTAAATTTCTCATTTTGTCTCCTCTTTGAGGTCAATATTTGTACATGTGTTCACCCTCACAAACCTTAGCACATGATGGACTGAAATATTTGTGTTTTTAGCATTGAATCAACTTTCCTTAGTTCACTTAGGGCTAATTGGGCTTCTTGATTTGTATGAGAACTACCCCTAAAAAATGAATATTTATATCCCTTCTTTTTTTGCTCCACCTTGGCCCTCTTCTTGTGATAAAGTGCTCAAAATTAGGCTCAAAAATCAAAGTGTCATAATCTTGTTAAACTTAGCTTCAGATCAAAGAGCTCGTCATTCTGATTCTAATGGTGCAAACATAACTCAAATACGATATCGTATGCATAAGTTAGAGAAAGTCAAAGTTCAAGTTTGACTTGCTCACATGGCAGGATTGGATGATGTGGTAAGGTCTTTAAGTGAATGAGGAGGCACCAAGTGGCAACCCACCATTCGCACATGCATTTCAAAAATCACAGTCGCAGATGGATCGATGCTAAAAATTGTCCCCAAGCAAGGAAGAGTGCGATGTGATAAGACAGGTAGAAGGGCCTTCAAGAATCGATCATAGGTGCGATGCGATGGATCACATTTACAGATTGGCGAACGAAAGGCTTTACGTAAAATCGACCCTCAGCATACTCAGGTTGCGATGCGGTGGATCAAAAATCATAATCGCACACCGCAGGAAAAACAAAAGGCTGCTTCATGTTAACCCGACGATTCACCATAAATTGCAATGTATGATAGGTTCCCAGATGGGATGTGACTATGGGCTACAGTTAATTGTGTCGTCAAGACCACTAAATCACAATCACACAATTACACACCGCGTTCACAAACAATAAATCTCGTTGTTCGTCATAGATTGAAATTTGTGATGAACAGTTGACTGACAGAATATGGCTCGCCATGCGGCAAAATTTCTCCCACTTAGTGCGTTTTTGGGGCTAATTTGTAGGATCATGCCGAATGTGGAGAATTTCATGGAACGAATAATGGGGAAACTAGGAGAGGTCATAAATTCTTCATTTTTCCACCAAATAGGATGCAAAAAGAGGCTAGATAGTCATTTTTGGACATTCTAAAATGATTGGAGCACATTTCAGAAGCACTTGAGCATTGTAAACACAAATGTTTACACTTTTGAGCATAATAGAGCGGCCGAAGCCATTGGAAGCTAGACCAAGAAGACGTAGCCCAACAAGGGTGAAATCCTTTAACATGTGCTTATTGTAATATGTTTTTGATGATGTTCTGTACATGTTTATGATGCTATTCAGTTTCCGATTTATGTTAAATTTCTCATAAAATTAACATAAAAACTCTTCATTTTAGTTGTAAAAATTCATGAATACTAAGCACAATGAAAGCATTTTGTTTATAATCTGAAGAAGATCTTAGCACTGCAAACTAATATTCTAAATTAGATCAATTTGGTATCATAGCACTAGGTTTTTCTTTGTGAAAGAAGGATTTAATTGTTTGCAAGTTTATGTCATGCTTACAAGGTTAAAACTCAAAAGAGGTGAAGGAAAATTGGTTGGAAGCCCTGAAGTGGGGTCAAGGGGAAGAAGAGAAAGGTTGCCACAATCTCCAACAATAGTTCCGCCTCAAGTTGCAGTTGAGACTCTAAAGATCATGTCTCATAAAGGAGAACATACAAACATGACAGAAGATGAGAAAACCTTTAGAAAGGCTCTTTTTTATATGAAAGAAATGGTGAAGGTCCTCTATGAAGAGAGGAATAGCAGGTTGCAGGGAGAAAGTTCCAACTCTCCCAAAGGAGAAGGCTCTTTAGGAGGAGGTAATGGAATAGGAGGTAATTGGAATGGAGACAAACCTCACCCTATCCACCATCTTCTTCATCTTCTTCTCACAATCATCTTCACACTCTTCTACTAATACAACTCTTATGCATACTCATCATCATTCTTCAAAAGGAACGGGTAAATCACATTTTTTAAAACCTGATGTTAAATTCAAATTGCCCATGTATAATGGTGAAGTTTATGTAGAGAAGCTTGATAATTGGATTCTTCAGTTGAAGGTCTATTGCAGGATTCAAAACCTTCAAGACGATGACATAAAGATTCAATTAGCTTCCTTAAGAATGGAGAGTGCAGCAATGGTATGGTGGAAATCAAATATCCAAGAGGAGATTAAAAAATATGGTGAGATCTCAATTTCTTGGAACGATTTCATTGTTGCAATCAAAAGATAATTTTACCCTCTAGCTTATATGCATAAAGAAATCATGAATTGGCAGAACTTTGGATAGCTTAAAGGTCAACATGTGCAAGCTTACACCCAAGAATTCAGAAAAAGGTCTTTGATGTTAGGTGTCGATTTGCAATAACAGGACACATTGTTGATGTACATAGGGGGTTTACAAAGTTATCTTAGGCACACTATCTTAATTTTTAATCCCAATAATCTAGATGATGTGTGTGTGCAAGCCACTCATGTTGAAGCTAGAGGAAAAAACACCCCAAAAGAAGGTAGTAAAAATCCATTTAAGGGTAAAGAAAAATAAAATGCATACATTAAAAATGAAGGAGAGAAAAAAATCTATCAAAATTGTTCCAAATAGGGTCACGATGAATCTCAATATTGGAATCTTCATCCCGAAATGAAACAAAATAAATTCAACAACAAAGGAAAAAAAAGACAGTTACAATCACTCAAGGAGAGGATTTGGGATCTGAATCGGTTGATGAAACAAAAATCACAGGCATGGGGTTTCAAGGAAAGGAATCCATTGCCAACATTAGTTCTTCAAACTCAAAAAATGAAACTCCAAATGAAAATAGGAGAATAGAATTGTTTCACATAAGGGTGATATCGAAACATAACAATATTGATACAATGTTTGTAGCAGCGCTCAAACGAATCTTATCTCATAAAACATTGTGAAGAGTTTAAATATGGAACTGTTCCACATCATAAACTGTATCCACTTGGATGGGTATGTGACAATGCACAATAGCAAGTTATGAGAAAGTGTAAACTAAAATTCACAATCACTACAAAATTCATAGATGTGTTATAGCTCCAAATCTCACTCTTATGGTTTGTGATGTTGTACTCATGGCCTAGGGCAACCCCTCCTTCTAGACCTAGTCCTAAAATTTAAAAAACAGTGTTTTATCCCTTATGCGCGACATTGCCCTGAGTTAAACGCGTGTATACGCAGGTCTGTGTATAGCCGACCCGCGTGTATGTATTAAAACACTTAAAAAAATATAAAATTCATTCTTTTAGGGTGGAGATCGCGGGTTTTACCTACTGATCACCTGTGAGTGCCCGTGGCGCAACTGTTCCCAACCAACTCCTAACTAAAAAACTACTTTGGAGATGGTATAAAAAGACCTCAGAGGGAAGGCCTAAGGGAGGAGAGAAGAGAGAGAAAGGTTATTATGCTGAGATTTTCCCCTTGACCAGGTCTGAAGTCCCTTGTGCCTTCTGCACTTCCCCCATTTTGTACAGGAAACCTTTGTTTCCTTGTGTGTTTATTTTCATCCACCATTTATGACATCATGGAGAGAGTCATGGAAGGAGTTTTGTTAGAGGCTTGAGGCTGGAATGGATCCGGAAGGAAGCTTTGCTTGGAGCCTGCTGAAGGTGACTCAGGTGAACATATTCCTTTTTATGTACTTTATTTGTCTATAATAAAAGAAACACATGTCTTGGTTCCCGAATTGAATCTTCTTTATGTTAATGATATTCATGTTTTGAACTCCTGTGTAAATGGTTGTTTGGATTTCATAACTAACTACCTTTCTTTATAACATAAAGATGGTTTCTTTATAAGTTTTTGTCCATGTACTGTTGCTTTCTTTGAATTGTTTGTTTTGCAGGACAAAAGTGAAGAAGGGAACTCCAAGAAGGGTTTGGACCCTAAAGGCCTTCTCAAATGTAGGACCGAAGGTACATACCCTTATCATAGATTTTTCTTATAATAGCATAATGGTTGTATGAATGCATGTTTCTTTGAATAGACAACTTTCAGTCTGCTAGGGTTTCACCCAAAAAGCCCTAGGGGAGTAATTCCCTTTACCAAAATTGGCGACTCCACTGGGGAAAACATTCTTGTTGTTCCTAGTTTGGGTATTTTTCAAGCCAATCAGGGCTCAGCTGCCTTGTCTGCTTGCTGTTACTGTCTGGTCTTTTCTTGAGCTTTAAGCTTTGCCAGTTTCTTCAGTTTGTCTTTTTTATTTTTCTTGAAGCTTTTCATATACACTGTTTTTCTTAGATACCGAGGCGTATATACGCTTGTTTCTTTGAGTGAACCCGCGTATATGCTGGTTTCCTCAAACACAGTCGCGTATACACGCAATCTGTACTATAGTACAGTCACGTATATATTCCAATTTTCAAGATTTGTAAATCTTTCTGGCCTCTGAAGGTTTGTCTGGTGGTTTGAGTCAGTCTGAAACAGTCATTTTCCAGTATCAATTATTTGATTTACTGTGAGCATCTCGTTCTGAATTCTCTCTGATTATAAGGAGTATTGGTCTTGTTTTTGTTGATTGCAAGCTTCATCATTTTTTGCTAAAGCACGCAAGATTTCTTGCTAGGAATCTTGGCTTCTCTGTTTCATCAGGGTAGGAAGATTGAATTCGATCTTTGTGTTAATCTTGCTTTTGGTGACTTTTTGTTTGCTTGACAAAATCACTTTTTGTGACCATCTGCTTCTTTGTTTCATGAAATTTATTGTTTGACACTTTCTTGGAATTTGTCTTTTTGATATTTTTGGTTTTCATTGCCAAGGCTTCCATTGCTGCTTTTGATTGTTAAGAGAGATTTCAAACACATTTATTTTTGTTGGGTTTTCATCCATTAAGTGGTGTTGATTCGCAAAATTGTTTAGTTGCCTATTCTTCAATCACAAGTTTCAGTGTTGTTGAGGGCATTTTTTGAAAAGACTTTTTTGTTTGTTGCTTTGAAGAAAATCTTTTGAGAATCTTAGTTTTTCTTTCTTGAACTTGCTTTTCATTTGATTTCCTTTTAGTGAAGTGAAAGTGCTTTATGTTTGTCTTAGAACTTGTATTTAGTGTTTAGACAAAATGAATGGTAACATTTCATATTCCATCTAGGCATTGTAAGTGGCAAGATAAAGTTTGATAAGCAAGCAACTTTCATTTTTGTTTTTAGAGTAGTTTTGAATCTTGCATCCACATATAGTTGTTGCATTAGGATAGATTTGCATCCCCTTTTAGGCATACATAGCTTTGTTAGCTTTTGTGAGTGTGAAGTGTGAATTAACGAAAAGAAAAGGAAAATTTGTTTTATTAGAAGTACCTCTGAACCCTATAGAAATTTCTCTTCATCGAAAAATGAAAAAGTGCATGTGCATGTAGTTAAGTTTTTATTAATTTCTTTTGCGTCAAAAAACACCACTAGTTTCACTTCCGTTACCTTGTGACTTAAAGAAAAGCCTAATAAAATCAAGCACTAACTAAAATTCACTAGAGCTTTTTGTTTTAGTCGGTTACACCAACAATATTAGGATTTTAGGGCCTTGGATTAGGCGAGTGGAGAGTTAACTCTCCAAGGCCATGTAAACGTCAAACGTAGGAGTCTGAATAACGAGAGAAAATCCAATAGCGTTAGGAAGACCAGGAAAGCTCCGGATCTGGGAGTTAAGCACGAGGGTCTGTGAAGACAGGGAAGAGAGATACCTCCTCTCCTACTTGTCTGAACTTACCTCACGACTGTTCCACCTGGCTTCTACAACGAGTTGGTATCCATAGTTGCTACTCCTAGGGAACTACACAGGTGGCTGCGGAGGGGAATCCCGTGGCACCTGAGGTTGACGTTGCATCACTATCGACAGTACTACTGGAGGGTACCCTTCTGAAGCTTGGGGGCTTGCACCGATGCAGGCTGTTGTTAGGAGGTCAGCGTAACTTCCTCTGATACCTTCGCTGATAGGACTGGGCCCTCATCATCCCAGACTATCTTCGGAAGGCCCCTTATTTCACTTTCTCGTATTTTGGTGTCCGGTCTTAATCACCCGGAGCGGAAATACTTGGAAGTTGTTTGACTGACTGTATCTTTAGGGACTTTATAGTGTATGCTTTGTGCTCCTAGTTGGCCTAGCTTTCAATTTTTTGAGTCTTTAGTTAGATCATAACAAAAAATTCAAAGTGGCTGACCGATCTCCAAGATAGTCTCGAAGACTTCGTGGTCTCTCGCCACCAAGTTTAGAGCCTTCTCCTAGAAGGCGCAAAGGCAATACTACCGGTGGGTTCCGTTCCACGCCCGTTGACGCATCGGGGATTGATCCTCCTCTCGGGGGCATTAGCGGCCAAGCAAGGCCTGGCACTTCTGAGCAAGAGAGGGACACTCCAGTCCTTTCTCGAGTTCGCTTTCAAGCAGAGAATAACATAGAGGTAGAAGAACTTTCAAAGTCATTAGTGGCTCCAAATTCTCCACTACCATCTAGTCATCCAAACGTATTACAATACATTGGGACTCCGACGCATAGACCATCAAGTCGAGGTTACGATACGCGCTTACCATCGATGACCACTACTGGAAGCATGGCTTCTACGAGTGCTACGACTATGCAAACCCCAACATCGGTGCAAGGGGGAGGAACCATTTCCATCCCCTCCGCTTCCTTGTTCGGATATTTTGCTAGCACATCTTTAGTTGGGTCTACCTCCATTCCGTCCACGAGTGGAAATGCCCAAACCAATGCTTTTGGTACTGGATTCTTCCCTTTTGGCACCCAATCATAGGGTATTCCATCGGTTCCGTTTAGTGCCGCTACGTCCATGATGGGCGGATCGGCTTCATTCCAGGGTTTTCCTTTCGGAAGTGGTCATATACCACATTCCAACCCGACGGTAGGATCCATGCCTTTTTCTTCTATAGGACAAAGCAGCAATCCTTTCCAAGGTTGGAATAACCCTGGGGTTAGTAGCGCGGGAACTGGGAATCCATTTATCGGCCAACAAGGGAGTAGGTCGTACTCCACGGTTAGCATGTTTCGAAGTATTCCTCCCATTGCTTCAGCTTGGAATCCGTATCAGGGGTTATCAACTCCCTACAATCCTTTAGGAGGAAACTTTGCTGGTTATGGAGGTTATTCAGCCGGAGTTGGTCAAACTCCGAATTTTGTTGGACCACAAGGCTTGCCTTTTGGTTCAGCCGGTTCCACTGGTTACTTTGGGCAGCCTGGTGCCTCCCAACTTCCAGGACAATCTTTTCAGAGCTTTGGGAATTTTTCCCAGTCTGGGTAGAATCCCCAAGGTCCTCCTAGGCTTCCGTTTCTGGCAACGTTAAACTTGCTAGATCTCACTAAGTTAACAAATGACCCAATCAAGTACAATCCGGCATGGCCTTCGGTCCCAACCAAACTCCCTTCGGACATTCCAAAATTCGAAGGGAAGAGTGGTGAAGACCCAGGCGACCATGTAACCACATGCCATTTGTGGTGCTCATCTAACTCCCTTATCGATGACTCGATTAGGTTGAGACTCTTTCAGTGCACCTTGATTGGTAATGTGGCCAAATGGTATATAGAGTTGCCAGGGGGCAGCTTTACATCGTTCGCTGACTTAGCCAATATTTTCTTAAATCACTTCCAGTTGCCTGTCCGCTATGACTTTGGAACTGAACTTCTGGCCACCTTTCGTCAGGATAAGTGTTGTGGGGAAAAATGCCTATGCAGGATGATCCTATCCACGTATGGTGTGACAGTGCCTTAGCAACAAACAGAGACAGCTATTCTAGTATTCTTCCTTTATGAATTAAGAATGAAGAGAGATGGATGGACTAACCGGTGTCTTCCGTTTGTCCCTCGATCCAGTTTCTCTTCTCTTTGAGGGTTCCCAACTACTTGCCTTCTCGCTCGCCCAACTTCAACAGGTCTCTACAAGATCACAAGAAGAGAACACTACACAAGACATAGATTCATATTCATAACTAGTTCAGGATTAGAAATAAACTAAACATACTAATGCAATCATACATCAAAGATACACCAGTATATAGGAGAAACCAAGATAGCTTTATTGATGAATAACAAGGTTCAGGAAGAGATACAACCAAGAAGGCTCCAATCCAGCATCTCCTTCCTAGCAAATGGAATTCCTATCTTCACCTCCCTTCAAAGCATTAAGCACCCAATGATTCCAATCTCAAACCAACAGCAATTCTTTGCAATAACAAAATTCCAGCCCCCAGATCTCATGGAGGAGAGATCCATATATAGATGTTTGGAGAGAGGATGAGTCAGCTTGAGATCTGACTAGTGTCCTCTCCCTCTGTCAGTTCTTGATTCCACTTGGAGGTTCTTGCTTCCACTTGGAGATTGGGAACCTCTTACTCATTACCAGTCGAATTCACTAAGGAAAGTGTCATTGAGGAAGATTTTGGAAGCTTCCTGGGTCTTGACACCTCTTGGAATGAACTTGCCACATGTCAACTCTCGCTCAGCGCACCCTGGTAGTGGTTCTACCTGCGTTGCAGTGTAGGTAGCCAGTGTTGACTTTGCATTTCAATGCAGACAACTAGTGGAGCCACTGAATTGATCCTGAATTGACTTGTTTTTGAGCAGTTTCTGGTGGAGAACTTATGTGAATTGCTGTGGTTTGTTAGCCTTGTTCCTCTAGGGGTAGGAACAACATGTTTAGGGAATTTGGATCCCTTAGATTATGGACATTTCATGCTCAATGCTGTCAGGCACAAAAATGTCTATAACAATAAGGCAACCCACATCTCTGACGATATTCAGGAATGGAGATGGAGAAAGAGGCTCATTAAAGCCGAAATCCCTCCGGAGTACCGTCTCGAGTGGTTTTTGAAGTCTTTACAACCCGAGATCTCCAAAGATGTCTCCATGTCTGGGGTCTATTTTGAGGAGCAAGCCATTTTTAGGGCGCAACAATTAGAATTGATCTACTCTCAGTCTGGGATCCTACAAAAGTACTTTCCAGATGCTCCTGGATCTAAGGTTGATGTAGCTAAGTCAAATCCAGGTCCGCACGTGGATGGTATCGTCGGGTCAGTAGACACAACTACCGTGAACTTGTTGAATCAATTGCAGCTGTTGTCCTTGCAAACTGCTTCTAACAACCAAGTCACATCGTCTAATCCCCCCGCTTCCCAAACTTCTTCAATAAATGCCGTCCAATCTGATAATCCCAAAGGAAATCAAAATTCCAATAGGAAAAAGAAAGGACGAGGTAAGAAAAAGAAACAGGATGGGAAGCTTGATGCAAATAAATCCGACAACAACGCTGGTGGTGGTAGAAATGAGTCAAGAAAGAAAGTCAAGTTTCCATGCAAGTTGTGCAATGGAGACCATCTAACTCATCTCTGCCCTAAGATTGAAGACGCTCAACGCTTGTTAGGACAGCAAGGGACTTCTAGTTCTCAAGCTGTGTTAACCAAACCGTTTCCCCAAGGGAAGCAACTTCTTGTTGGCGCGAGTTCGAACCCTGGAACCTCCGCTGGGGGAAACCAGGAAGGGGAAAAATCGTCAAATGTTTTCATGATGGGTTCTAACGTCCATGTGGCTACTCGGTCACGTGATTATGGTGAAGCCGAAAATTCCAAGGACAAGACTATTCCCAAAAGTACTGACCTTCATATTGAGCGACCCCATGTTGAGACTATACCACGGATACCGAAAGGTTCCACTAAACGCGCGACGATTAATCCTAATGCTAGGGCTGCCCAAAATTACTCCATTGTGGAGGATCTGGCTCAGAGTCCATGCGCCATGTCCACTTTAGAGGTTCTCCAGTCATGTCCAGCTTAGAGAAGTGCTTTACTCTCCGCGATTGGAGCAGTCGATCCATCTAACTCTTTAGTGCTCACTTTTGACATGTTAAATGTCAAAAAGCGACTTGCTCATCACATGGCTTTTCAAATAAAGTCTACATACCGGAAAATTAATATTTTTCGCACCGTAATAGATGAAGGAGCTTCCACATGCGTTATGTCGATGTCATGCTTGAAGGCTATTGGATCACCTTCGGCTGTTCCTTCACCCACCGTCTTGACTGCATTTGACAGTCATTCTCACAAGCCACATGGGATTATCCCGGGCTTTCCTATATGTGTTGGGGGAAAGGTCGTCAATATTGAAGTAGAGGTCATAGACGCTAACCTAGACTATAATCTCCTATTATGAAGGAACTGGGTATACGAGATGGATGCCGTTGTTTCGACTCTATTTCGTGTAATTTGCTTTCCTCATGAGGGGAAAATCGTTAAGGTTGATCAATTGGACTATTGTCCAGTTGATCCTCAAGCAAGCTCTGACTCTACTGTCCCTCTAGTGGATAACCCTCGCCCGCCGACTGAGAATTTAGGAGTAGGGATGTATTCCTCATTGATGGGTACGTTTGACCTTCCCTCTCCTTTCGCTAAAATCAATTCTATTTCGTCATCTAAGGAGTCTCCTCGTGAAGAGTTCTTTCGAACTCGTTATTTTTCAGACCCTTGGACCTTGCCTTCACCTACGACCACATTAGTTGAAGGACAAGTAAATGGAATGGCATTCCCTATATCTGCAGCTGAGCTTAGATATCAGTCTATCGTAGACTCTGCAGATAACCACTCTACTCCTTTTTCTGAAGAGGAGTTAGATGGTCTTTTGGCCTTGGCTTGGAGCCTTGATTCTACCTCTGCCTTGGACTGCTTAGATTCGGTTCTTCCTTCTGAAGAAGCAATCCTCGAAGTAATGATGGGTATAGATCGACCTTGGGAAGACTTACACCATCGTTCGTACTTTCTTCCTCCATTGCAGGAAGTAGAATCTAGATTCTCCGAGCTCCTTACTAGTGATGTTTGTACGGTGTCAAAACCTTTGGCTCCAGCACACGTTCGCGCCGAAGGTAATATGTCGGTAATTTCAAAAAAGATACCTATCAACATCTCTAGGGACCCTAACGTCATCGAAAATATCTTCATCAGAATTGAGTGTTCCCCTGAAGAAATTCAAATTTACACCGACCTATTCAAGGAATATCGTGGTGTATTTTCATGGTCTTATGAGGAAATGCCTTGCATTCATCCTTCTATAGTTCAACATGAGATCAAGATGTATGAAAACGTGAAACCAGGCCGTCAAAGGCTTCGGCCAGTTAACCCTAGGAAAGTAGCAGCTATCAAAGCTGAGGTTGAGAAGCTGCTAAGGGCGGGTTTTATATACCCTGTTCCTCTTACTGACTGGGTTTCTAATCCAGTCCCTATGGACAAAAAGCAAGGAACAATCCGAGTATGCATTGATTTTAGGGAACTAAACAAGGCTTGTCCGAAAGATAATTACCCCACGCCATTCATTGATTAGATTATCGACGAGTGTGCGGGTAATGAAATTTTTTCCTTCATGGATGGTTTTTCGGGTTATAATCAAATTTCTATCCGTCCTGAAGATCAACATAAGAAAGCTTTTATATGTCCCTGGGGTACCTTTGCATATAAAAAGATGCCTTTTGGTCTTAAAAATGCTGGAGCCACTTTTCAACAGGCCATGTCATACGCTTTCCACGACATCAAACATGTCATCGAGGCATACTTGGATGATCTCGTTGCTCGCTCTCGAAAGAGGACTGATCATCCTAGTCATCTTCGATTGGTTTTTGAACGTTGTCGTTTTTATAAAATCCGGTTGAATCCCAACAAGTGCGTTTTCGCGGTTACATCCGGTCGGTTATTAGGGTTCATAGTATCCAATGAAGGGATTCGGGTTGATCCCTTCAAGGTTGAGGCAATAGTTCAGTTTCCTCCCCCGTCCTCAATTCGTCAACTTCAAAGTCTTAAACGGAAGGCTAATTTCTTACGACGGTTTATAGCAAACTATGCTGAGATTACTAAAGGGTTCATGCGTTTGCTACGGAAAGGAGTTCCATTTGTATGGGACGACTTTGCGCAGCGGTCGTTTGATGCTTTGAAAAAGGCATTAGTCTCTGCCCCACTTTTGAGTCCACCATTATGGTAGAGACTTCCTTTTATATCTCGTCGCAGTAGAATCAACCATTGGTATGGTTCTAGTTCAAGAAGATGATGCTCTCACCGAGCACGTGATTTATTATTTGAGTCGAGGCTTAATAGGTCCTAAACTCCGCTATTCTCTGGTTGAGAAGTTGGCCTTGGCAGCCGTTCATGCTGTCTAGAGGCTCCATCATTACATCCTGCTATGCAAAAATTTTGTCTTAGCGGCGGTCAATCCATTTCAATTTGTCCTCAGTAGGCGAGTGTTTGGGGCAAATATAATAGATGGATAGTCATTTTACATGAATTCGATCTTGAGTTCTTGTCTGCCAAGTCTAAGAAATCCATTGTTTTCGCGGAGCTAATTTCTGAGCTTCCTTGTGGAGAGGATACTGTTTATGAGGAAAGTTTTCTCGACAAACATATATTCCTCATCTCTTCACTTGACCCTTGGTATGGAGATATCATTGTCTATCTCTAGACTTCGAAGTTTCCCTCTACTTTCTCCAAGGATGAACATCGAAAATTACGTCACCTGGCTAAAAACTATGTTATCATTGGTGACACATTATACCTTCGAGGGGTTGATTCAATCCTTCGGTGCTGTTTAACCTTAGAGGAAGCAGAGTCTGTGCTTAATGATTCCCATAGTGGAGATTGTGGCGGTCATCTATCAGGGCTTGCTACAGCCCAGCGCATCTTACGTGCCAGTTATTTTTGGCCTTCACTCTTTAAGGACTGTGTGGAAGCAGTCAAACGGTGTCACCCATGTCAAATTTTTACTCAGAAGATGCGCGCACATCCAGCTCCCCTTTTTCCCGTTGTCACTGTTGGTCCCTTTACTAAGTGGGGTATTGATTTTACAACTTGTAATCTGCCTTCAGCAGCGAATCACAAGTACATTATCGTGGCTGTAGACTACTTTACGAAGTGGGCCGAGGCCATGCCTACTTATAAGAATGACAGTGACACGGTAGCTTTGTTTCTTTTCAATCAGGTTATCTCAAGATTCGGTATCCCAAGAGAGATTGTCACTGACCATGGCAGTCATTTCCAGAATCAACTAATGTCCGAATTGTCTCTTAAATTAGGTTTCCGCCATGAGCATTCGTCCCCTTATTATCCTCAGGCCAATGGGCAGGTCAAGGCGGTCAATAAAACTCTTAAGATGATACTCCAATGGACAATCAATAAAAATCGATCCAATTGGCACATTATGTTGTATTCGACTCTTTGGGCATACCGAACCTCCGTCAAAACGGCTACTGGTTTTACTCCTTTTCAGTTGGTTTATGGGATGGAATCTATCTTTCCGGTCGAATGTGAAATTCCATCTCTGAAGTTGGCTATTGAGCTTCTTCCTGAGACTTCGAGTCTCGAGGAGCGCCTAGTTCACTTGGAACATCTCGATGAGCAGCGTCGAGATGCCGCCACGATGAATGAGGACCATAAGAAAAGGGTTAAAACGTAGTATGATAAGTCTGTCCGTCCTCGAGTCTTTTCTGAAGGTGACCTTGTCCTGGTCTATGACCAAGATAAGGACGCCTTGGGGGCTGGAAAATTTAAGCCTATGTGGTACGGTCCTTTCATTATTAAACGAGTTTTAGAAAAAGGATCGTATGAGTTAATTGATTTCGAGGAAAACAAGCTGGCAGAGCCCCGAAATGGGCTCTATCTAAAGAAGTACTTTGCTTAGTTTTGGCCAGGCAATGGATTCTTTGTATTTTATGTATATTTGTACATATATCATCGAGAGTTTTCTTATATTAGCACTTTTTGGTATGCTTTGGCAGGTGTTGATGGATGATTTGGTTTATTTTGGGTTCGCCGATGGTGCTAGTCAGCACACTCAGAATCTTGCTTCCGCAGCTTGGGTACTCTATTATCTAACTGGCCAATTGATGGCATCAAGAGGCCTATGCATCGGTCCTGCTTCAAACAATATGGCTGAGTATACTGTTGTTATTAATTTATTATCCGAGGCAATATCTCATGGGATCGACTCGTTGGTAGTATATCTTGATTCTCAATTGATAGTGTCTCAATTAAATAACATTTATTGGGTACGGGATCCATCTTTATATCGCCAGTATTTAAGGGTGAGGTTGTTGCAAAGATCATTTACTTATATTAATTATTTTCATATTCCAAGATCTCATAATTGGTTAGCTGATTCTATCGCTAATCAAGCATTAGACTGGCATATTAATCATTCATCACAATAAAATCAAGCATCAAAAAGTCAAACTGTATATATATATATGTCGTAAAGCGTCTCGAGTGTACATATGTGTGTCCAAAAAATATACAAAATTGGGACTCAAATGCCCATAATCATGTCCGGCATATTTAATGCCTCGGCTCAGGATGAGCGTCTAAATATGTCACTATAGCATTGGCCACGCGCCGAAAGATGTGAACCCAGTCACGTGGCATGCCAACCACATGACGTTGCATATCCTCAGGAAGGTCCTTTATGACAGCCATCGATACTCGACAACTCAGTCTTGCCATGTGTCGTTGGACGTTGTTTAGAGTCCGTTCTGTATCAGCAGCCGCCTCTTCGGCTCCTTGACCATGCCGTCCATGCCACGGAAATCCATCTGGTCGCACTGGCCCAATGTCTGGAACATGATCATCATATCAGTCATTTGAATCTCATCAAAAAATATTTTTCAAAATTCATCATTATATTTGAAAAATCCAAAAAATCATAAAATCAAAAAATCTTACCGATCTCGCCCCATGCTGCATTTGGTGGTAACGCTAAATCAGGATCTCCTCGGAAATCCAGTCCAGCATAGGGGTAGTCATCCACGACGATGATCTGCTGATCCCACCAGGTGAAGAATTCATCGTCGAAGGCAGTCCTTGGGACCTCCCCACCCCCCAGACGTTTCATCAGATCAGACCACCGGCCCATGCGTGGATCACTTGGGGTGCTGATGGAAACTGCTACCGTGGGGCGGAGTGCGGGAACCTTCTCGAAAAAGAAAGTACACAAGATGCTTCCATAGCCAAAGTTTTTAGTTTGACCCCTCCTAACAGAAGTGAGCTGGCTCTTCATGTTGGCCAGAAGAGGAGTACACCACTCGAACGCAATAGTGAGACAGTCAACTGCCACACTCATGTTTTGCAATGATGCCTGATGCAGAGAGGATGATCCGTTCACCCGAGCCATGGTGAACAGGATTATCCTAAGTGACAAACTCGCCACATGTGTGATGGAAATCTGGCTCCCAACCTTCTTGGGATGTCCAGGGCAGTATATTTGTACATAGTCCTCTATCGAGAGGGCACTCCGTGACCTACCCCGGGACTGTACTACCTCTCCCCTTCGGAAAAGGCCCGTGATAAAATAGATGTCCTCCACTTCTACCCTGAGCGGCATCTGATCGATCATAAAAGCTTCCTCATCGACATCCCAATAATCAATGAGCATCTCATGCAATCGCGTGTTCGCTTTCATATTTGGCAATTTGAAAAATTTAAGCAAACCGCATCCCCGTAGTGCATCTAATGCTTCTGGACTGTTCATAAATTCATTGTCTACCGCTGCATGTTCTCGTTCACGCCACGTGATAGGCATCCTGAGAAAAAATTGAGTTTGAACCATTAGTTTTTTTTTAAAATGATTCGCGGCGTATACGCGGGTCCCTTTGCACAGAGTTGCGTGTAGGGCTCGCGTATAAGCGAGTTCAATATTACCAACCCGCGTATACGCCGTGAGCTAATTTTTGACAAAAGTTCAATGGTGAAACCTCAATCATAAATATTAAAACCTGTCACAATCAATTGCAAGCTAAGTATAAGGGTTACCTGGAGGTATTCGACGAATTTGAACGGTTGAATCTGGCTGTGGGAAGTTTGCTCCTTTTGCTCCAAATCTTTTGCTCTCAAACTAAAATGGTAAAAATGGTGAGTCCAAAATGGTTTTTATAAGTTTTGAAAATGCAAAATTTTATTTTGTTTGGCCTCATGTGACTTTTAACTTGGGAGCTTGGAATGTCGAGATTGGTTTGTTTTTCAGGATGTTGTGGACGTTTTTCAAGAGTTCGAGACGGTTCCATGACTGCTGACCCGTCATGGCAGGTATCGTGTTCTCACTAGCATATAAGTTAGGGACACCATTTTTCTGTTGCATTATGCATACTAGCCTCCATTTGACCGATACATCTGCCATAGGGTCGATCCCATCGTGTTATGGTTCGCAAGCCATCTTCACTCGCTGATTCTTTAAATCATGACATGATGGTAGAGCCATCCTTTACATGGGCATCCTAGTTAGCACCTCACTGACATTTGTTGCCCATTCTGCTCCGATTTGAGTAGGCTCGGGAGTCCTCTGTAGTCCCGCCATGACTTATGCATTGAAGACTCATACCTCATAGCTTCTCCGCTTTGTTCTAGCTTTTTACCCCAGAGGCTCCTTTATGTTGAGTTGTATTATTGCATTGCATGTTGACCACTTGCACCTTTTGGCCTAGAGCCGAATTCACTTGGACTCGTGTTTAAGCCAAATTTTGACCATGACGTCTACAAAATCAACCTTGCATACCTTTGACTTCTGCAGCTTGACACACCTTGACCCGTGGAAGGAACATACCTTTGAGTGTCACTAACCAGTTTTCACCTCCCTGCATTGAGCATAGGAACTTTACTTTCCCGAGAACTAGATCATCTATTTCACCGACACTCATTCTTTCCACTGTACCATAGCATTCTTTTATTCTTTTTCTGGCTTAACAGAAAAAGACAAAAAAATAAATATTCCAAAAAGAGCGGGAACGGGACATTATTTCCATTTATTGTTGGCAACTAGAGTCAGTCGTGTCACCCTTGAATAAAGCACTCAAAAAAAAGTCTCCTCTGCATGGGTGGGATTTAGTTTGACTTAGGTATGCCATAACCTTGTTGTTGAGTCAGTTCTCCCCCGATTGGTTATCTCTTCCAATCATATGGAGGGTTCGTTCGTGCCTCCTGCATGGCGAACTTATACAGAATCATCATATGCTACCACATAGTCACATTGAGTCGTGCTTTTGTTCAAGGGAAGTTAGCCTGAGTCGGCCTCTCTGCGGTGTCTCTTGACTCATTTTTCAGTCGGGCATCCCTGGTTGTCAGTGTCATGTCTATCATCACATCATTTATATTGGTCCTTTACTCGTGCTAGTTTGAGAAGGTCCCCATTGACTTCTTTCTGGCGGGTCTTGTCCTTATCGACGACGACACCTTGCTCTGAGGACAGGCCTAGAGCCGCACCCTGGCCCTATTTTCATTATTGATAGGTCACCTTGTGCTCAGCATCGATCAGTATCATGGGTCTTTGACTGAGTGGTTCCCTTGTGTTCGACATCAGTTTACATTATCACACATTGGGATTCGTGCAGTACCTTGGTTTCCATTTGGCCCTATTGGTGGATACTTCGCCTCTGTGTTAGCTTTCATTATTGGTCCGTTTAGAGGGTTTCTGTTGTGCGCTAGCCACATCTTGTGTATGCCGGAAACGTACTTCGGTTGGGTTACTACATTTTTTTCGTCTGATTCCTTCCACATTATTGGCCTATGGGTTACACTCGCGCTAGATTAATGGAGGATGCCTTAATGCCTTCTTTCTAGCGGATGTTTCCCTATCGACTCCGACTCATTTCTCTGGGGCAAAGATCTAGAGTCCATTTGGCAGTACGTTGGGGTTTGCTGTCATTAGTGGCAGATCCTTCGCTATCGACAGTGGGAAACCATCATTGTCTCCTAATCGATAGATTCTTACAGGTGTTCGACTCCAGCCCCTCTATTCACACTTGTTAGATTGTACTGGGTACCTTGACGCTCATTATCATTATCAGTGAGTAGTCTCGCGTTTGTTAATGGTATACATCAATGACCGGTAATCAAACGATTTCTCACATGGTTGACTTCAGATCATTTATTCCCATGGTGTAGAAATGTACCACGGCGGTCGGTGAAGACCTCAGGTTGTATCAGCATTCATTGGTTCACTTGACAGTTGCTCCTATTGCTGCTAGTTGATACCACTCCACCTTATATGTTGCAGTCAGTCATGGCAACATTCTATATGCTGGCACCTGAGTTTGCAGTGTAGTGCCATCCTATTCCATCATGTTCAGTTGGTACCTTTTGGGATCAGTCTTTGATATCAGTGATCTGTTGCATCTTTTAGCATCATTGACAGTCTTATATGTGATATTCAGACATGTACTTGTTCATTATGATCAGATGATCCATTATGTATCTTTCAGTCATTTATACTTATATACTTCCTGGATCCGCTTATACTTGATATGCAGACATGCTTTACTTTTTCTGAGCATGGGTATGCCCGCCTCAGACAGTGTTTCTTTCTAATCTCCTTTGGTGGCTTGGCAGGCTGAATTCTGGTGAAGTCCTCCTCGGTTTTTGACAGACTTCCTTTCCATGTACTCGCATAATATATTTTGGCCATCATGTACCCCTTCTGACCTCATATATTAGGGGACATATGTTATAGCTCCAAATCTCACTCTTATGGTTTGTGATGCTGTACTCATGGCCTAGGGAAACCCCTCCTTCTAGACCTGGTCCTAAAATCTAAAAAATAGTGTTTTATCCCTTATACGCGACATTGCCCTGAGTTAAACTCATGTATACGCAGGTCTGTGTATAGCCAACCCACGTGTATGTATTAAAACACTTAAAAAAATATAAAATTCCTTCTTTTCGGGCGGAGATCGTGGGTTTTACCTGCTGATCACCTGTGAGTGCCCGTGGCCCAACTGTTCCCAACCAACTCCTAACTAAAAAACTACTTTGGAGATGGTATAAAAAGACCTCAAAGGGAAGGCCTAAGGGAGGAGAGAAGAGAGAGAAAGGTTATTATGCTGAGATTTTCCCCTTGACCAGGTCTGAAGTCCCTTGTGCCTTCTGCACTTCCCCCATTTTGTACAGGAAACCTTTGTTTCCTTGTGTGTTGATGTTCATCCACCATTTATGACATCATGGAGAGAGTCATGGAAGGAGTTTTGTTAGAGGCTTGAGGCTGGAACGGATCCGGAAGGAAGCTTTGCTTGGAGCCTGCTGAAGGTGACTCAGGTGAACATATTCCTTTTTATGTACTTTATTTGTCTATAATAAAAGAAACACATGTCTTGGTTCCCGAATTGAATCTTCTTTATGTTAATGATATTCATGTTTTGAACTCCTGTGTAAATGGTTGTTTGGATTTCATAACTAACTACCTTTCTTTATAACATAAAGATGATTTCTTTATAAGTTTTTGTCCATGTACTGCTGCGTTCTTTGAATTGTTTGTTTTGCAGGACAAAAGTGAAGAAGGGAACTCCAAGAAGGGTTTGGACCCTAAAGGCCTTCTCAAACGTAGGACCAAAGGTACGTACCCTTACCATAGAATTTTCTTATAATAGCATAATGGCTGTATGAATGCATGTTTCTTTGAATAGACAACTTTCAGTCTGCTAGGGTTTCACCCAAAAAGCCCTAGGAGAGTAATTCCCTCTACCAAGATGAATCGGAGCTTTACGTTGTGTCGTTAGATATCTCTGACATCATTTTGGACAGCTCGTAACTTTATGATATAAAAGATATTTTCCATCGACATGAAAACAAATATCACATATTCAAAAATGGAGTAGAATATATTGTGAGATTTCGCAACAATGAAACAAAGCTTTCGTTTGTTAATGTAGGGCAGATGAAAACACTGGTCAATTCGAGCAAGAATTTTATGATTCTCATGATCAAACCCGAGAATGATATTGATTATGAAGTGTTTGATGGTTATAATTTGAATTTGAAAACTGATTTGGTTGACGTTCTTAACCAATCTGATGAAATGTTTCAGGAATCAAAGGGATTACTTCCAAGAGGGGAATCAAACCTGAGTTATAGTTGCAACAAAAGTGTCTTCTTCCTAACTTTGCATGTACAAAATGTCAGTGATAGAAAACGCAGGAATTAAGACGTAAATCCAGGGATTTTTGAATAAAAGGATCATTCGTCCGACTCCTTTACCTTGTTGTGCACCTCTTTTTTTGGAGCTAGAGAAGAATGGTAAGCATTTCTGTGAATGGGATTCAAGAAGTGGTTTTCATCAAAGTAGAGTTTTTGAAGGAGATATAGGGAAGACGACATTCGAAACTAGGCAATGCTTGTTTGAATGGCTTGTTGTGTTTTTTGGTATTTTCCATGCTCCTACCACTTTTATGCTAATGAAGAAAGGTGTATTGAAGCCATCTCTAGATAGGATAGTCTATTTGGATGACATTTTCATTTTCAAAAAATTTCATTATGAACATGTCATGTATGAGAAAATAATACTTGATGTCGTATGTCAAGCACATTTTTTTATGAATATGTCAAAGTATATGTTGGATAAAACTTCTTTCATGTACTTGCACTATGAAATTGGTTCTTCCAAGCATTTTCAGGGTCCCAAAGGATTTTTGGTAGTCTGCGTGGGATGTGAAGAAGGTGAGCTGAAGCTAAACCTCTCCAAGATTGAAGCCATAACAGTTTGTGGTGGTATTGACTCCATTTATGCAGACACAAGTGAAGGAATCATATATCCCTGTGAAGCCGCAGTTGCCTTTGCTCTGCTTGCAATTTACGAAGGCAGGCTCAAGATGGTAATTTGTATAAGAGGTTTTTTGGGAGCAGCCCAATGTTGGGGGATAATTTTTGTTAAATTTTCTTTTATTGTAGTTCATTTTCATTCATTGGCAGTTGTACAAAAGGTCTTCCAGTGGGGAGGCAAACAACGAGATGCATTTGACGCTTTAAAACAAAATATCAATACAACTCTAGTCCTTGCTTTTCTAGACTTCATACATCATTTAAGTTTCAGGTTGTTGTATGTGACTATGCCATGGGTGCAGTCTTTTTGCAATGTGCGAAGCCCATTTATTTTCATTCAAAAATTTTAAATTATAAAGTGTTTAAGTTGCAGTGACAAAAACACTTCCATTGGATGGGTTTTCTTCTACTATAGCACTTGGTCAAAAGGTATAAGAAAGATATAAGCGACAAGTTTGTTGATGTACTTTCTAGGCCTATAGTTTGTATAACTACTTTCCTCAAGCATCATTTTGTTTTAAATGAAAGTTATGTTAAGGAAAATACATACTTTCAAGATGTATATTCAAGCTTTAGTCAAAGGAATCAAGTGGAGGAATTTGTTTACCATGTGCATCATAATGTATTGTATTATCTTGGTAAGAAGGATGTTACTACTGATAGTAACATGGACAAGGCCAAAGATTTCATTGAACACTCCAAATTTTACTTCAAACAATGCAAGAACAACTTGAAAAGGTTAAAGGAAAGTACAGAGAAAGGGACGACAAGAATCATGGAGATCGCAAGTTCCAATTTAGTGATCAATGGATCGAGATTGGAAAGGTGATGGAACTGTACCCTCACCTACTGGTCAATTGAAAGTTATATTTTGGGGTCCCAAAGACTTCCAGTGGAGAGGAGTGATTAGGTGCTCAAAATTAGGCTCAAAAATAAAAGTGTCTGAATCTTATTAAACTTAGCTTTAGATCGAAGAGCTCATCATTCTGATTCTAATGGTGCAAAAAACACACAAATCTGAGCTCATATGTAAAAGTTGGAGCAATTCAAAGTTCATGTTTGACTTGCTCGCATGGCAGGATTGGATGATGTGGCAAGGTCCTTCAGAGAATGAGGAGGTGCCAAGTGGCAGGCCACCATTGGCCCCCATATTCACAAATCATAGTCACAGGTAGATCAGTGTTAAAAATCAACCCCCGAGCAAGGAAGAGTGTGATGCGATAAGGCAAGTAGAAATCCCTTCAAGAATCAGGTAGAGCTGCGATATGATGGATCACAATCACAGATCAGTAAAGGGAAGGATTTACAGAAAATTGGCCCCCAACATACTCAGGTTTCAATGCGATGGATAACATATCGCAATCGCATAGCGTGGGAAAAACAGAAGGCCGCTTTATGTTACCCAACGATTCACCGTCGATCACGATGTACGATAGGTTCTCAAAGGTGATGCGACTATCAGTTAGAGTTAATTGTGTCGTCGGGTCCGCCAGATCACAATCGCACAATCGCCCGCCACGTTTATAGATGATAAAGATTACTAAACCTCTCCAATTGGAATTTGAGATGAACAGTCGGCCGACAGAATATGGCTCATAGTGCTGCAAAATTTTCGACCAGTTAGCGCATTTTTGGGACTAATTTGTAGGATCACGTGGATGTGGAGCATTTCTTGGAACGAATAATGGGGAAACTAGGAGAGGTCATAACTTCTTTAGTGATCCACTAAATTGGATGCAAAAAGAGGCTAGATAGCGATTTTTTGACATTCTAAACTGATTGGAGCAGGTTTCAAAAGCATTTGAACATTGTAAACACAATTTTTTACACTTTTGAGCATAATAGACAGGCCCAAGCCATTGCAAGTTGGACCAAGGAGACGTAGCCCACGAGGGGTGAACTCCTTTATCATGTACTTTTTGCAATGTGTTATTGAGGATGTTTTGTACATGTTCATATTATTGTTCACTTTCTGATTTATGTTAAATTTATCATAAAATTAACATAAAAACTCTTCATTTTACTTGCAAAAATTGATGAATCCTTAAGCACAATGAAAGCATTTTGTTTATAATAAGAGGAAGATCTTAGCATTGCAAACTAATATTCTAAATTAGATCATCTTTCCATCCCAATTTTTTGGAAGGTTGGTTTATTTTTATCCTACTCATAAAGGATGCCTTGCTCATAGCTTCATATAAAGTCTAGAGATCATCAAATTTATTTTTTTCACCATATTATAATGGTAAAACACTTGAAAATATTTCAAATTTCATATTTTCATCCTTAATAAAACCAACATACCTAAACAATTCAATGATTTTCCTTTTGCACTCCTTCATTTTCATCCTACCCAACTTGAGTTCAAAAAACTCCTGCATTTTCCTTTACTATTATTATTCTGACAAATATGTCTTCTTGAAGTACCTATTGAATTGTTTGCATAAGATCTTCTTTTCATGCAAGTATTTATCTTCCTTGAGCTACTCCCACCACATGTTTTCTTTTCCTTTCAAGTGATAAGTTGCAATTTAGGCCTCTAAATTGGATGAGTAATTGTACAATTGAAGATAATTCTTGATCTCCAATAAGTTCAACTTCCTCACCCTTATATTTCTCATCGTCAAAGTTAGGAGGTTTAATCTTCCTAAACTCTCCTTGCAAATTTTCCAATTCAGATTTCCTTTGTTGTTTCACTGGTGATATACTTGGACAACTCCCATATTCTGAAGAAACATAATCCCTCTTGGTTGAATGTCTTGGTAAGTGATGTTGATTCCTACCAGCGCTCCTATATTACCTTGAACTTCCAACATTCTCCCTCTTAATTTGAGAATATTATTCCTCTATCTATCTTGAATCATATTTTTTCCATTTTCCTCTAATTTAAGCTTTGTAGAATCGGAATATTTGTTGTCATTGTTCCTTTATCAACCTGTCATTATCATCCTTATAGTTGAGCTCCTCATGGTCTCTTCTAAGTCTCCATTTTATGGCATATAAGTTTTCCATGTCCATTTGACCCTATCTCAACATTACCCATGCTAACATTCATACCGCTAACCTCCTCTTCATGGTTGTACGACCTCTTAACATCTACAATACTTCAAACTCATGTGGCCTACGTCCTACACCATTCTTATCTTAATTTCCTAAGAAAACATGATAACCAATTAAGAACTATGGGTTGACAAGTTTATTTCCCTCCTCAATAACTTTTAGCAAACTATTACCAATTTTCCCAAATCTAAGTTATGGATTGAAAGTGATGGTCTGTAAAAGTTTGGCCAATTTTTCCCAAATTTCCTTATTATGCCACATCATTGTTCTACTCATTTCCTTGAGATTGTTATAACCCTGTTTCAAATTTGACTCTCTATTTGTTTTTTCTATTGCCTGCTTTTGTGCCGCAATCTGAACTTTAGTTAGAGAGTTGTGCCTCCTAGAAGAAACTTGTTGCCTAATTTTTCCCATTTACTCTTTCAATCATAACTTCCTCATACATACTCTATTTTTATATCGTTCGAAAGATCTTTTCGAGCTCTTTCATTTTAGCTAAAGACACTAAGTGTACCAAGGGTACACATAATTTTGTTGGATTCTTTCATCCAAAAACCTCATTGAGGGCCTGGAAAATGCTTTGCAAGTTAGTTACCTGAAAATGTGACAAAAATTATAAAAAATTATTGGTTTTTATACTAATGTAACTCCTTGAATATATAAATAGTGTTTTTTCACTCTATTTTGTAATGATTTGTAAGTATATCAGTAAGAATATGTCAAAGGCCTAACTGAACTACACAGTGACTGAAAAGAGGCTCCTCACTGTTGTGCATTCATTGAACAAATTTAGGCATTATATTACAAGGTATCAAACATTTGTACATACTGACCATGCTGCAATAAAATATTTAACAAATAAAAATTTATTACAACAGCCATTATTATTATATGGTTACTTTTATTACAACAGTTTGATCTAACTATTATTGATAAGGCTAGCAAGGAAAATGGTGTTGTATATTTTTTGCCCAGATTAACTTTTCCTACATGTGAAGAGGGATGGTTGATGATCAGTTACCAAATGAGCACTTATTATCCATTTCAGTTCTCTCTCCATGGTTTTCTAACATAGCAAACTATTTGGTATCTACATAGCTCCCATCGAATCTGTCCTCCAAAGAGAAAAGAAAGACTGTGAGGAAGAGCGCCCCCTTCACTTGGATTGGGGGCAACCTCTTCAAACTTGGCCTAGATAAAATTATGAGAAGATGTTGCAGGGAGGAGGAAGTCTTTGACATCCTTCTGACCTGTTATGATGGGCCTTGTGGAGGTCACTTTGAAGCAAAGAGGACAGCATTTAAAGTGTTACAAGCTGGGTATTATTGGCCCACTCTTCATCAGGATGTGAAAATATATACCAGTCAGCATGATCGGTGCCAAAGGATGGGAAAGCCCACTCCAAGAGACGAAATGCCTCAGCAACCTCAAGTGACTTTTGAGCCATTTGACAAGTAGGGCATGGACTTCATTGGAACTATTGACCCCCCTTCCAAGACAAAGTAATATATCATTGTGTGCACTGACTATCTAACTAAGTGGGTTGAAACCAAGGCAATAAAGGCAGCAACAGAGGAGGTGGTTGAGTTCTTAACGGAGAATGTATTTTAAAAATTTGGGTACCCTAGCAGCTAGTTTACCTCCAACATGATTGAAGACTTATTCATTTAGCACAAGATCAAGCATAGGACCTCCACTCCCTATCACCCAGAAGCTAATGGGCAAGTGGAGGTGACCAACAGAGCACTGGAGGGAAACTTGACCAAAGTGGTTACTAGCAGCAGGAAAGATTAGGAAGATAGACTAGTTGAGGCCACCTGGGCCTATAATACCACTTGGAAGACCACCACTGTATTCACACCCTATGAGCTGGTCTATGGGAAAAAGGCCATGTTGTCCATTGAGTTTGAGTTTAACACATTGAGGATGGTGGCCCAACTAAATCTAGATCTCAGCAGTGCACAACAAGAGAGATTGCTTCAGTTGAATGGTTTAGATGAATTCATAATACAGGCCCTCCTACAGACAGAGGTAACTCAACTTTAGAGGAATATCTGGCATGATAAGAACATCAAGCATAAGAAATTTCAATAAGGTGATTGGGACTTGTTATATGATTCCAGATATAAATACTTTAAGGGCAAGTTAAGGACAAGATGGTTAGGGCCTTATGTTATAGAGAGATGTCATGATAATGGTTCAGTGCAGATCAGAACCATAGATGCAAAGGCCATTCCTGTACTTGTTAATGGGAACAAACTGAAATGTTACAAGTGGCAATTGTCAAAGCAAGAGTTCATTGATGGTATCAATAAAACAGTGATGCTGGTGAAGCAAATTTAAGCTCCTGCCTCATCAAATCACTAAGAGAAACAAAATAACAAAAAAAAAAGGGACTCAGGTGAAAACCTCCATGAAGCGCCTGAGTCCCAATATTGGGCTGAAAACCTCTTGGAGTAGCCCAATGGTGTCAAAAAGAAAAAAAAGAAAAGAAAAAAAGAAATAAAAAGATCCCTAGGTGAAAACCTCTCTTGAGGTGCCCAGAGAAAACAGTTAGAATGAAAACCTCTTAGAGGCAGACTAGTTGTCTTCAAAAAAAATTATATAAAAAAAAGGAAAAACAGGAATAAAAGTAAACAAAAAAAAAATATCATGAAAAATTTATGTTTGTAGGCCAGTGGGAGGATGATCAAAGAAGAAAGGAGAGTAAAAAAGGGACCTATTCCACTCACATTTTTATTTTTCCACCCATCATCATTCATCACTCAACCATTTCTTTCATTTTTTTATTACTTTACTTTAGTTTAGAAGGGGATTGTGTTTTCTATAGGATCCCTTGTAAACCAACAGGATCCTCTATAAAGCTACAGGATCCCATGAAAACCTACATGATGATCCTGCAGGAATTACTGTGGCTCAGGAGTCCTGTAGGAAGTGACCCTAGGGAGATAAAATGACCTGCCATGTCAAAAAATAACATCCCTACATCATAACTTCATTACCATACCTCTCTCCACCTTGATCACCGGTGCATTCATCATAAAAAAATCAGTTTTCAAAAATATTCACAATCCTCAAGAGAAAACATAGAGAAAAATGAAACAGATGGCAAAAGGGAACAACACCTGAGTATATTCCTCATTATTCACACTCCTAGACCTCCTCTCTATCCATGTCATCATCTTCAAAATCATAGCAAAGGAAATGTTTAAATTTTTTTAGGGAGAAGCAGCTGCAAGACATTCCGTAGAAAAATTTCCCGTAGCAGCCTATCCCACAAAATAAAAATCATGAGTAGCAGCAAGGTTCCAGCATGAAGATCCAAGGGAAGAAGAAGCTCCAGAGCAGCAGCAACACCATCATCTTCAACACCAGGTACCTGCACATCAAATAAATCATCAGAGAAAAATAAAAAAAAAGGAAGGAAAAGTAACATGAAACCAACACACAACAAGCACCTCATGTCTTCAACAAACTGTAGCAAGGTATTAGCACCACAGGTAAGTATTTCACTTCACTCTCTCATTTTCATTATGTAGTCAAAAAATGTAAAGGTTGTGAGCAAGTTGGTTGATAAGTGAAAGGTGGCCAATTAACTTGGCCACCTTTGTTCAATCGACGAAGACAAAATAGTTGGTCCTCCCACACATGACAGTAATCAAGCTATATGAATTGGATCCACAAAGAATGTCAAAGAGAACCATGACTGTATCAGGTTGGGACAAACTTCTAAAAATTCCAAAACAACAATCAAAAACACCATGAACCAGTGGCAATGGTAGCAAGTGTGGAATGACAAGGACCCCAGTCAAAGCGCGCTGACCGAGGCCCATCTAGACTGCGCGAGAGGCCGAATTAGCCCCTGGGAGCCCCGGATCAGGAAACAAAGGTGGATTTTGATGCAAGGTGGATTTAATCACACATTTTTGGGTGAAAAGGGCCAAAATGGAGAAGCCCTGAGCACTCAAATGCATGGGGAGTCGGAGAACCGCAGGCGAAAAAGCGAAAAAAACGCTAAAGGACAAGGCAGGACCCACGCTCCGAAAAACTGGTGGTATTGATCGAGGCGCCCTCAAACGGTAAGTGGTTTTGGAGAAATTGGAGCGATCCCACTCAATGATCGACGCGTGGCAAGTGAAGGAGAGAGAAAACCGCCATTGATAATCACCCTATGAGTGATCTTAGTTAAGAATTGATCAAATGAAGGTATTACAGACTCATATGTTGGTGTGTGTCTATGTTATTTAAGCAACGGATCGATAAGATTGCCAATACACAGACAATTGCATGGAAAGACAACAAAGAAATACAGTAAGAAAATACAAGAACACAAGAAATTAATATGGAGTTCACCCTATTCTCTGGGGCTACATCTCCTGTCTAGCTTCAGTGGTGGCCTTATTTTATTGTGTTTTAAGCAGAGAATTACAATGCAGGGGCTCAATATGAGTCACCTAAAACATATTTGATTGGCAGGGTGGTTCTCAGATTCCCCAAGCTACTAGAGTGCACAAACTCATTTGCCTACCAGTTTTGTGACCTTCTGGTCTACAATGGAAAGAGCCTAATGTGATGCTCAGTCCAGATAGATCCTCTCTAGGATGGCTTGAATCCCTCAAGCTCTCTGGTGCTCAACGCTGCCTATGGTCAGCTCAACCCTCTGCTTCACTATCTTTTTTCTTTGTGTTATGTCCTCCTCTTAGGATTCTGGTTCCTTTGTCTACCCCTTGACTATGTATTCACAAGGCATAATTGGATGGGATATTTTGAGAAATCAAGGGGGTATGATGATGGAGTGGCATGAGAGTTTTCTCTCTCTCTCATTCCACTGACCAGATCCCATGCCATTGTTGTGGTGAGAGGCCTCTCCATAGAGCTCACCCCTGAACTCATAAGCAGGATTACCACACTTCCCCTATGGGTGCCTTGGAGAAAATAAGACAAGGGAGATAACCATATTTCCAAGAACAAGTTCTTTCTAGAGGGAGAAGAGCTCATTGACAAAAAGAATGGAGTAAGGAGAACAAGCCTACCATAACCCTAGAATGAGGTAATCTAACGCCTTATTAAATAAATATCATGTTAAGGTAGGTATAGTGTGCTAATGGGTATCACTTTAGGCTTCTTGAAGAATTGAGGTTTGGAGTAGAAACACCTCCTCACCACGGGCTCAACATACCATACTTCCTTCTGCAATCACTGATAGATACAAGCATAAAGGTGCAAGAGGGAAACCACCAACAGTTAGCCGAACATGAGCTAATTAGAATCATCATAGAAGATGCCCTCCACAACCTAAAAATTCCTATCCAATGGGAAATTTTCAGAGACATACAGACAGAGGAGGATATCAAATCCCTCACATATGACATTAGTCCTATTGTCAATGAAAAAGATGAGGAAGAAACTGAAACGGATGGAGAAGAAGCGGAGAGGGATGAAGATGAGATAGATGAGGAGGAAGAAGAGGAGAAAGTGAAGGAAAGTGATGAAGAACTAGAGGAATATGTCAAGGAGGAAACTGATAAACAAGATGAGTATCTAGAAGGAGAAGAGGAGGGGAAAAACATAGAGGAAAAGGGAAATGGAAAAGAGGAGGTAGAAGACAAGAAGGAGTCACCTAGGGTGTCTCCAGAACCCACTAAGAGAGAAGCAGCAACTGCCCTCACTGCCCTTAGCACCCCTATCAAACAAAAAGGAAAAAGACAGAGGCAAACCCCCTTATACTTCAGAACAAGGAAAAGTACAAGGATAAGGTAGGGAAAACCCCAAACTACAACAAAGGTTCCCATTGTTATTGAGGACTCACCTAAACAACAGGAGAAGATGGATCCTCCTATAAAAACTCAAGAAGGATCGTCAGCCCAAACCTCGCCTAGGTCTCCTATCACCTATGTGAGAAGGCCTGTAACCAGGTCTACCTCATCCAAAGGAAAAGGAATCCTACAGGATACGCAACAGGACCTACAGGAAATAGAGGCAGTCCTATAGGAAACTCTGCTAAACCTACATGAAACTCAAAAATAGAATGAAGAAAGAAGTAAGCACCCAGAAACAAAGAGAGAGGACCCAAAGCTAGAGGAGCCTAGTCCACAACCTAACCTTGACTCCTGCTACAGATTTATTGAGGGGGGCAGGGTCATTCCACAAAAATTCACCATTCCATTATTCTTTGAGCTTGAGAAAGAGAGCCAAAACTCATAGATGGATGCAGATTGCCAAGTCTAAGGGAGTGGACGACATTGGTCACATGGAAGAAAATCTCAAAGAGATGGGGAGATAGATAAATAGCTTGAGGGACAGAGAGGCCATCATGAAAAATCAGTTAGAGGCATAAAATACATGGTTGAAAGGAAAACTGCAAGAAATAGAAAATCAATTGGCATACATGGCCAATGTCTCTTTGGAAGCAATCCAATGCAGGATGCCAGCTAAGTCCTATGCACTATAACTTAAGCAATAGTGGCTGTAATTCCAAATCATGATCCTAGCATAAAGAAACACTATGCCATTACAGGATTATAGACAATTCATTAATCTTTGTGATCACATCACATTGGAAGGTAGGGCCAAGATATCTGAGTTTTATTTACATAACAGGGCCTTAATAGACATGAATGTATGGGACCCTAATGCAAATATAGGGGATTTAAAATTGATGGCTTTGGCATCATGGATGAACCATGAGGAAGTAAGGGCTACAGAAATGAAGAAGCTATTGCCAAGAGAACAAATAGAGCCTCCTATGATTAGAGCTAAGCAGTCAATGGCACTCATCAGTACACATAATTTAATTTCCAATGATCCTCAACTTGCACCCAAGTATCTTTCTTCCCAAGAGTAAGCAATTACACATTTTGAAGACATGTTCAAATTATTAGGGGATGACAACATGCAAGCTTGCCTAAGGAGATGGAATACATTGCCTTACAGTTTGAAGATTAAAGAGTACCACTCTCCTCAAAGGATGAGAGAAGCACTAAAACGGACACCCATGTACAAACAATCCATCCAAAGGCTCAAAATCGATTCGATTGGCTTGAAACTCAATCCCCCACTGCTCTTGGGGATGTCAGAAGGAAGGAAGTGTTGATGCCTCGAAAATCGTTGCAACAACAATGGGGGATAACCACCTGGTCCAGAGCTTAAAGCAACTCCTTTTCCTTTTGGAGTAGTGGCTCCAACTGGTTTAACTAGGTCCAGTTACCTTCTCTCAATATTTGATGACTTAAAATATGACTTTCATTCATCAATGGAGAAGAGATATCAAATCAACGCTCTTGCTGATTAGGCAAGAAAGTGATCCTCAAGCTGATTTGGGGCTTAGCTAAGCCACGACTAAGTTATGATTTACAATTAGCCTAACTATTATAACCTAACTAACTTTATTGTATTAAGTTAATATTAATTGTTAATCCTAAATACACTATGATAATTAGCCTAACTATTATAACCTAACTGACTTTATAGTATTAAGTTAATATTAATTGCTAATCGTAAATACACTATGATAATCTTACACTATTGTTAAAGTCTTTATGTTAGTCGTGGCTTAGCTGAGCCCCAAATCAGCTTAAGGATCACTTTCTTGCCTAATCAGCAAGAGAGCTAATCTGATGTCTCTTCTCCATTGATGAATGAAAGTCATATTTTAAGTCATCAGAGATTGAGAGAAGGTAACTAGACCTAGTTAAACCAGTCGGAGCCACTACTCCAAATGGAAAAGGAGCTGTTTTAAGCTCCGGACCGAGTGGTTATCCCACAATGTTGTTGCAATGATTTTTGATGCATCAACATTTTTGGCACTAGAAGGAGGGCCTAAGCTAGTTAATCTGCATGAAATCTTGTTTTAACATTTTAAACTAGCCATGGCTCCTATTTGCATTCCTACATTGGGTCATGCTTTTAATTCACGCAAGCCTACCAGAGGTATACCCAAGAGACAACTTGAATGAATATATAAACTGCAATATGATGGTGAGAACTTCATTTTTGCTTTAGATCATGTTGATCAATTTATACATCAATGAAAATGTTTTAACATCACTAAAGACAACGAAATTTGCAGGTTATTCACTCTCACACTTCAAGGAAGGATTTGAGAATGGTACAAGATCCTACCAGCTAAGTGCATTCATTCTTGGAATCACTTTATGCAGGTATTATTTTATGCTCATCACAATTACAGCGATGAAAAGATGTGCTTAGAATTTGATGAACTTACAATCTTGATAATGAAACTGTTAGTGAACTTTCTGATAGATTGATGTTATTATGCTACAGATTTCATTATGACGATTTACTTCCTAAGAAAATTTTGATTGAGAAATTTACTTCTGTTGTTCAAAAACATAATATAAAAACTTATATGGAACACAAAAAGGAATCTCCAACAATTAATCTTGTTTCTATTATTGATCCTATTGAATCCTTAATTGAAAATCCTAATCTATCTCAACCATCAACATCAGGAGAGAGTCTTACATCTGAAGATGTTTTTATGGTACCTCGTAATGTTTATGATAATGAGCCAAATTCAATAGGATCAAATTCTATACAGCAACAATATTTAATGAACAATCATAACAATAATTCTTCTTTTCAAAATGGGCTAAAATCTATTGTGACAACAAATGACACATCATTAATCCAAGGAAACAAAAATGATCATCTTGAAGAAAATTCACCTAACTTACATTGTGATTATCACTATTTGCAACCTAATCATTGTATGTGTCAACCTGTTGGAATATTTTCTACTTCAAAACATAAGAATGAATTACATCATAAAATGCAAGGGGTATTTTTAAATGATCAATTACTTATCAATATGAATCTGGAAACCTTTATCCATCCTTGCTACAATATTCAAGATACTTACAAATCATTTGAAAAGGATGTGATTTTTAATAATCACGATATTTATGAGCTTAGATCATTTTATTCATCTTTTAAGCTCAAAATTTCCTCCTTCCATTATGATATAGATCATCAAACTCTATTACAATTTTTCGATATTAATCATGAGTTGGTTAGTTGCATTAATTATGATATAATAGATTCCTCTAAGGATTTTCCTTCATTTTCTCTTCATGATGACGATCACGTCTCATAAGGGAAAATGAAATTTTTTGTAAAATCTTAGAAACAATTGATGTTAATACTTCCCATATTGCACAATGTTCAAAAACAGAACCTTGGTGGATCCTTAAAGGTGATATCTCTAACCCTTTAGATTGTACATATTTCGATAAATTTTATTTTCAGTTAGAAAATCATTTTAGCATAAAATTTTCTAATTATAAATTTCTTCTATTTTAATTCTTAGGAATTGATATGTATAAAGCTTTTAGGATTTTTGTATATAATTTAAAAATTAAAATTTATATTTTTCTAAAACATGTAATGTATATTTTTTCAGGTAATAATATTAGTGCTTGGTTGAGAGGATATGAAGGAAGTCGAACTGGAGAATGAGAGCGCGCAGATCTTCTACCCACTAGAGTTTTTGTAACCTCTGCTACAGCAGAGCCATTTTGACAGTGTTAACAGATTTACGGCTACAAGCTTTTGGCAGGAAAGTTTTAGGCTCAAGGATTCCCCCTCATGGGAAGGGCGTTGTGCCTCCCCCAAAGGATGACAACAATCTGCACAGGAAAGAGGAAAGAGACAAAACAGAAGTGTGGACGGATGATAGCACGGATCCAAGCTTACAACAGGGAAAGGAATAGGGAAAACAAGATCAGCCCAAAGTTAGTTCAAGCACATGCAAGCCAGTGGCTTCTGAGCGCCCGAAAGTGGAATCTCCAAGCCACTGAATCAATGCCAGAATACAGTTTATGAAATATCATGCGCTAATAGGAAAGTTTATAGGTCTTTGGCCAACTGAGAAGGCGTTGCAGGGCTGGATAGCTTCGAAATGGCATCCAAAAGGTCACATTACATTGCAACTAGGACCCAAAGCGTTCTTTACAGCCATTTTCAATTGCCTAGAGGGTCAGAACAAGGTTATGGACGGAGGACCGTACTTCTTCAACGTGGCAGGTCTATATCTCAGAAGCTGGGTAGAGTGTTTCAACCCTGACAAGGAGGATCTCAGCTGGGCTCCAGTCTGGATAAGGCTCTATTCGCTTCCTATGGAATATTGGGAAGAAGACTCACTATAAGAAATTGGCAACGTGCTGGGCAAGTTCATCAAAGTGGCCGAAGAAACGAAAATTAGCAAATACACATCGTACGCACAGATCTGTGTCTACATGCACCTCAATGAGGCACTTCCGGACGCGGTAATTGTATTCCATGATGATATTGAATGGGTTCAGCTGATCGATTATGAACATGTGCGTTTCGTTGTAGAATATGTCATGATCTAGGCCATTTATTTAGATATTTTCCTTTATATCAAAAACCCTCTTCCCAAGTGGCCTAGGATAAGCCTGACTCTGATGGATTCACCAAAGTGGCCACCCGCAAAAGGAACCACAAGAAATCGGCAACCAACCCGAAGATGCCTCGAGCCAGTTCTTCCAAGCCTTCCACCAACAACAGTTTTGAAGTTTTAGCCCGAGATAATGCTCCAGTCTCCGATATCCCCTCTCATCCTAAGAAGGAGAAAAAGAAAGATAAGTAGGCAGTACACTTAGATCTCACCTCACCTCCAGAAGATCCGTTGCCCAAAATCACCTTCTCCCCTACCCAGCTCAAGACCCCTGCATGGGTCTCCCAAGGAATGGAAGTGGATAATCTAACATTATATTCTAGAACAATAGTAGAAACATCTGAAGCATTACACGAATCCCAGCACGTGGAGGAAGAGCCAGAGAGAATAGACATTGGAGAACTTGATAATATAGGTCTAGAGCAGGCTTGTAAAACAAGGAACTTTGACAAAATCCCAGATCGAAAAGTAGAAAACCTGGTGGAAGTCCTATATCAGGCTCAAAGGCATCACTCTCTGGGAGTTCAAATTGGAAGTCCCTAGGATGGAAAGTTTATTACCAAAGGCAACAAAAAACGTGGGAGGAAAACAGATCTCCAACGAACTATCAGAATAGGGAAAATATTAGTGGAGTTAGGAAGATACTCCAAACTAACAAAGTATTTCAATACCAGCCCCAATACTTCTCAATGAAGTTGATATCTTGGACCATCAGAGGGCTCAACAGCCCAAGGAAAGGCAGACTACTCAAGAACATGCTCATGCAAGAAAAGCCTCAACTCCTATTCTTGCAAGAAACCAAATGCAACTCAATTGCTCTGGAAAAGATTGCAACAAAAGCCTGGCCAGGAGGTATGGTAACCACTATGGATGCTTATGGGGCGTCTGGTGGCCTCACAATTCTTTGGGATGCATGCACTATTATGCTTGACAACATACATGCAAATAAGAATTTCATCCCAGCTAGCTTTCACATCAATGGAACCAACATATCTGGACATATAACTAATGTGTATTTTCCCCAGGAAACTGCGCAGAAAATAGAAATCCTGGACACCCTTTCAGAGATAAACAAAAATAGGATGTACCCTCTATGGATTTTTGGGGGCGAATTCAACATGATTGTTAGGCTGGAAGAAAAAATGGGAGGAAAGAACAGTGGAAACAGAGAAGGGAGTCACCTAAAATACTTTATTCAGAAAAATTGGCTTATTGGAATTCCCACCAACAATGGTCTTTTTACCTGGAATAAAAACAGAGAAGGGTCGCATCAGATTCCTTCTCGTCTCGACAGATTCCTTCTATCAGACAACGCAATTCATATGGGAGGAGAATTTGCTGCTTCCATCTTGCCATTCTCTAGATCCAATCATTGGCCAATTTCCCTCCAATGGAATCGTGCTGGTCATAATGTCAGAAGACCCTTTCGCTTTGAGTCCTTCTGGTTGTCTCATCTGGACTTCAATAGCCTAATCAACTCAGAATGGAACAACTTCTCTCCACCTAACAGCTCCAAGATGTTTCAATTTCAGCAGAAGCTCAAGCATCTCAAAGGAAAAATCAAACACTGGAACTACACTTCTTTTGGTAATATCTTCCAGGCTCAGCATGCTCTCGATCAAGACATGTGCAGCAGAGGATTATAACTGAAGGACGATCGGAGGACCTGTCAAAGCAGGAAAAAATTCTTGAAGCGCAGATCTTAGAAAGGGCAAAACAGGAAGAAACCTTATGGAGGCAGAAATCACGAATAAAATGGCTTAAGGACGGAGAAAAAAATACAAAATTCTTTCATAGAAATATCGTTCAGTGCAGAATGAATAATAACATATCCCACATACAAAATGGGCAAAGGAAAAAGGTGGAAACCCATGAAGAAATTAAGAGTGAATTCATAAATTATTTCAAGCGCGCACATCAAGAACCAAATACTGATAGATTGCCAGCTATTGAAAAAATTCTGTAGAACATTCCAAAATTAATCTCAGAGGAGCATAATCAACTCCTTTTAATACCTGTAGACCTACAGGAGGTTGAAGAGGCAGTCCATCAATTGAAAGCATGGAAAGCGCCAAGTCCGGATGGATTCACATCCAATTTTTTCACAATTTCTGGGACCTGATCAAAATGGAGGTATGGCAAGTTGTGGAGGAATCACGTACATTGAGATGGATGTTCCCTGGCTTGAATGCAAATTTCATTTCACTGATTCCGAAGGAAGCTAAGCCCAACACTCCTGATAAGTACAGGCCTATCGCTCTATGCAATATAATATATAAGATTGTCTCAAAAATCATTGCATCTAGACTGAAACTGTTGCTTCCTCTCATCATCTCGCCCAAGCAATCTAGATATGTTGAAAGCAGGAAGATAATGGATGGAATTAGCCTCACTCATGAAATAATCCACTCGTTGAAGAAATCCAAGAAGCCATGTATTCTCTTCAAAATAGATCTATCCAAGGCTTTTGACAGCTTAAGTTGGATGTACATCCGGAAGATTTTAACTGCTTTTGGTTTTGCTCCTTCGTGGCTGAGATGGGTAATGAGTCTATTATCTTCCTCTTTCTTTTTTGTGTTAATTAATGGTATTCCCTCCTCCACCTTTCGTCCTTCTCAGGGAATCAGGCAGGGAGATCCACTCTCTCCCTTCCTCTTCGTTATTATGGCAGAAGTATTAGGCCGTAGTATCAAAAAAGCCCTGCAATCTCAGCTCCTAAAATGCTTATCCTTTCACAATACCTCTCCCTTCTCTCACCAGCAATTTTTTGATGACAATATTCTTTTCGGTCATCCGTCTGTTCAGGAAGCTCATCAACTCAAATCCTTGCTATCGGATTTCTCAGATGCCTCAGGAGCCAACATTAATAAGGCTAAATCTCAAATCTTCTTTTTCAACACTCTTGTAGATACCAAAGTAGCTATTGTGCGTATTCTTGGCTTCACCATTACTGCTCTCCCCTCCAAATATTTAGGAGCGCCTCTGACAGCCTCAACTCTTAAGCACTCTTCTTGGAAAATCCTTTTAGAAAATCTGGAGGCACGCCTCTTCCTTTGGACTCACAGAGCTCTTAACATGGCGAGTAGATTGGTCCTAATCAAAGCTGTTCTTCACTCCATGCCGCTCTACCTCTTTTCTATACTGGCTGCTCCCAAATGGGTTCTCAAAGAAACTAAGAAACTCTAGTGTTCCTTCTTATGGGGAAGCTCTGGTCCTACCCGTAAATGGGCTCTTGTCAAATGGGACAAAGTCTACCTTCTGAAATGCATTGGTGGCATTGGGTTGAGAGATCCATCTCACAGCAGCGAAGTTATGGGAGCTAGAATTTGGTGGAGATGGCTTTCGGAGCCATTCACCCCCTAGGTTACTCTACAGACCGCCAAATATGCAAGCAACTACCCATTAGAAGAGTGAATTCATATGTCAGAAGTCAACATGGGCTCCCTAATCAAGAATTCAGCCAAACAACATAGGAATCTAATTCAGAAGTATAGTTTTTGGGAAGTCGAGAATGGCATCACTGATAGGTTCTGGGGGGACTCTTGGCAGAAACTGCTAAAGCTTAAGGACCTTCTTTCTCATATGCAGCTACCGGATCAGGACTTGCAAGTGTATGACAAGGTCAGAAATCTCCGGAGTAACTCCTCCACTCAGGATTATAGGTGATGGATTAAAGCGGACCAGATCTTAAAACTTGGAACAGAACAAGCTTAGCAATCCCTTACTTCAGAATTACTGAAAAGGAAAATACATTGTTCGGAGGAAATGGACATCCTCAGGTGGGGGTATGAAGAAAAAGGCACCTTCACCACAAGGGAAGCTTATAATATAATCATCAAGTAGCATGTGGTCAAAGATGTGCCATGGAGCAAAGTGTGGGACCATTCCAACTGGCTAAAAGTCTCTACCTTTCTTTGTCTCCTATGTCAAAACAGGAGCCTCACATGGGATAACCTCAGAAAAAAGAAATTATTATGGGCCCTCCAAGTGCCCCAATTGCAAGCAAGAAGAGGAATCCATTAAGCATCTTATGCAATCTTGCCGTATTGCATGCAAACTTTGGAAAAAAGTTAGCTTTCGATGTCAAAAGGAGGGCAGAGTTATTGGAGATATCACAACTACAGTGCACAATTGGGACCAGACACCTTATCAAAGCAAACTTCTAAACTTCTTATGGAAGCTCATTCCAGGCTTCCTTATGTGGAACATATGGAAAGAAAGAAATCGCAGGATATTCAAGGATCAATCTATGCCTATGGAGAATCTCTGGTCCATCATCTGCCAAAACATCAGAGAATCCATGTCTCTCCATTCTTGGTCTCAGGATGATCTTCCCTCTTTGCCGCAGGAACAATCCATTTGGGCAAATTGGAGTATTCAGTGGACTCTATAGCTTAACACCAGAGGAAAAGCGCCTTCGTTAGGCCGTTTGCCCACAAAATGGCTCCCTCCTCCCAATCATATGATACAACTAAACTTCGATGGAGCCTCAAAAGGTAATCCTAGAAATTCAGGCTTTGGAGGAATCTTCAGAGACCATCACGGGACTCCTCTTCTGACTTTTTTTGGCTCAAAAGGATGGGATACCAACAACTCGGTGGAATTGGAAGGCTTGTGGCAAGGTCTTATCTTAGCTCATGACAAAGGATTCTTTCTGCTTATCATAGAAGGGGATTCTCAGATCATCACAAATATGGTCTCCAAAATCATGCAAGGTACCCCCTCGTGCAAGGTGAGCAACAGCTAGAGAATGGTGAAAAGGTTGGAGCTCATTCATATTTGGCTTTTTAGTCATAGGGCTATATCTATTAAGCATACTAGCAAAGAAGGAAACAAAGTGGTGGAATTTCTTGCAAATCTTGGAGTGGAATGTGGGCTAGAACTTCATACAGGATCATTCATCGGCCTTGTCTCTAACTCCCAATTATTGGATTACAACAATTTGGTGAAGAAGGAAATGCAACAGACTGGAGAAACACACCCGGATGCAGGTGTTTAATTGCCTCATTAATGGAGAGGATTTCATGCACCGGCATATGGTCCTGCAGGTGGCAGGATCACACACTTCTTCACGCTCACTCTGGGTACTGGCAGCTCACTTGGCATTCTTCATTTACTGCTCATGTCGATCGAAAAAATTTGTCCAAGATTTTAATTATGGGGACCTTGCCTCTCTCATTCCTCATTTTCCCCTGGCCTTCCTGCAGTTGCTCACATCAGTCCCTATATCCTTGTAGTGCTTCAAAGGTTGCCTTGCATCTCTGTATTCTGAACTATAAGTGTCTCCCTCACTTCAGCTCCTGCTTCGCTTCTACCTGCCTCAATTCACCTGTTTTATGTCTTTGTTGTTGGAGTATGGTGCGCGAATGTGGTCGATGTCGCGACGGTGGTAGGCATGTAGGTCGTGGGAGATCTCAGTCTCCTCCGTCTCCTGTTATCCTCATGGCTCCTATTTCCCCTCCTGCAGAAACTCCTTAACAGAACTGTCCTGTTGGTAGGACCTTCCTGCATAACTCCTTCCAGACCACCCATTTCAAATTTCATAGTTGTCTCAACAAGCCCATCCTCTTGGTCAGTATTACTGTCATTTTTCGGAGGAAGAAGCTCAGTCTAGCACTTCGGTGCATTCTTTGGCGTCGCTATCTCAGGATGGCAATTAGAACGAAGAAGACGTAGGCAATATTTTCAATTCTGATAATATGCAGGCAGAGGGAGGTATGCCTGAGGACATCAAGCAATTTGATGACATCCTCTAGGGCATCTCAGGCTCTGTTGACCCAACAAATCGTTCCTATGGCATCCGGCGTTCGGTGGCTTTTCCTGATACTAGCGGTTTGAAGGCTGAGACCACAGTTGGCGATGTCTATTTGGGCCCTGCATGCCCAGTGGTGGAGGAACTTAAAGACCACGACACGGTCATCTGCTCCCTTCTCAGCCATGATTTCATCCCCAGTTTTCTTCTCTGTTCTCCAGGTCGCTGCTTATGTTTATCTAGTTTTGACAATGTTTCTATTTTGGTAAAAGGTATTCGTCTATGCAGTTGTTTTGCTTTGGGTATTTGGTTAGCTTAGACAACTTGATTGCGAACCTCCTTACCTTACTATGGTTTTCCAACATGCACAATTCTCATTATCTAGTGTTTTGGAATGTTGTTTCTGGTGTCCTGGAATGTTGTATCTAGTCTTCCCATACATGGGATAGTTGCAATATGCTGACGGACAGTCTCAGCTCTGCTATGAGGTCTCAACCTCCTTGTAAATGTATTTTTACTTCCTTTTAATAGAATTAGTATTTACTGAGAAAAAAAAATATTAGTGCTTGGTTACATTGGAAATATGACTATACCTAGTCGTTTTCCTTCAAAAGGTTTAGAGTAGGAATAAATTTAACTTTGTTTCATATTTTTGTTGTTTTCCAAAATAATGCAATTATGATGAATAAGGATGGGACCTTCTCAAACATTTAGTTGGCATCTTTCTCATTTTTGAGGTTTTCATTGGTAAAACAATTTTTTACATTTAAGAAATGATAAACCCCACATTCTAAGATGTTAACTCAAATATAGGGTCCATTCCTACTTTGTACTCATATAATTGCAATAGGATTTAAATTTACATTGTAAATAATGTTTAATAAAGGAAATTCACAAGATAAAATTTCAAATGATGGCATACAATATTTATCTCACTTTGTTCATATGTCAATTCATTTTTATATCATATGAAGAATTCTTATAGCACCGCTTAGTTTTTAGATTCAATAATTCAAGATTTTCAACATATCCAAACTTAGAGATATATATGAGTAATGTTGCCTATTTTCATATACTCTTCATATGAAGATGTCAAGATTCAGAAGGTAAATTGCTATGCATATTTCTCAGGTCTGTGTACATGTTGATCTTCATTTCTCCTTTGTTCCTTTCATTTATTTTCTTTTTAGTTATATTTTATTATCCTTGCTTTCTTTCTTTTGTAGGTTTTTCTCAGTGCAATTTGAAGATTTTATTTTGCTAGAAAAAGCAATTCAAAAAAGAAAATCACCATGATACATAAAGGGAATTCCTTTTCCTTGTCCAAATTTTGCTTCCTACTTCATTTACAATCCTTTTTGAAACTAATTGTTAGTCTTACTCTTAAAACATGATCGTTAAAAGACTTGCAAAATAAGTTTTAAGCAAAATTGACAAAAGATCGAAAATTCCTATTGAAGCGTTCGAATAAAAGTTTTAAAAGTACATCAATGCTTTTAAATAGGAGCAGCACTTAAAAAACATCTTAAAAGATAAAATGTTTAATTTTAAAACATACTCATCATTTTATACTTTTTATCTTGTAAAGATTTTCTTATGATCTATTCTCTTGATCATCTTCTTTCTGGTTTGCTATCTTTCATTTAATTTGATTCGATTTTAATAAAATCAGGAATAGGATGACTTTAAAAAAAGATAATAATAATAATAACTTAACTTGATGAATATTTGAAAACACAGACTTAATGTTTTTGTCAAAACATCAGCATCTTGTTTGAGTTGTTTTATTAAAAGCTTGTTTGTCTTCATTCTTAGTTCTTTCAATTTAAATTTTTGCCCCTTTCAATAGAGTTCATTTCACGATAGATTATTTTCAGTTACTTTGAAAATCCTCATACACATTCTTTTAGTAATATTATCAATTGTTACTAAGAGGAATTTCAATCCAACTCTAGTTTCATACATGGCAAATCTCTTAACTCTATGTATTCCAGTGAATTTCTTTTATCATTAAAGGCATATTCTTATCGAATCATAAGACTATCTTGCTTCAAATATTTTTCATGAGGAAACACACATCCTTACTAATTGATTGAGTTTACTTTTTCAACGAAAGTATTGATTTGAGTTTAACACAATGAATCCCTCCCACCCCTCCACATAAAAACCTCTAATTGATAGTTCTAGGGAAAGAATTTGGAGTAAACATTATGAAGGTATTATGTCCATTAAACATAAATCTATATTACCATCCCACCTCTTTCACTCAAATACGTCATAAACTAAAAGCTTGCAATTGCACTTATCAAAAGAGTGATTAAAGAGGAAGCATGGGAAATACAAGTAAACCCGTCGAGGCTATAGACGCTCGTTGGCAGTGGGACTAGGCTTGTATGGCATAAAAGGCAACTTCATTGGGGTACTTTTCAGGCTCGTGGGCAGCGAAGCGATGTCAGAGACAATCATAAAATGGATATACAGTTTATCAAAACTCCTCTCTCTACCTTCTTCTATGTTTATATGAGGTGATTTTAAAACAAATTTTCCCAAATTTGTATTCATGGCTTATACTCAAATCTGTTTTGAGCACTTATCTTTATGAACTCATAGTACTTAATCTATTTATGCGGGACCTATGGAGATGTTTTACTGTTAGACGGTTTCATGAACTCCATTATTTTTAACCTTTGGATAAATCAAAGTTCATTATCTTCAAACATAGATAATTGGTTCTTCTCCCGTATGTCGCCATTGTTGAGGTGAAATACAGCCTCCCCCCCCCCATTTTTTCACTTTTAAATCTCCCATGGGGACCCTTTTAACTGATCATTTGGTAATATTATTATCAAATTATGAGAATGTGGATGTCCTAAATGAGTTCGACATGTCTTTATCTGTCTAGATAAATTTGTTTGACCTCATTCGGATTAGTTGTTTGCAAATTATGTTTGTTTGAAGATTGGATGTGTTTTAACCGCTTGACTTTGAGGCTTTCTAAGGGGTTGATCATGACTTGGTTGTTGCAATGAGCTCCTTGTTTGCTTGGTGTTTAGCTTTTATGATCATGACCATATTCCATTAATGGTCACGATAAAGTGATATGGCACCTTCAGTTACAACATCACCAAACATTTCACATTTGATCACATGTGTTGCTTGGCTCTCCTCAACTACATGACTTAATACATGCATTGATTAAAATGAATAATCATTATTTAATCATTTTTGTAAATAGATTTTAACACAAATTGTATATATTAACATATATTGTAAATATAATATAAAATAAATTAGAGCTTTTTTTAAAAATATAAATTAAATTTATTGTAATATAATATACATAATAAATCAAATTTAATATAAAAAAGAAAATAACAAAGTTATTGTTAAAATGTATACATATTAAAACACATATGCAAAAAAATATATTGTATATAAAATGAGACTAAACAATGTTTCGACTCCAAATTTAACTTCTCCAAACGCTTTAATTCATGGGATGCACATAACATAAAACGCTACAGACATACAATAAATAATGTCGAAAGTTCCTCCAACTGAAAACACAACAAATGCTAAGGAATATAATTCAAATCCCTGGTTTAAAGTCCGTTTTGGTGGCAATATAAACACCCAAATCTCATTGTGTAATTTGCGGAAGAAATGTGCGCCATGATTGAAGCCATGTGAATGGGAACAAATCTTCTTAATTTAATTTGTCTTCAATTTTAATACACAAATTTCATACGAGAGCAAGGTATCTACGCATCATTTTTTTTAAAACATAACGCCAAATGAAATTACAATCCAAACACATCACGCCATAAATATTGCGATAAATCCTCAACTTCTTGCGTTATTATATTGCTTTAAATGAAAATAATATCCCCAAGCAAGCTCAATAGATGATGAGAATGAAAACGATAACTCTGGCACACATCCGGGTCACAATTTATTTCATGGTTAAATATTAAATATTGCGTAAAGGTTAAGACGATATCCCTGTTTTGTTAACATATATAGCGTTGTAAAAATGAATATTGCCATGATTCTAAATTTAATTTGTTGGTTTTGCTTGCAGGGTTTTCATAGTGCATGCACAATGGGAAGGGATGTCGATGCCAGAGGAACATCGAAGGAACTTCACTCTGATCCCATGATTCTAGAATCGAAGGAACTTCACTCTGATCCCATGATTCTAGATCTTTTCTATCGATCAAAATTCTAAAACGTTGTACAGGCAGTTTCGATATGGAATAATTAAGCTTTAGCGCTGGAGTTTTCTTATTCGACCGATCACAGAAATAAAAGGATCATTCCCATATTTGATAAATGGAATCGAAGATTCAGGCTCAAACTTTGGTAAAATCGTTGAAAAAGTCGAAATGATGGAGAGTGAAGGAGAGGCATGAAAGCATTATGAAGATTATTTAAACAGACACTAAGATCTGCCAGAAGGGAGGAAATTTTTTTTAATCAGTTTTTCAACAGTTTGAAGGACACTCTACAGGTTAGAAGGAGGAAGGGTCACCATCCAGCATAGGGGATTCTTTGCTATCATTCAATCTGCACTTATGCATTTCTGTTTTGTGTAGAGGAGGTGATTGTAAGGATTTAAAGAGGGTTTTTTTAACTTTGTAATATTGTTTGGCATTTCTGCATGCAGTAAAATCATAGGTCTCAAATTCTCTAAGACTGCATATTTTGTAAGCAAAGCATTGGCATTAGTATGGATTTCCATTCATGTGTATTTTTACCTAAATGCTAAATTTTTATTTTTGTCCAAGTTTTGTAATTGATTTCGATTTCTATTCTAAAATATATTTCTTATTGATACAACATTTCTGTTGGTTCAATTTTGATATGATTTGAAGCTTTATAGGAGCTATCTCCGGATCTATAAATTCATAAATTCGTTGAAGTATATATGAGATAAATACAACATTTCTGTTGGTTCAATTTTGATATGATTTGAAGCTTTATAGGAGCTATCTCCGGATCTATAAATTCGTTGAAGTATATATGAGATAAATGATAACTATTTATCATTTAATCGCAAATGTATTTTTCTTTTTATTCCATTAATTAATATGAACTATTTATTTTGGTTAATGAAAATCACATGGTGAATTCGATCATAAACCAGTGTTTCCCCCTATTTTTATTTCGTTTGCTCTCAGATTAAGACAGGGCTATTCCATCTTAGTTCGAGATAAGATTTTAATTTTAGGATTAATTTTATATTTTCAAATATAATATACATAAAGTCCCTTTTAGTTAAAGGAAAACATTTTTGGTTCTCCGTGGGAAGATCAAGCTTTTATATTAGTCAACTTTTTGATTGATTTTAATCTTGATCCAAAACGTTAAAAAATCAATCATAAAGACTAATGTAATATAGTTTATATTAATTCATTTAATAATAACAATTAACATTAGAAGTCATTTTTCTTTTCCTTTTTAGAGTTAGCCTTAACATACTAATTACTACGCAATATTTAATATTTAACTGTGAAATAAATTGTGACCCGGATGTGTGGCAGAGTTATCGTTTTTGTTCTCATCATCTATCGAGCTTGCTTGGGGATATTGTTTTCATTTAACTTGGCGTTAAAGTCATATAATAACGCAAGAAGTTGAACATTTATCCCAATATTTATGGCATGATGTGTTTGGATTGTAATTTCGTTTGGCGTTATGTTTATAAAGAATGATGTGTAGATACCTTGCTCTCATATGAAATTTGTGTATTAAAATTGAACACAAATTGAATTAAGAAGATTTGTTCCCATTCACATGGCTTCAATCATGGCGCACATTTCTTCCGGAAATTACACAATGAGATTTGGGTGTTTATATTGTTGGAGTCACGATTGTCATTACACCAAAACCCGTAGGTGTCAGTAAACAGACACATCGCTAGATTTAAGCACATGCCAAAAAACAAACTGGGAGCGTTGGATCATCCTTCTACACCGCCATTAACAGGAGCACAACAATCTCCCCCTGCAATGTGAGCCAGGTGTGTTTCGAACTTGAGACCTTTGGCTCTAATACCACTTGTTGGAGTCACGATTTCCGTTACACCAAAACCCGCCGGTGTTAGTAAACAAACACATTGCTAGATTCAAGCACATGCCACGAAACACACAGGGAGAGTTGGATCATCCTTCTACACCACCATTAGCGGGAGCACAACAAGAATGTTAAGTGTGAAGCCAAATTCATGAATCACATGTAGGGTTCTAGATTATTCTACACCGCCATCAGTTTCTAGATCTCTAGGATTCTAGATCTTTCTACACCGCCATTCGTTTCTTGATCATTCCAGATCTCCATCTGAATCACATATAGGATTCTATATCCTTCTTCTGCCTCTATAAATTTGTAATTTCTTCGGCCAAGGAAAGCAAGCCAAGGCTCAAGCCTGTTATGTAATGTAAAATGATTTCTGTTTTCTAGTGATTGTTTTATCTATTCCACTGTTTTTGACTGAGTAATCTTGTTGTTTCTCCATTTGTCTGACTCTGTGAATTTTTCTCTACTATTTCCGTCTAAGTCTCTGAGTATGAATTCGATGTGTGTTATGTATGCTCTAGTTTAAAAAATAGTATCAGAGCTAGGGTCGAATATCCACTATGCAAGCCGCTTAGTGCCATTGCCTTACTCTGGCAGCGTTCGTTAAAACATTGGTTGTTACCCCTGGAGCTGTTGAAGGATTTGTCGAGGAAATAACTGAGGAACGCTGGAACTAAAAGGTAGTTGCTGCAAGAAAAACAAGGTCGTGGATCTATGTTGAAACATGTTGTTGGAGTTTGAAACGTTGAGATCAGTGGAGTTTGGAGTTGAAACGTGGTGTTCGTAAGTTTTTTTTTACATCAAGCTTGCACGTATACGTCAAGTTTTTTCTAAAACCAACATATGTATGTGTGAAATGTGAAAAGGTTAAAACATTATATATGTTTTTATATTTAGATAATTATATGCTGGAATTTTGAAAAGTATATTTTAAAAGGAGCAAGAATTTTGAAAATGGTATTTTAAAAGGAGGAAGGTCATTATTACTAAATTTTAAAGAGTAATAATTAAAGTTTTATTTTTAAGTGGAGTTTTTGTGTTTTGGGGCGTGAATTTGATTGAAAATGGAGACAACAATTACAGATATGGAGAATTTGAGTGGGGCTAATTTTGCCCTATGGAAATCACAGATGGAGGATATACTGATTTTAAAGGATCAATATTTGACGATTGAGGGCACAATAAAGAAACCCTCATCAATGACAAATGAAGAGTGGAATAAGCTAGATAGAAAGGCGATTGCAACAATCCGCCAATATTTAGCAAAGAATGTTTATTTCAATGTGTCCCTGTGAATTATTCTTTGCTATTGCCGTCTAAGTCTCTGAGTATAAATCCATTGTGTGTGATGTATGTGTCTGGAGAAAAGACGACAGAAGGACTATGGAATAAGCTCCATTATATATATGAGAAGAACACAACATCAAACAAAGTGTTCTTGATGAAAAAGCTTTATAATATCAAAATGAAGGAGGGTGCTTTAGTTGCTGAGCACTTGAATGCATTTAATATTATTACTAATCAGCTTGCCTCTGTTAAAATCATTTTAGATGATGAAATTACAACTATTTTGTTAATGTGTTCTATGCCAGACAGCTAGGAAAATTTAATTGTAGCTATGATCACTTCAGCAACTACAAGGACCGTGAAGTTTGATGATGTCAGTAGCAGTTTAATGAATGAGGAGCTGTGACGCAAGTCAATTGCGGAAAACCAGGGAGGAGAGGCTCTAGCTCTAGCTAATCGTGGTAGGAGAATGGATCAAGGCCAGCAAGGGTGATAAAGATCGAGAGGTCGATCAAAATCAAGGAGAGGAAGGATCATCTGCTTTCATTGTGGCAAACCCGGGCATATGAAGAAAGAATGTCGATTCTGGAAGAAAGGAAAAAAGGATCAAAGACCGTCTAGTACAAATCACAAGTCATCCAGCACAAATGAAGATGAGACTACTGTTGTAGCCACAGATGGTGATGTGTTGTTTACTGTTTCAGTAGAGGATGCATGTGTATATACATCTAGCAGTAGCTCTGATTGGATCCTTGAATCTAGGGCATCTCACCATGTAACCCCATGTAAAGATAGTTTTGTTTCATATAATCCTGGTGATTATGGTAGAGTGCATTTGGGGAATAATCATTTTTGAAGTATTGTTGTAGTAGGAGATGTCCAGATAAAGATGAAAGATGGACAAGATATATTGTTGAAACAGGTCAGGCATGTACCAGAAATGCGCATGAGTTTAATCTCTATGGAACGACTGGATTGTGAAGGCTATTCGACAAGCTTTAGAAAAGGAGGATGGAAAATTAGCAAAGGTGCATTGGTCGTGGCCAAAGGATCTAAGATGGGAACATTATACAATTTTAAGACACTGATAGAAAAATCAGATTTGGATGTTGTCACAAAAGAAGGAAATTCAGCAGATCTGTGGCATAAGCATTTGGGTCACATGAGCAAGAAGGGCTTAAAAACCCTTGTTGGTAAAAATTTATTGCTAGGTTTGAAATCCTACAATCTTGATCTTTGTGAGCATTGTATATATGGTAGACAAAAAAGGGTTTCATTCCTTAGAGGTGGCCATGACAGAAAGAAAAATGTGTTAGAATCGGTACACTCAAATGTGTTTGGACCTGTTAACAACAAATCATTAGGAGAAGCATCATATTTTGTAACATTTATAGATGATGCATCCAGGAAGGTTTAGGCATATCCTATGAAAGATAAAAGTGAAGTGTTTGGAATATTTCAAAAATTCCATGTTGCTGTTGAAAGAGAGACTAACAAATTGCTGAAGTGTTTAAGAATAGATAATGATGGAGAATATTTCTCAAATGCATTTAAGGAATATTGTAACAGGTTTTGCATAAAGCATGAGAAGATTGTGCCTGGTACTCCTTAATAGAATGGTGTCGCAAAAAGGATGAATCACGCCATTATGGAAAAGGTGTGAAGTATGTTGTCCGATTCCAGTTTGGAGAAGAATTTTTGGGCTGAAGTAGTCAAGACCACTTGCTACCTCATAAATAGATCTCCAACTACAGCCTTGGATGGCAGTATCCCTGAAGAAGTTTGGATTGGTAAGAATTTGAATTATTCTCACTTGAAAATCTTTGGATGTGAAGCATTCGTACATATTCCCAAAGAAAATAGAACTAAGTTAGATGATAAATCTATGAAATACATTTTTTTGGGATATGCGGATGAAGATTTTGGTTATTGTCTATGGGATCCAGTCAAGCATAAAATTATTAGAAGTAGGGATGTTATATTCAATGAGTTAGAAATGTTCAAGAGGACCGTAGGTGAGTTGGAGGTCAAGAAGGTTATTGACAAGTTTGAAGAGCAGCAGGAAAACATCCCACCAATGCAAGAAAATGAATAGAAAATTCAGGAGCATGAAGAACAACAAGTGGAAAATGATGAACAACAAGAAGAAGGAATCTTGCAGGAACCCTTACACGAGATTCAACCTGATAATGCACCACCACAGTTGGTTCGCAGATCTTCTAGGCCTCATAAGCCTTCACAAAGGTATCCTCCTTCAAACTATATTTTGTTGACTGATGAAGGTGAACCTAATTATTTTCAAGAAGCTTGTAAAGTCGAGCACAATAAAGAATGGAAGAAAGCAATGGAAGAAGAAATGAACTCTTTGCAGGGAAATAAAACTTGGGAGTTGGTAAACCTCCCAAAAGGTAGAAAGTATCTACAAAACAAATGGGTTTACAGGATTAAGCATGAAGGTGACGAAAAGAAGGAGAGGTATAAAGAAAGACTGGTGGTGAAAGGTTTTGCCCAAAAAGAAGGTATTGACTTCACCGAAATTTTCTCACCTGTTGTTAAAATGTTATCCATTAGAGTCATTCTTGGTCTAGTTGCTACTTTAGTCCTAGAATGTGAACAGTTAGATGTAAAAACTGCATTCCTTCATGGTGAATTGGAGGAAGAAATTTATATGGAGCAGCTAAAATGCTTCATAGAAAAAGGCAAAGAAGGCCTTGTTTGTAGGTGAAGAAGAGTCTTTCTAGGTTGAAACAGACACCTCGACAATGGTACAAGAAAATTGATTCATTCATGTTGGAACATGGTTTTCAGAGGTTGGAAGCTGACCATTGTGTCTATATCAAGAGGTGTGATCAGCGAAAGTATATCATATTATTGTTATATGTGGATGACATTTTGATTGTTGGGCATGATAAGAATAAGATCAATAGGTTGAAGAAAGATCTAGGAAGCAAATTTTCAATGAAGGATTTGGGACTAGCACAACAGATATTGGGCATGCGGATTATGCGTGACAGGAAAAAAAAAAGCTGTGGCTGTCACATGAAAAATATATAAAGAAGGTGCTTGACAGGTTTAATATGAAGGATTCCAAGCCAATTGGTACACCCCTTGCAGCCCACTTCAAATTGAGTACTGAATTATGTCCTAGTGATGACAAGGAGAAATAAGATATGAACAATATTCCTTATGCCATGGTATGCACATGACCAGACATTGCATATTCAGCAAGAGTAGTGATTAGGTTCCTTGCCAATCCAAGCTAACAACATTGGCAAGTAGTAAAATGTATTTTGAGGTATCTCAAGGGTACTAGTCATTATTGTTTAAGTTTTGGTCATGATAAGACTATGCTTGAAGGATATACAGATGCGGATATGGCTGGAGATATGGATACCAGAAAGTCCACTACAGGTTATTTGTATACATTTGTAGCGCAATAGTATCTTGGGTGTCAAGGCTACAAAGAATAGTAGCCCTCTCCACAACAGAAGCAGAGTACGTAGCTGCAATAGAAGCTTGTAAACAGATGTTGTGGATGCCATGATTCCTAGGAGAGATAGGAATAAAGCAGGACAAGTATGAGTTATATTGTGATAATCAGAGTGCCATTCACTTGGCCAAAAACCTAGCATTTCATTCAAAACCAAGCACGTTGACTTAAGGTACCATTGGATCCGTCATGTGTTGGAGGAAGAACAGTTATCATTGGAAAAGATCCATACAGATAGGAACCCTACTAATATGCTCACTAAGATTCTACCATGAAATAAGCATGAGTTATGTAGAGGCATGGTAGGACTCGGTGTGACTTGATGACTCTTATTTGGCTTCAAGTGGGAGAATGTTAAGTGTGAAGCCAAATTCATGAATCACATGTAGGATTCTATATTCTCCTACACCGCCATCAGTTTCTAGATCTCCAGGATTTTAGATCTTTCTACACTGCCATTCATTTCTATATCATCCCAGATCTCCATCTGAATCACATACAAGATTATAGATCCTTCTTCTATCTCTATAAATTTGTAATTGCTTTGGCCAAGGAAAGCAAGCCAAGGCTCAAGCCTGTTATGTAATAAAGTGATTTTGTTCTTCGGTGATTGTTTTATCTATTCTGTTGTTTCTCATTGAGTAATCTTGTTGTTTCTCCATGTGTCTCTCTGTGAATTATTCTCTGCTAATGTCGTCTAAGTCTCTGAGTATGAATCCGTTGTGTGTGGGATTTGAAGCATATTCCTTAACGTTTATTGTGTTTTCAGTTGGAGGAACTTTCAACATTATGTATGCATGTATCATTTTATGTTATGTGCATCCCATGGATTAAAGCGTTTGGAGAAGTTAAAGTTGGAGTCGAAACATTGTTTAGTCTCATTTTATATACAATATATTTTTTTACATATGCATTTTAATATGTATATATTTTAACAATAACTTTGTCATTTTCTTTTTTATATTATATTTGATTTATTATGTATACTATATTACAATAAATTTAATTTATATTTTTTTCAAAAAGCTCTAATTTATTTTATATTATATTTACAGTATATGTTAATATATACAATTTGTGTTAAAATCTATTTACAAAAATGATTAAGTAATTATTAGTCATTTTAATCAATGCATGTATTAATTCATGTAATTGAGGAGAGCCAAGAAACATGTGATCAAATGTGAAATGTGTGGTGATGTTTCCATTGAAGGTGCCATATCAGTTTATCGTGACCAGTAATGGAATATGGTCATGATCATAAAAGCTAAACACCAAGCAAGCAAGGAGCTCATTGCAACAACCAAGTCATGATCAACCCCTAAGAAAGCCTCAAAGTCAAGCAGTTGAAACACATCCAATCTTCAAACAAGCATAATTCGCAAATAACTAATCCAAATGAGGTCAAACAAATTTAGCTAGACAGGAAAAGACATGTCGAACTCATTTAGGCCATCCACATTCTCATAATTTGATAATAATATTACCAAATGATCAGTTAAAAGGGTCCCCATGTGAGATTTAAAAGTGAAAAAATGGGGGGGTTGTGTTTCACATCAACAGGAAGGAAGAGGAATAAAGAAGGCAGTGGGAGGAGGTAGAAAAGAAGGCAATATTATATGCACAAGAAGAAGAAAACACAACAGAGGCATGGGATGTTAAGGAGGCCATTAGAGCTATGAAATACATGGATATTGATTAAGTTTCTCAGAGGATGAGCAAAAATTTTAGTAGGGGGTGATTATGAACTACAGCATTGGGTAATTATATGGTCTCTATTCACCTCCTAGCTTAGTCAAATCAACTCTTCTCATAACTTATTACATGTTTTGATTATATTTTGTTTATTGAGATGAGTTAAAGTGAGATATTATGCCTAGTGGACTAATATGCATTGAATGCAGGTTTGGAAGAGAAAATCAAGGAATTTTTGCAAGACTAAGGTTTGAAACTCGAATGGGACAAGGGAGAGATATTGTAGGAGGTAAATACTCATCATTTACTCCTCTCCCATTCGAATATTCCTCCATTAGTCACACCAGCTCGGAGTGAAAGCAGCCAAGTAATGAAGATCAAAAGGCAACTGGGCAAGTGATAGACCAAGATTTAGTTCATCTCAAGTTTGAGGGTTGAGCCTCCCTATATTTAAGGAATTCATTGGAAACTGCAGTTGTATTAGTAGAGAGGCCTAGAGCCTCATTTAGATTCGATTGTTTGTTGTAAGAACACTAGTTATTTTCGAGCTCCAGACTTGTGGAAGACATTGATGTAATTTTCTAGTTTGATAATGAAAATGAGCTTTTATTTATCCAACACTAAGTTAAATCAAAGGGCTGAAGATCTTGGGTTAGGGCGCAACCCTAGTAGCAAAGGCTCCTCTTCTTGTATCTGTATGGTTAGCTTAGTTTCATAGGTTCATGGTTAAATTGTCTCTAGAAGTATTTTCATTGCAATTATTGTGGATTTGATTAGTTGTTCATTAGTTTGCTTCCATTTGTGCTTTACTTCAGTAGCAGGTTAGAAGAGATAAAAGGAGCACCACAAAGCTGTCAGTAGGTTTCTTTGCCTCACCTCTTTCCTCAGGGATCACGATTTGAGGAAAAGACCCTTAGGCATCCCCAAAAATACAAATTTCCATTTCCTCATAAGATTTATAGTTTACTGTACTCAAATTAGCATTTCATCATTTTTGCAAGTGTAGGATTTAATTTCCATCACTTCCATCTTTATTCTTTCAGTATATCTCTGTATAAATTTCGAATAATAAACACTTATTGACAAAGATTATCCCGATTATACACTATTGCAGAATACATGCATAATACATAAGCTCCTCTACGTTGATAATCAATTTAGCAGCATTAAAAACAATGAAACATCAATCGCATGCGCACATTAACACAGTATGTAACCCGGGGAAAGCTTACAGCTGAAAACCCCACACTATCTGTATATTAATTATTGAGAACATGTAACAATACATAGTAAAATACTCCTCACAAGTACTCAGTACTATCTCCACCCGTTACACACAAACTAGCTCAGATCTGAAGCCTCAAATCTTCTCCACTATTTGCCTGCCTCCACTGCGCAATCCTGCAAGAGAATGAATAAGAATGGATTAACCAAACTCGTATTTACCTACTCAGAATCACTCACACTATTAATCACATGAGCATAAGGTATCTACTGGGCATTATACTGGGCAAAATCATTGGCATACTCAATCCCCTTTATTGTGCAAATCCTCATGCACAACTATAGTCATAACTGATAGCAATCTGATCCTCTAACACCTATCCCTATTGAACTTTACATGCACTGAGTTAACTGATGTATTCATCAGTTGCATTATGAGTTAATAATTAATTATAAAACTCATCATTAGTCTATTTGCAGTTAGACTAATTACAACTAGTTTAACAAAGTCAAACTAAACACAACTCCATCAACTCCACAATCAACTCCACCAAACTGAAGTCATGCATGCAACAACTCAACTGACACATGAGAAAAGTGTATTTTCTTATGTCAGCTGCATGGGCCACATCTGTAGCTCAAACTGAAGTGCTCCAAGAGAATAAGATAAATTTTATAGTCTAAAAATTATTATGAGACAATAATATTTGACTTTTCTATTTTTGACAGCCAGTCTAAAAATAGACTTTGATTGCTCTTGCTGTGATCACTCCTGCTGTGATCACTCCTGCTGAGATCACTCCTACTGTGGTCACTCCTGCTATGTTCACTCCTGCTGTGCCCAAAAATAGAACTTGCACCATAATTTTCCTGCGGGCCCACTTAGTGAAGGCGACTCTTTTCACTAAGCTTCATCATCTTGTTGCAATCTCAACACTCCCTCTCGACAAGATATGGATTATCATCAATCCCTATCCTGCCTCGGTGATATTCGAATTTTCTCCTGGTGAGCGTCTTCGTCAAGATATCAGCATCTTGATCTTCTGTTGGAATGTATGAAAGCAACATGATCTTCCGCTGCACACAATCTCTGATATGATGGTACCTGATGTCAATGTGTTTAGATCTATCATGAAATAGAGGATTAGCTGAGAGTTTAATGCAACTCTGGTTATTACAGTAAATCACAGTAGGATCCAAATGAGAATTGAACAAACCAACCAGAATCTTCCTCATCCATATATCCTCGCATGTAGCCAAATTTGCTGCCATATACTTGGCCTCTATTGAATTGAGTGCCACGGATCTATGCTTCCTGATGTACCAAGAAACTGTTGTCTATCCAATACTGAAGACCCCTCTTTATGTGCTCTTTCTGTCCGTTGGGCTCCCTGCCCAATCTGCATCCATGAATCCACATAGCTTCAACTCATCCTCCTGTCTGTACCACAAACCATATCCCGATGTGCCTCTCAAATAACGCAATACATGCTTGTTTTCCTTCCAGAAGAGCTTGGTAGGCTTAACCATAGCTTGTGAAAGTTGGTTAACTGCGTAGCATATATCGGGTCGTGTATTGACCAAATACATCAGCGACCCCACCAACTGTCGATAAACAGTGGCATCCACTTCTTCTCCTGAAGTGGCATCCTCCTTCCTCCAACCTCTAGGAAGAGGAGTATCAACAGGCTTGCACCCGTGCATGTTGAACTTATCCAGTATCTCCCGAGCATACTTAACCTGAGAAACAAATAGTCCAACACTACGCTGCCATATTTCCAATCCTAGGAAATAGTGAAGGAGGCCCAAGTCCTTCATCTCAAACTCCTTAGCAAGATCATCCTTGCATGAAAGTATCAACAGCTCATCTCCTGTTAAAATCAAAACATCTACATACAGTACAATGATAAGCAACTTACCCTCCACCAGAATCTGGTATAGGTTAGGATCCGCCTCACTCTTGGAGAATCCAAGTCCGGTGAAATAGCTGTCTATACGTGTGTACCAAGCACGTGGTGCTTGTTTCAACCCATACATCGCTCTCTTGAGCTTGCACACATGCAACTCGCTGCTGAAGACCTCAAAGCCTTCGGCCTGCTCAATGTACACCTCCTCCTCAATGACTTCGTTGAGGAATGCAGTCTTCACATCCATATGATGAATGTGCCATCCCATCTACGCTGAGAGAGCAAGAATCGTCCGTATGGAAAAATACCTTGTGACAGGTGCGAAAGTTTCCTCATAATCTATCCCATCTATCTGTGATAAACATTGGCCAACAAATATTTCCTTATACTTCTCCACACTCATGTCAGCTGCCTGCTTAACTTTGTAGATCCATCTTGAACTCACCACTGATTTCTCTTCCGGTCTAGGAACAATCTCCCATGCACTGTTTCTGACAATAGAATCATACTCTTCCACCATGGCATCTAGCCATGCGGGATCCTCCACAGCTTCCTCGAAAGAGGATGGCTCAGTCACAACACACTTTCTCATAAGAGCCATGTATCTAGTGTACTGATTAGGTGACTTTCTCTACCTGCGTTGGGCTGTAGGTGGTCCTACAACTTTCTCTGCATCTTGAGCCAATCGCTCAGCTTTTGTCAAGCACTTTTGCCCTCTGATGGTTGGCGCTGCATGAGTCGTCTCTTCCACTCCATGAACCTCATCTTGTGGCTGATCCACGTCCTAAAGCTCATGCTTAGGAACTAATAGCTCCTCATCTGCATGCAAGTGTAGCTCCCTCTCAAGCGAACACTTCATGGCTTTCTCCTCCTGAAATTTTATATCCCGTCACACAACAGTTTTACCACTGTCTGGAAAATACACACGATAGTTGTGGGGCGTATCAGTGTACCCCACAAATATCCCAACCTCAGCGATCGACTCCAACTTCTTCCTGGCATCCTTCGTCACATGCATGTAACATTAGCACCAAAATTCATCAAATGAGAAAGATAAGGCTTCTTACAAAATAAGCCTCCCCGGGTGTACTCATGCCAAGTATCCTATGAGGACAACGGTTCTGCACATAAACTACTTTATTGAATGATTCCACCCACAAGTGAAGGGGTAGGCCCTGATCATGCAACATAGCCCGTGCAACACCCACGATCGTTCTATTCTTCCACTCAGTAAGCCCGTTTTGCTGTGGGTTATGGGGAGCTATGAGCTCTCTTCGAATCCCTTCTACCTTGCTGAAATACTTGAACTCGTCTGAGATGTATTCACCACCATTATCGCTCCTAAGAGAATTCACCTTCTTCCCCGACTCCTTCTCGACCAGTGCTTTGAATTCACAGAACTTTGAATATGTCTTGCTCTTCTTCTGCATGAATAAGATCCAGCACTTACGAGATAAATCATCAACAAAAATCACATAATACCTGTGTTTTGCTGTCGAAGCAACTAAGAAAGGTCCACACACGTCTGTGTTAATTCTCTCAAGAATCGTCGTGGCGCGACTATCCTTCTCGTGAAAGGTGGCTTTCACAAACTTTCCCAAAGTACACCCCTTGCACTGATCTGACTGTGCAAGTGTGCCTTTAGGAAGCCTTGTAGTGATCTGTTGCAGTATCTTCAAGGCCCCATGGTGAAGGTGACCTAATCTCCTGTGCCACAACTCGTCATCATCCCGGCTCACCAATCCTTCTGCCTTGCCTGCCATTGCTGCGCATCCATCTACATGCAACTCATAAAGGTTCCTCACTCGAACCCCTATCTTCCGAGTTTCACCAGTTGCCTTGCTGCACAGGAAAGCCTTTCCCTCGCTAAAAACAACATCATACCCCTTGTCTTCTAACATCGCCATTGAGATAATATTCTTCTTCAATCCTGGAACATTCATGACTTCCTTTAATACGAAGGGTTTACCAGAATCCCTCTCAAAGGAAATGGTACCGATACTGGTCGCACTGCATCTACCATCATCGCCAATCTCGATGTGCACTCCAAGATCTTTGTCCTCCAAATCAGAAAAAAATATCGATGTTCGGTCATGTGAAAAGACGCACCACTATCCAAGAACCACGCTGATCCCATCACACTTGAAACCAAGCATGCGATCAATGAAAAATCAAGCTCAAACTACGAGGCTAGAGCCTCTCCTGTTGTCGATCCAGTAGCTTTCTTGTTCTTCTTCTTCTGCGGACAATTAGTGGCATAGTGTCTATGCTGGTGATAGTAAAAACACTTCACCTTGGACATGTCCTACTTCTTTCCTTTCGTACCAGACTGAGAAGATTTCTTGCTCTTCCCTTTCTTTTCTTTGGCAGCCAAAGCGCAATTTTCTTCATTAGCTCCCTTTGATGAAGATTTGTCCCTGGTACTCCGCCTGATCTCCTCTTGCACAAGATCCGCCCAAAGTCTTTCCCATCCTGGCAATTTCTCCCGACCATTGACAGAGTCCTGATAGTAATGCCAACTCTTCAGAAGACCAAGGAGAGCCAAGCTCGCCAAGTCCTCATCATCAACAGTAACCCCCACACTTCCCAGCTCATCTCGACACTAAGTGAACTTCGTGAGATACTTCGGTATACTGTCGCCCTTCTCGCATTTGATGTTTATGAGTTTATCTTTGAGTGCCAAATTCCTCTGATCGCTCTTGCTTTGGAATAATTCTGTCAAATATTTCCACATCAAGAATGGAGAAGCCTTTCCATGAAGGCTAGACACAATGTGATCCTTCACGCCCTCCAGCAGAATCCTTCGACATTTTGCGATCTTCTTTTGCCAAGCATCAGCTTGAGTAGCATTAGTAGGCTTTGGGACATCCATCTCTATGAACTCCTTTAGCCCGTTATCATGAAATACTGCCTCCATCCTATCCTTCCATGCAATATCGTTTGAGTTGCCCTCAAGAGCATACTCCAATTGCAATCCGTTGAAAGACATTGCTTCTTTGACACCAAGAAAACACTATTGTAAATTCGAATTCCACCAGCTCCAAACTCAACCGCCTCAGATCTAAGATTTGTGAGAACAAAATGTTTCTCGTATAGAGATTGACTGTATGGGAATTCACCAGATATCTAACCTTCCAAAGGAAGGATGAATCTAGAGGCTACCTAGCCCGATTACAGACTCTGCCTGAAGAAATAGAATGTAACCACTTCCTAAATAGTAGATCTGATGATCAACAGCTCTGATACCATGTAGAAATTTCGAATATAAACACTTATTGACAGAGATTATCCCGATTATACACTATTGTGGAATACATGCATAATACATAAGCTCCTCTACGTTGATCATCAATTTAGCAGCATTAAAAACAATGAAACATCAATCGCATGCGCACATTAACACAGTATGTAACCCGAGAAAGGCTTACAACTGAAAACCCCACACTATATGTATATTAATGATTGAGAACATGTAACAATACATATTACAATACTCCTCAAAAGTACTCAGTACTATCTCCACCTATTACACACAAACTAGCTCATATCTGAAGCCTCAAATCTTCTCCAATGTTTGCTTGCCTCCACTACTCAATCCTGCAAGAGAATGAATGAGAATGGATTAACGAAACTCGTATTTACCCGTTGAGAATCACTCACACTGTAAATCACGTGAGCACAGACTATCTATTGGGCATTATGCTGGGCAAAATCATTGGCATAATCAATCTCCTTGATTGTGCAAATCCTCATGAACAACTATAGTTACAACTGATAGCAATCTGATCCTATAACACCTGTCCCTGTTGAAATGTACATGCGCTGAGTTAACTGATGTATTCATCAGTTGCATTATGAGTTAATAATTAATTATACAACTCGTCATTAGTCTATTGCAGTTAGACTAATTACAACTAGTTTAACAAAGTCAAACTGAACACAACTCCATCAACTCCACAATCAACTCCACCAAGCTGAATTCATGCATGCAACAACTCAACTGACACATGAGAAAAGCGTATTTCCATATGTCAGCTGCATGGACCACATCTGTAGCTCAAACTGAAGTGCTCCAAGAGAATAAGATAAATTTTATAGTCTAAAAATTATTATGAGACAATAATATTTGACTTTTCTATTTTTGACAGCCAGTCTAAAAATAGACTTTGATCGCTCCTGCTGTGATCAATCCTGCTGTGGTCACTCCTGCTGTGGTCACTCCTGTAGTGTCCAAAAATAGAACTTGCACCATAATTTGCCTGTGGGCCCACTTAGTGAAGGAGACTCTTTTCACTAAGCTCCATCATCTTGTTGCAATCTCAACAATCTCATCCATGATTCCATTTTGTTCAACGGTTTTCCTCATGCGTGAAGTAGAAAACTAGTTCATTAAATTTTGCTTTTCTAGCTTGTTAGAATTCCTCTTATTTACATGACTTTTTGGCAATTATAAATGTTTGATGCAAAGCACATGCTTCATAAATCTAAAGGATTCTCATATCAGGCAACCACCTTCCAACTTTATCCATCCATAATCATTCCTTTATTTCACCAAGACCTTCACCAATTTCATCATTTTACATAAAAATTCTTCCAAGCATGTTGAGCGAATCCAACCATCTCCCAACCTTGGTTTTGAATTCTGAGTGATCCTAGGCATTTTCTCACTGCATTTGACCCATCCACCACCTTCCCTAAGCCTTCCATCACCTATTGAAACCATCATTTTTTTCTCGGTTGTATCTTGTAGAAATATAGACAATCATGTAGGTTTCTAGTACATCTTGTAGGTTTTCCTGTAGTGGCTTGTTTTGAGGCCGAATTGAGAGAAAACCTCTAGGAAGTCACACCAGATCACCCAAGGGTCTCCCTAACCTCCCAATCATCTCCTAAACCTCCAGACCTTCCACCATCATTGCTAAACCACCTGTCACATCACTAAAAGAGATTAGGGTTTACACTTGGATTTCTAGAAAAATAATAAAAAGGACAAAACGGATTTATTCAGTCCTTTACATGCACAATAGTGATGTTTGATGTCTTGAACTTCCATGCTTTAGATAGTAGCATTTCATACATTTTGGTTTGGAATTTTTGTAAAGCATAGTTTCTCAACAGTTAGTTAGAGAAGGGTGTGTTTTTAGCATAGGATTTTAGTCATTTTCCTCATTTGCAGTAGACAAGCTTTCTCCTAGAGTAGATCTCTCTTTCTTTCATCAACGATCAAGCTTCTTTTGAATCCATAGAAGTCTGGCTTGAAAACGCTAGTGGTGTCTCGCCAGCTGAATAGTGACAAAGAGGCCATCATGAAAAATTAGTTAGAGGCAAGAAATACACGGTTAAAAAGACAACTGTAAGAAAGAGAAAATCAATTGGCATCCATGGCCAGTCTCTCTTTGGAAGCAATCCAGTGCAGGATGATAGCTAAGTCCTATGCACTATACCTTAAGGACCAATCACTGTAGTTCCAAATCAAGACCCTATCACAAAGAGGCACTATGCCATTCCAGGATTATAGATAGTTCATTGATCTTTGTGATCAAAGCACATTGGAAGATAGGTCCAAGATGTCTGAGTTTTATTTGCATAACATGGCCTTGAGAGACATGAATGTATGGGACCCTAATGCAAAGCTAGGGGATTTATAGTTGATGACTTTGGAATCATGGATGAACCATGAGGAAGAAAAGGCTACACAAATGAAGAAGGTATTGACAAGAGAACAAACAGAGCCTCTTATGACCAAAGCTAAGCAGTCCAATCCAATGGCACTCATTAGTACACATAATTTAATTTCCAATGATCCTCAACTTGCACCCAGGTATCTTTCTGCCCAAGAGAAAACAATTACACATTTTGAAGACATGTTCAAATTATTCGGGGATGGAAACATGCAAGCTTGCCTAAGGAGATGGAATACATTACCATACAGTTTGAAGATCAGAGAGTACCACTCTCCTCAAAGGATGAGAGAAGAACTGAACAGGGCACCCATGTACAAACAATCCATACAAAGGCTAATAATCAATTGGATTGGCCTAAAACTCAGTCCCACACTATTCTTGTAGATGTTATAAGGAAGGAAGGAAGAGGAAGAAAGAAGGAAGTGGGAGGAGATAGAAAAGAAGGCAAGATTCTATGCACAAGAAGAAGAAACCACACCAGAGGCATGGGATGTTAGGGAGGCCACCAGAGCTATGAAAGACATGGATATTGATTGAGTTTCTCAGAGGATGAGCAACACTTTCAGTAGGGAGGTGATGATGAGCCTCATCATTGGATAATTATATGGGCCTTAATTCACCTCCTAGCTTAATCAAATCAACTCTTCTCACAAATATAACATGTTTTGATTATATTTTGTTTAATGAGATGAGTTAAAGTGAGATATTATGGCTAGCAGACTAATATGCATCGAATGCGGGTTTGGAAGAGAAAATCAAGGAATTTTGGCAAGACTAAGGTTTTAAACTCGAATGGGACAAGGGAGAGAGATTGTAAGATGTAAATCCTCCTCATTTACACCTCCCCCATTCGAATATTCCTTCATTAGTCACACCAACTCGGAGTACAACCAGCCAAGTCATGAAGATCAAAGGCAGTTGAGCAAGTGATAGACAAATATTTATTTCATCTCAATTTTCGGAGCTGAGCCTCCCTATATCTAAGGAAGTCGTTGGAGACTTCAGTTGTATAAGTAGATAGGCCTAGAGCCTCATTAGGATTTGAATTTTTGTTGTAAAAACACTAGTTATTTTTGAGCTCCAGACTTGTGGAAGACATTGATGTAATTTTTTGTTTTGATAATGAAAATGAGCTTTTTCTTGATCCAAAACTGAGTTAACTCAGAGGGCTGAAGCTCTTGGGTTAGGGCCCAACCCTAGCAGCAAAGGCTCCTCTTCTTGTATCTGTATGCTTAGTTTAGCTTCATAGATTCATGGTTAAATTGTCTATAGAAGTATTTGATTGCAAGTATTGTGGATTTGATTAGTTGTTTATTAGCTTGCTTCCCTTTGTGCTTTACTTTAGTAGCAGGTTAGAAAAGATAAAATGAGCACCACAAAGCGATCAGTAGGTGTCTCGACTTCTCCTCTTTGCTTAGGGATCATGATTTGAGGGAAATACCTTTACGCAGCCCCAAAAACACAGATTTCCATTTCCTCATAAGATTTATAGTTTATTGTACTTAAACTAGAATTTGATCATTTTTACAAGTGTAGGATTTATTTTCCATCTCTTCCATCTTCATTCTTTTAGTAGATCTCATCCATGATTCCATTTTTCTCAGCAATTTTCCTCATGGTTGAAGTAGACAGATAGTTCATTAAATTCTGCTTTTCTAGCTTGTTAGAATTCTTCTGGTTTACATGACTTTGTGGCAATTATAAATGTTTGATGCAGAGTAGGTGCTTCAAAAATATAAAGGGATCTCATATATGGAAATCACCTTCCAACTTCATCCATCCATAAGCATTCCTTGCTTTCACCAAGACCTTCACCAATTTCATCATTTTACATAGAAATTCCTCCAAACATGTTGAGAGAATCCAACCATCTCCTAACCTTGGTTTTGAGTTCTGAGTGATCGTAGGCATTTTCTCAATGCATTCTACCCATCCACCACCTTCCCTAAGCCTTCCATCATCTCCAGCAACCATCTTTTTTCTCTCTGTTGTATCTTGTAGAAATATACAGAATCCTGTAGGTTTCTAATACATCTTGTAGGTTTTCTTGTAGTGGCCTATTTTGAGGTCGAAATGAGGGAAAACCTCCAAGAAGCCACACCAGGTCACCCAAGGGTCTCCCAAACCTCCCAATCATCTCCCAAACCTCCCAACCATCCACCATCTTCACTAAAACTCATGTGACATCACCAAAAGAGATTAGGGTTTACACTTAAATTGCTAGAAAAATAATAAAAAGAACAAAACAAATTTATTTTAGTCCTTTACATGCATAGTAGTGATGTTTGATTTCTTGAACTTCCATGCTTTAGATAGTAGCATTTCATACATGTTGGTTTCGAATTTTTGTAAAGAATAGTTTCTCAGCAGTTAGTTAGATAAGGGTGTATTTTTAGCATAGAATTTCAATCATTTTCATTATTTGCAGTAGATAAGCTTTCTCCTAAAGTAGATATCTCTTTCTTTCACCAACAATCAAGCTTCTTCTAAATCCATAGAAGTCTGGCTTCAAAAACCTAGTGGTGTCTCGCCAGTTGAATAGTGACAAAAGGTAGAACCATCACTTGTACTTGTGTATATAGCACTGTCACCTCCAAGTTTGTATGAACCTCGGGTTGATAAAGTAAAGTTGGTAGCTCCAGGAGTTGCAACACTATTGCCGTAATACTAGTGCTCATCAACTTAGCACCCATGTGACTTGTTTTATCTATCTTTTAGTCCTCAATTGGGCCTCGTGGTTCACGTGGTGCCTTACTGAGCTTTTCCAAGATGGGAGGGTCCCATTTCATTTCACATATTTCCATGTAGTATTCTTTTATTGCTTAATATGACATATATGGTTAATTTCTCACTTCTTTCAATAGCATGCAACTTGCATACTTGCAAATCTGAAGGTTGATCCAAAAGTCGATCAATGACCCAAAATTCACATTGGACGACAACATGCATTATGGTTTATATAAACTTGCATTCCCAATGAATCAAACATCCATGATTATCTTGATCATGTGGTCTAGACCCATACTTGGTGGCAATATGTGCAATGATATATAGAAATTTTCATTCTCAATGGAGTAAACAAACATGATTGACTCAATCCAACAGTCTAGATGCATATCGTATGTGGACATGCAAGATATCTAAATTTTATGTGTGTGTCCAATGGATCGAATGTTCAACATCCCATAAGATTGATGGTTTATATCAATATTAGGTGTGGACTTGTGAAGAACTTAATTTTTACTTGTGCACTTGATGATCCAATGGTGTATATCCTCCTAATCCAAAAATCCAAATCAATCTTAGATTAGAAGAGAGAGTAGATTTAGGAATCCATCAAATTGTTATTGCATTCAATCATGACACTTGTTTGTTACTTGTCCTCCATGTGACAACTCAAATATTGCTTTGCATTGCTACCTCACTGTCATACAAAATTTTCAAATTTCAAATTTCATACCTTTTTAAAAATATTCCTTGAATAAATATTCTTTCAATAACTTTTGTCTATATGAAATTGGCATCTCTTCTCATGCCAGTATGGGTACATAAATCTTTTCACCTTGCATCATCACCATTGTAAGCCTAAAATCACAAGTCAAATCCTTACAAAAACAATGTGAGTCTTTGTATTTAGGTGTCTTAGGCATTGTGATTGTCGACCATAGCTAGTCAAACTGCATTACGTTCCTAGATGGATTTCATTGGGACTCATGGTTTGTGGAATCCTTGGTTATGTAGGAGTGATAACCGGTGTATGGACTACTCCAACCTACGTCATGATGCACCTATGCCTTATCACATGGTCTATGTCATTGAGTCATTATGTGGCCTTTACCATGGTGCAATATTCCTCAAACAGTGTGCACATGCCACTCTCACAAATTCAACAGTTCACATTTACCAAGGAAGTTCATGTTTTCCGATGCATTTTATCTTGGAAGTCAAAAAGTCAACTTGGTCTCAAAATGCTTAGAATGAAGAGAAGATGACATGTCATGTTGAAAATTTTCGAAAATGTGAAGGCATTAATAAAAAACAGATAGTCAAAGTTGGTCTAATTGCACAATGGGGTTTCAGGTGGAAAAATAGGGGCAAAACTTAACATAATTTTGTTTGCAATACGTCAAAAGTGGTCTACAAAATTACAGGAACAAAACCTAGGTGCCATATTCCAAGGTTCCTTTAGGGAATTGGAGATATTTCTTCTATGCATGATGATGTGGCACATGTGTTCAAAGGAATGGCAACAAAGGAATAGATATATCCAATGAGGCTAGTAGAAAGTGAAATCGTGGTGAAATCAAGGTAAAATAGTAGGTAAATAAGGGGAAATCAAGTCAATTTACCTAAGGACATTAGAGCGCTAGTGAAGATGGCTAAGTCAACTTATTGCTAGCTCTTATGGTTAAGGAAAGTAGTCATTTGGAGATCAAATGTATTCATCACAAGCTTAAGAGGTGAAATGTCGGGGTAAAAAAAAAACCATTTGGTACAACATGGACACAAAAGTAGCTAGTTGAGAGTCAAAGAATTATTCAATCAAACAATTGAACTTCAAGAGGACCAAGTCGAGATTCCTAACTAACCACTAATGGAATGTTTAACCTCTAAAGTGGGTCATGAGGTATTTTTGGACCATCTTTATTCATCTCTTCATCTTCTAGGTCAATGAAAAGGGGAATATTGGACTTCTAAGGGTCATGTGCGAATCAAATTAAACTTGCTAAGTGTGCAAAGAAATGAAATGTAATATTTTATTTAATTTTACCTCAATATCTGACATGTGGATGACAAGTACTATTATTTTCCTAGAGAGAGGTTCAATTAGTCATTATTTAAAATTTAAAAAATATTATAAAAAGTTAGCCTCTCCTCTAGTTGAAGTTGTTATTGATTTGTGAAAAGACTATTTTGCCATTTTTCAAATATTTTGTTTCTATTGTGTGGTTTGGCTCTTTTTATTTCGTGTTCACTTACCATACCTTCTAATTGGGGCTATCAAATAAAATAATTCATAACTAGGAATGGCTACACAAATTTTGGAGGGATGATACATTGAAGGGCTACATAGCCATGTAAAGAGGATGAAGAGTGCACTAGTCATATTTATCACTCTAGTTGTAGAGTGGACCAAGGTGGAACTTTGGTTTGGATCAATCCTTATGGGATACTTTCAACTAGGTGAAGATCTCTCAATCACATAGTCAACCCAAAAAAGTAATACGTCTCTCTAGAGGCTGATCCTAATTGGGTTTGGAATGTTATGAAGAGTTTTAGACATAAGTGGAGGTGATACACTCTTCTTGAATTCAATCTCACCTTATTGGCTAAAATGCATGGTCAACTTGAACATGATTGTGATTTTCAACATGGCAATATTAAAGGTAAGAAGTATTGAATTTTGTAACTACAGTGAGTCTTCATAATGTATATTTTGCCCTTGATGTATCTATATTGATTATTGTAAAACATATTTTAAATTCTAGAGTCAAAAGAAAATTATATTTTAAGTCAAGTCCCATTTGGACTTTTGAAAGAGAAAATTTTGAATTTTTGAAATTGAAATTTTTGGCACCAAGTTTGTCAAGTCGGTCTCCCTCCAAGTCAACTCAACACAATCAGAGTTACACCCTTTCAACCCAAGAAGATCACTATATAAATATGGTTCAACCTTGTTCTGTCACTGCCAATTCACACTCTCTCAAGAAAAAAAATTATTGGGATCTTAGTGAAGATCAAGAAGGACAAGGAAGATAAAAAAGAAGACAAATTGCATCTCTTTCAAGCTTGTGTGCATGGATGGACTCTCTCTCTAAAATTATCATATTTATGGGAAATTTCTATTACAAAGGATGAAATGTTTGGGCAATTGCAAGGGCGTGAAATTTTGGGATTCTATGAGTTGCAGGAGGGTCAGAATTTTGGGTCAGATCATGCAGAGAAAAGTGTTGGATCAGACTGGGAGGTTTGACTTGGAGGATTTGACCAGGCGTGACCTAGGTGATATCTAGAAGGTTTGGGTGTCTCTCTTGTTGAACAAAAGAATTTCTCTATTGAAAAGGTTGTTATGGTTTTCCCCTTTATGGGTTTCTCCAAGGTAAATCTTGTGTTCTCTTTCTGCATTATGATCTCTATTGTTCTACTATTCTTGTATGGATGAATTTCTTAAGTATAATTCCTATATTGGAATAATTTAAAAGAAGATCAACATCGAAAGTAATTATCATTTTTTCAAAAATATTGTGTTAGTCTCTATTGCACTTAGAAAATCGACAAGAAATTGTGTCCAAGGTGGGTCATTTCTTAAAAACCAATCTCTTTAAAAAATCCAAAAAAAATATTTTCTATAGATTAATTTGATCACTTGCATTTTAAGATGTTATCATAATATAGCTAGTAACCCTTGGGATGCATACTCCAAACCCTTTTTAGGATTAGCTTGGTTTCAAAGAAAACTAACAGAATGTTGACATAGAGAGAGAGCATATGACATAAATTCACTAATGTTTCACTTACATTAATACCATTTTTGAACTTGCTCTGGATATTGTTTACAATCATAATCTAAAAAATGAATTTCTATAAATTATATTTTTCTAAATAATTATCAAATGAAAATACTAAAATATTAGTTACATAACATTAAATTAAGAAACAAATTAATTAGAATTTTTTAAATTATTGAGAAAATTATATATATCTAATATCTCATTTCTTTATATAATGGTGTCCATTTAAATTATTCTAAAATGTACAAACTCTTTCTATTATAAAATTAATAACAATATAACATACCTCCCCTTTCCAAATGAAGTAAACACCATTGCCAACTTCACCCTTTTGAACAAGGTAGTCACCCTTATCTGTAGTAAATAGCAATAGATATCAAAAGCAAGCACATATTTTGAAATGCAAAGCCAGAAGGAAAAATATTATAAAAGTTAATCTCAAATATCAAGTTGGAAAAAAATTAAAACTTATTAAAACATAAAAAAGTGACTTTAATAGAAAAACCATATGATATTTGAAATTGATATTACTCACTATAATTCTTTAACTCCATAACTTCCGATATTTTCTTGAGAGATGAGCTCGACAACCATTGCAATAAGGATATAGAACTTAAAAACTCCATTACTATACCACAATTCATTTCCCAAATAATCATTAAACTTTCATATGATGCTTACCATATTTGTGAGGTTATAGAAATCACAACTACGGTAAAACATTATTGATTTTAACAACCATATTTTGCTTGCTTCATAAGAGAATAGTCCTCGAAACAACACCGTAGCCACCACAAGGACCTTCTAGGCAGGCAAGTTTCCTCAGAGAAATAAATTAAAAAAGAAAGGGAGGGGTAAGAATAGTTCCCTTATCCTTGTATGAGGATACAACTTTACAAGAACAAATTAGCAACATTGTTAGGTGCAAACTTGCACAATTGTAAACTAGCAACATTGTTAGGTGCAAACTTGCACAATTTACTCGGCAAGCTTTCTCAGAGAAATAAATTAAAAAAAAACAAGGTAGATGGGTAAGAATAGTTCCCTTATCCTTGTATGAAGGGTTCAACTTTACAAGAACAAACTAGCAACATTGATAGGTGCAAACTTGCACAATCTACTCACAAAGCCCAACTTGTTTTTCTAATTTGAAAGAATGCATAAAAGAGAATGATATATAAATAAAAAACATTTTCCAATTATTGTGGGTCCATTGAGCATCAAAAGCCAAAAACATGACACAAATTTAACAAATTCTCAAAAAACAATCAAATGTATACATTTGCTTAGGTACGACTAACAAAATGGGATATATGTAATGGCAATTAATATATTTTTCTGTCAAATTAGGAAAAATCTTTCTTACTCAGGTACTAGACTAATTGAATTCTTAGATGTAATACAATTTATTGTTGTATTAGTGCATAAAAAGAAAATTTGTTCACTAATTAGATAAAAAAAAAAATTGGATTGTTAACCATAAGAGCAGAGAGCAACATATTCTAACATAACAATTTTGTGGGAAAACCAGTTTTTAATAATAAATTTATTTTTTATGGCTTGAAATTTAAAGCAGACATGCTTTGACTTACAAGCAGTCAAGGAGGCCAACATCCTACTTAGCCAAGTAAGATCTCTACTCAAATTAGGCACATTATAATGGACAATACCCAAGCCTTTTAAAAATTAAAGGCTTCATTATATGTAATCCATGGGCTCTAATACAAGGGTTTCCAAAACCATGTACGTGGAACCACCTTTGCACTCTAATACCAAGGGCTACAAAAAACATGTACCTGAAACCACCTTTGCGTACCTAGCAACTTTGTCTCTTTCATTAACTCAAGTTTACCCTAACATTCCCTCTTTAAACTTGGTTAGGGAAATCAACAAGCTCTCCTCCCATATCACCTAGGTTTACTCCAAATTTTACTAGCAGGTGTATGCATGCCTAACTGGGTTTTGCAGTATGTTCATGTACATGTAATTTACAAATTTAATCTTCAAAGTAATTTTTTTGCTACTGCTTTCCATCGCTTATGCCTCAAGTTTGCACAACTATTCACACCAGATGCTCTCCTCCCCAAATATTACTTCTATGGTTGCATATTACCATGCTAGACCTCTATTTCATCTCAAGGAATCTTCACATTTGTAGTTCAAATCACAATAAAGCTTCTCATTGTTAGCTTCAACCTCAACATACAATATACTAACATTTGGAACCATCATCCCCTTAACCCTTGGCTCTTATACCACTTTTAATAGAAAGTAGAGAAATAATAGATCTACTATTGCTCATGGCTTAAAAGTAGCCAATCCAGCCAACACCCTGCACTAGCCAAGTGAGCTCTCTACTCAACTGAGGCACATTATAGTGGAGAATCTGTAGGTCTTTTAAAGGCTTCATCACATATAATCTATGGGATTTAATATGGCCAACCACCAAAACTATGTGCTCAAAACCATCATTATGGATTTAACAATTTTGACTTTTTCACCAAATCAAATTTACTTCAACAATTAAGTTATTTAAAACAAATTATAAACCCATCAAAAACAATTAAAAATATGACTCCAAAATAAAATAATAATTTTAACGAAAATAACGTATACGAGAAATGCATTATCCTCTCTGGTAACATCATTCAAAATAAAATAATGACATCATCCAAATAACACCTTGCCCCAGATGGTAACCCGATTTACAAAATAACCTCTTACTTAAAACCCCTACTTGTCCCATTCAAATATTCAAGTGAAACTCATTTGAAAAGACTCAGAGATGATGTTCTTGCTACTTGCATATTCATTCAACCACATGGTGAATTTTATTTCAGTGAAGGAGCACACAGGCAATAACAAACCAAATTACAGTGAGGTTTGAATCCCGCAACTTAGTTATATTTAACATTGTTTTGACAATGGTAAATTATAAATATTCTAAATTCAAATATGAGTACTCATTTTCACTACACTGGGAAGGTTGAAGTATTTCCTAACTATAATGGAATGGAATTTCACCGTAATACACTATCAAATACATAAATTTAAATTATAGGATTGTTGGATAATATTACTTTATATTTTAATCAGGTACATTAGGATTCGAATTTAGAGTTGGCTATATCTCCAATTTAAAAAAATATTAACAATAAGATAAGTAGATGTTGGTTATAGTGCACTGTATATATCAAATATTAAGACTCGGTAATAGTCCACTACAAGTCTATATTGTAGATTTAGCTCAACTTGAAAACTTGTCAGTGGCACCTAACTTCATTAAACTAAATTTCAACCGTAGCGACACATTTGAGGGGAGTAAATAGGACTTTTATGATGAAATGATATAATCTAAGTGTTGTAAACATTGTGATATATTAGATATATTTTCATGTTTTTATTGTAAAATTTGTGAAAATGTATATACTATATTTTCTTTAGATTTGAACTTGTTGTGATTTTTAAAGAAGAAATACATGTTTTTGAATCATAAAACACATTCAAACTATTCAAGATAGCATTGTAATTGTAAAATCATTTTATTTAAAAAATTTGAGATTTTTTTCTACCTAAACTCCAACAACACTAACTTATCACTATTAGAAATTTGTTGTTTTTGTTGGAAGAATCACCGCACCTCTATGGAATCCGTAATTTCCCCCCTGGGGATCCTAGTTACTGGTTTGTAACGTTTACCAACACCTACGGGTTTTGGTGTAACGACAAACCTCCACATGGTATCAGATCTTGGACCCAGGTTTAATTCTCCCGAGTTGCGTTTGAGGAGGAGTGTTGGAAGAATCACCTCACCTCTATGGAATCCATAATTTCCACCCTGGGGATCCTAGTTACTGGTTTGTAACGTTTACCAACACTTGCGGTTTTGGTGTAACGGAAAACCTCCACAGTTTTCAGAACTTGTTACCTTATAAATTTTGTATAGTAAATAAAGCTCATGTAACTAAATTCATAAACATAAGTTGATATTATCACTTTTTCTAGAATTATAAAATATTTAAAATATTTCTAGCTAGTGAAGGTTGAACACACAGCTTTACAGAGCAAAAAAACTAAAAGAAAATCGAAAGAACAAAAGAATGATTCATTAGAAAATAGGTTACAATGCTCATGATATAGCATTACTAGGTGAAGATCCCAAGGTAATGCACCATAGTGGTGATCAATGAGAGGACTCAACACCTACAACAAGTTCTGGAGAGAACTAGCCAGTTGCAGACTGAAAGGAGGAGCAAATGAGGGAGTAAATCATGTAGAAGAACTAGCTGGTTGTGGAGTTAAAGAAGGAGAAAATTAGGGAGTAAATCATGCAGAAGAACTAGCTAGTAGTGGAGTTAAAGAAGGAGAAAATGAAGGAGTAAATCATGCAGAAGGAATCTTGCATGTAGTCCCATGCTCTAACTAAGTGTTCGCATGTAGGTGTGTAGTACCTCCAACACCCCCCCTGAACACCACTATGGGGAAAAATAGAAAATGGGCCTTGGAAACTAAGGCCAAAGGTCACCCAAAATATAGTGCAACTTGTACTAAAATTGAGGAAAGAAGGAAAACCTCGTGGGAAACCCCCCCCCCTCAAAATACAATGTAATCAAAAGAAAAGAGGAAGAAAAGACAGCTTCTAAGCAACTGTGTCCCTCACTCCTGTTATCACTCAGGTTGTCCTTAAAGCTCCTTAAAGGATACGGCTGAGGTAACCACAAACCAATCTTTGGACTGCAGGTCCTAGCCTACCTGCAATAAGAGAGGGCTCTCTCTTTATACTTTAGCTTTGTTTTGGGTTGATTTTAGGCTAGTTATGATTTTCTTGGGTTTTGTTTTGATTTTGGTGGGATGGAGGATTCTTTCAAATAGAGTTGGGATGCATAGTGTGAGAAGTTCAAACCATTGGGCATGGAGTCATGGATTAGGCTTGTTGTTGTGTTTTCTTGGTCACAAGAGGAATACAGAGCAGGATAGCTACACATAAAGCAATATCAAGCTGGAATAAGGATGGAATGGAGGTCAGTGAATGAAAGGCAACTAAGTAGCTCTCATTATGCTAATAGAGGGAAGGTGAATGGACATTATATAGGAGCAATCAAGGATTCCTAAACAACATTCATATATGAAGGAAATAGTGTAAATATGAGCAAATCAGTATTCATATTTAGGACTAATTCAGAGGAGAACATAGATAAATCACAGAAATTGAGAACATAATACAACTAAGTGAGCTCTGAACTATTCTTTCTTTCTGCTATTTAGATAGTGAAACAATGATGGCATAAAACATATAAACTGTAAACAGAGATAAGAAACACTTATTGGGCTATGTAGAAGCGTTAGGATTCCATAGTCACTCTTCAGTCATTAAAACACAACAGCCAGTTCATCTCCCAAACATTCCAGCGATCTTTGATTATAGAGACTCTTAGAAAATACAGTGCAAGTCTAGAGAGGAAGTTATCGACCAACCAACCCTTAAAACAGTGCAAAGGGTGGTTTAAATAGAAAACATTTACAAACATCAGATCTGGGATAGATCTCCTCAAATAAATGCCTTTAACCTAATTTGTACAGAAGTAAATGGCAGAAATATCTATCTAACAGCTGCGCTGGGGTAACTGGCATCTCAAAATATCTATTACAACAGATCTTAGGCAGATCTGAGGAAAATGAGTGTTTTAATCTATTTTATCTTGAAGTAAATGCTTAAAACATTTATCTCAGTGCTGCGCTGGGGAAGCTGCCTCAAAAATGGATCAAAAGAGTTCCTTGAGCCACGCGCTATCCTCTGTGTGATAACTGTGCATTTAAGGAAGCAGTGCTGCTCCAAAAATATGACTGGGAACAATGTCTCTGTGATAACTCTGCCTTGAAAGCCTTCATCTATGCCTTTAGGTGGCTTTAAAGCAACAAAAGAAGTGTTGGTGAGCCTTAATGGCTGAATGATGCTTTGTTGACTTTTCCGAGCTTGCTTTGCTTTCATCTGCTTTGAAAAACTGGACTGATACTCTTTGCCGCATCCTGATACACTTTGGCACTGAATATGGGTCTTTTCTCACCGCTGATACTCTTTAGACTGTCCCATCGACCCTTTATCTGCCAATTAAATGCAAAAATAACTGCTGTAAAGACTTCCGTGGCCTTTGGGATGCTATCGGCGCTGGCCGATCCAAAATAGTATTAAACTCTGAAGAAATGCCGCAAAAAGGAGGAATTGCATGTTGGTGATCGTGCTGAGGCCGAGACTGGCTTCTGGATCTAAACAGGGCTTTGGAGCAATCCATAATGGCTTAAGGATGCATGAATTTCTTTAATTGGAGCCGGGCGCGGGTGCTAGAAGAAACCCTGTGAAAAATGGCCGTTTTCCTTTTATAAGGCAAAAATGCTTTAAAACATGAAATTTTACCACAACTAGGGCGAGAGTGATCACTGTTCATTAGATTAAATCATAGTCGTTGGATCTGGCACGGGTTGTTGCAACGACTGGCACTAACTCGCATCGGCGGAGGGGTCAGGGGCATATATATGTGCACATATGAGTTGCGATACGCCGATTGCAAAATCGCATCAGCTAGGGATGGATCGGAGGTATAAAAAGGGGGCCTACAATGATCGTTGTGACCTCCGACAGTGATATCGCATCGGAGGGGGGCAAATGAATTCGGAGGAGGGTTTTAACACTAAAGGGAGGATTTTGTGGAATCGGAGGGGGATTTTATGCTTAGGAATGAGTCCTAATGCATTTGGAAGATAGTTAGGGGGGGTGAAGTGCGGATTCTTGCTGAGTTTCAGATAAACTTAGGAATTTCCAAGGATGTATATGGTTATTTTCAACCAGGGGGAGGGATAGATATATAGGGGAGTTATATACATAGTTTTAGTAGGGGAAGGGGAAATAGATAGGGAGTTACATAGTAGTGTTAGTAGTTAATATGAAAATGATGAGAAAAGCGCTAAGTATGATGTCTTAGGCTATTAGTGGGGAAAAATGACTGATAGAAGAAGTGTGAACATTCCTTGAGTGAAGCAGATCTTCACCAAGGAAAATGATATGAAAAATGATAAAATTAAGAGGTAGCAAGCAGATCTTGACCTCTTTAGGGAAAGTTAGTGAGTGATTTGGGGAAAGGGGAAGAAGGGGAAGTTAGTCATGCCTCAATTGAAGTCGTTCAAATGGAAAACTGCCTCAAACTTGTGATATGATAGATATAACACTTAACAATATGAAATGGATCACAAGCCATGATTCTGCAACCACAAAGCTACCTACCCGACCTACTTGCCTAGCATTTTCTTTTCTTTTTTGGTTTGGGTGCACTTGAACTAGCATACCCAGCTTTTCATTCTTTTCTTCTTGCTTGTGCTCCTATCTACAACTACACTTATTGCATCCAGGGGCTCAGATTAAGCTGTTGAACACCCTTGTTTCTCTACCTATCTACAAATCTGCCAAGATTAAGCTGTTTAGACAGATGTTCATTCTCTATATTCTACAACAGGAAATTGAAACCTAGGGAAGCCAATATTAAGCTGTTTGGACCTCCCTTAGCTCATAACTCATAAAAAATGGATCAACCCTTAAAAAATGGAACACAACAGTGGCATTTAGACTAGCACACTCTCATGGATACTTCTCTGGCCATCTGTAGAAAATATGGAGCATTGCAGCAAGCAAAGTATGACATATTTGGCATGTAAAAATCTTGATCATGAAATATGATTAACCTGCTGCAGCAGGAGGCTAACAGTGGCTCCACTTGGGGATGGCTTTTCCTTGTGACAAGCCAAGAACAACAGGTCAAAATTCCTTGATCTTCTATAGTTGCTATTATTTGAAAGTTTCTTCTGTGCTAACTGTTGAATGTCTAGAACTTTAACTTCTGAATGCAGCACTCCTCTTTATCTGAAACACTATGAAAAATAAAGCATCGCTTGCTTTCTTCTGCGTGCTTGATATTGCATACGCTTTTGCTTGAGCACTGCCTTGTGAAATAAACACAAAAAGGGAATAAAACTGCAGCTCTTCTTTTCTTGTCTTTGAAAGGGTGCTGAAGTAATTGAAAATCCTCCTATCTTTTTGATATTGTTGACCTGAAGACTACAAGCTGCAAACAGTTTCTCTTTAACTTAAATCACTGTGACATGACAACACTTCTCTTCCTGTTTTGCTGAGATTACTGCAGAGACAGAGCTTAAAAATAGAGCACTTGCATCGGCTGTGTCTTCACAAACTTTGTTGTTGCTCCTCTAACAATCAGATTGTTTATACAAAAATAAAAACAAAAGTGCTGATATATAAAAATATCAATGTACAAAGAGATATATACAAAGCTGCGTTATGTTCAACAAAAGGGATCATGATAATGCTTCAGCATACGGCCATTTACAGGGCCTTCTTCAGCAGTGCTGCCCTCTATAGATTTGAGGAAGTATGTGTTATTTCCTTGAACAACAGAAATAACAAATGGCCCTCTCCAAAGGAAATTGAATTTTGCATGTTTTCCCTTGTCTTCTCTTCATGAGTCCCACCTTAGAGCTTTGTTGCCAACACAAAAATTTTCAGCCTTAGTCCTCTTATCAAACATCCTTTTGAGCTTCTCTTGCATAATTTGAGCTCTGTCATAGACTTGCTCTCTTGTTTGCTGCAAATGAATTGTCTGGTTTATCCTCCTTTGTATATCATTTGGCTCAGCTTGAATCTCTTGCAGCAGCTTGATAATAGGAATGCCCGGTGATGAAGGAAATCTGGTCTCCATGCCATATACTAGCTCATAAGGGCTCATCCCAATGGATTTCTTGGTTGACAATCTGTCTACCCATAGGGCATTTGTGAGCTTTCTATGCCAGTTCTTATTGTTTTCTTCTAAGATCTTCTTGATAATACTAATCAGGCTCTTGTTAGATGACTTGGATAAGCCATTACCTTGAGGGTAATAGGCATTGGAATGGCCTAAAGTGATATGGAATTTATGGAAAAAATTGATCATCTTCTTGGATTTGAAAGCAGCGGCATTGTCAGTGATGATCTTCTCAGGGCAGCCAAATCTAGAAAGGATATTGCACTCAAGGAATTGGATAATGGTGGTGTCATTGGCTTGCCTACATGGGATGGCCTCAATCCACTTGGTGAAATAGTCGGTGGCTGTTAAAATCCACTTATGCTGGCCTGAGGAAGAGGGATGGATTTCTCCAATGAAGTCAAGACCCCATTGTTGAAAAGGCTTTTTGGTTGAGATGGGTTTCAGAGGCAAGGGGAGCAGATTTCTTTTGCCCTCAAAGATTTGGCATTTGTGACATGAGATAGCACACTTCTTTACATCTGCAAACAAAGAGGGCCAATAGAAACCAGCCCTTAAAATTTTATCAGCAGTGGACTTATAGTATAGTCGTCCTCCACAGTCCCCTGGATGGAATTATTTCATGACATTATTAGTTTCATTCATGGTCAAACAATTAAGCAATATGCCTTCATGATTCTTCCAAAATAAAGCACCATCTAAGACACAAAATTTCGAAGCCTTCATTCTTAAAAATATCTTCTTGGTCCTGGACAATCCTGGGGGAGCACACAGGTTTAACAATACAAAGCAAATATCAACATACCATGGGGATTGCAGAAAGGTGTCACTGATCTGTGGAGTCACCAGCTCCTATTCATTGTCCAGTTGGTTGATGTCTAAGGCTTGAAAGTTTGTTTCAGACATCAGTTTGGCTAAACCTTTCCCCTTTATTAGCTTGGTTGGTTTTATTTCTATGTCATACTCAAGAATGTTAGCAATCCACTTGCCTCTTTTGCCTTCTAATCCTTCTTGGGTTAATATGTCTTTTACAACATCATTTGGGACATAGGCAATCATGTGAGAATATAAAATGTAAATTCTGAAGTCTTTGATTGCTTTAACAAGGGCATAGGCCTGCTTCTCCATGATTTGGTACTTCAGGGGTGAATCTCTTAAGGCTTGGCTGAAAAAAGCAATTGGCTTTTCATTTCCTTGGCCATCCTTTTGCAATAAGACAACAGCTATGGTATTATCAGATGCAAATGAAAATATGATAAAGTCCCTATCAAATTGAGGACTTGTGAGGACTGGGGCTTGAGTTAAGGCAAATTTGATACTTTCAAATTCTTGCATGGTTTCAAGAGACCATTTTACCTTGGCATCCTTCTTTAACATGTTGCTCAACAGTCTTATCAGCTCGGCTAGATTTGGGATAAATCTCCTTAGGAAATTGATCTTCCCTAGGCATGCTTGCAGCTCTTTTATGTTTCTTGGATATGGGATTTGGAGAATGGCTTGGATCCTTTCCGGATCAATTCTAATCCCGTCTTTTGAAATGATATGTCCAAGTAATTTTCCCTCTTCAATGTCAAATAAAGACTTCTTGGGGTTCAAGGAAATACCATATTTCCTACATGTTAGGAACACTTGTCTCAAATGTCTTAGGTGCTCTTGATCATATTTGGAGAAAGGGGTAAGATCATCAAGATAGACAACCAAGAAATAATGGATTTCCTTGGCAAATGAAATGTCCATGGCTCTTTGAAAGGCGGCACCTGTGTCCTTTAGGCCGAAAGGCATTTTTAGATATTTAAATGTTCCCCACGGTGTGGTAAAGGTTGTCTTGTCTTGGTCATCCGGGTGAACCAGTATTTGATTAAAACCTGAAAAGCCATCTAGCAAAGAGATTCTAGATGATCCCACTACTCTCTGTAGGATGTGGTCCATTTTGGGCAATGGGTAGTGGTCTTTAAGGGAGACTTGGTTTAAGTTTCTCAAATCTACACAAAGCCTAATCTCACCTGTTTTCTTTCTTATGGGAACAAGATTGGATACCCATTCAGAAAATCTAATGGGTGCTATGATACCTGCTTCAAACATTCTTTTCACTTCTTTCTCAATTAAAGGGAAAAGCACAGGATTGATTCTCCTCAGTTTCTGTTTGAAGGGCTTTTGATTTGGCTTTGAGGGAATGGTATGTTGAATAATTGAGGTGTCATAAGACTTCAAGTCATCATAACGCCAAGCAAATACATCTTGGAATTCTTTGAAAAAATCCACATACTTGGGCTTTTGATCAGCAAGTAAATTTTTGGACAGTTTGATCATTTTCAGGTTCTCTGCTATCCCAATGTTATGTTCTTCTATCTCAGTGTTTATGGGTTGCAATTTTGGTTTTCTGGGGACATCATTTGCATCAAACATCTCTTCTAGTGGTGTGAGGCCAACCGGGAGAAAATTGTCCTTTAGATCAATGATTTCGACCTCTGTTTTGGCTATTTCCTCCAAATGCATCTGTTTCAGCTCTTCTATGTTTTCTTCATCAAAGATGGTTGGCTGTAGCAATTTTCTAGCTATTTCAGCTGTTACAGTCTGCTGGATTTGATTTATTGCTTGCAATGGATCATCCATAGCATCCATATCAATGTTTAGGCCTAAAAACTCATGATGTAAGGTAAGGAAATTGTTGATTTGAGAATCATCCTCAAACACTTGCCAATCCTTAACATTGTTAGGGACAGTAGGCCTGTGCTTTATTTCAGCAGTAAAGTGGTGATTGTGATCAAAAGGAAGCTTGCAAGTGCTAGCAAAAGTAGCTAGGTTGTGGGAATGCATGTTATTGCTTCTAGAAATCTTAGCAAGTTTGGATTTAGTGAAGGTATAAAGTATTGCAGTGGTAGCAGTCCTATAAGCTCTTAGCCTTCTATCATTGGTAACAAAGTTGCCTTTTATTTGTTGGATTACTAGGTCTGAGTCACCTAGAATGGAAACTTTGGCAGCTCCTAAAGCTTTGAGCAGCTTAAGGCCTAAGAGGAGTGCCTCATAATCATCCATGTTGTTGGTACATCTGAAGTTAAGTCTGTAAGCATGACCCTCTGCACGGTTTTTATGTGTATTGTGAATCCATATTCTTGCCCCTGCTGCTAACTTGTTAACAGAGCCATCAAACTCTAAATACCATGTGATTTCTTGCTTGTGGTTGACATTAAGAGTTTTAGTCATTTTAGGATTGGGCAGACCTAGGTTTTGTGCTTCATGTGGTTCTTCTTGTATGCTGGTTGCGCTGACTGTTTTGACAGTTTCTTGGGTATGAGGAACTGATTCATGATTGATGCATGTTTCTTTTTCTAAAGGCAAAGGCCTCTGATTAGTTGGAGGACTTGTTTCATCATTAAACAAAATAAAAGAATCCATATCAGAATGGATTGAATAGATACGGAAATTCTGGGGCTTTTCCTCACTACTTACCACATACTTCATTAGTGTTTCTCTATACAGTCTCTTTGGTTGCCCAAAGACTGGAATAGTGGCATAGGAGAAGTCTAATTGGAGATATCCTTAGAGTTTTGCCCCCCAAGATCTTGACAACAGCATGCCATACTTTGGTGGAATGTCAGCAACCACCACGTCCATTAGGATTGTCTTGTTGGGAAATTGGACTAAGGAGACACATAAGTCTTTGATTAAGCCTAAAGACTTGACCTGACTTGAGTCAAAGGAGAATAGATCTTTGTAGGGTCTTGTGATATCAAGGTTTAGTTTCTCCATTACAACTTTGGGCATAAGATTGTGTGAGGCACCTGAGTCAAACATAGCGTTGTGCAAGACTTTGTCATGAATGTGCAAACTGACATAAAAGGGTAGAACAACTCCATGTGATGATTTGCCATCAACTTCTGGACCAAAAAGCAACTCAGGTGTATCATCTAAAACATTCACATCATCCCTGACCTCTGGCATTTGCAGTGATCTTTGGATTTGTTGCCTATACACATCATGCTTTGCAAGTTCAGATAAAGGGATGGAAATCTTAAGTTTGCTTATTTCTGCTTCTAAGTTGAATGGTTTCTCCAATGGAATCTTTGTGTTGGCAATAGCAGATTTCCCCTTTTCAAGTGTATTTTCTGCGTTTTCCTCTTGATTATCAGTGTTATGGTGAGTGATACCTTGCGGTATTTCTATTTTGGGAAGGCTTTTAGGAGTGTTGTTCAAGTTCTCTTTCGAGGAAGAAGGTGGCAGAGGCTAATCAACAGAAGGCTGTATGTCTGTTATGTCCTCTACAGTCACTTGGTGCGGGTTTGGGACAGTTATATCAGCTGTTTCTATTATAATAGCCTTGCCTCTAATCTGGTTGGGCTGTTTGCCCTCCTTTGGTTTAGCTTTTTCGGGCACATCTATGGTTTGTGTCCTCAGCTTATACTATTTGTGGACTTCATACATAGCTGAATCATAACCTTGTTTAAAGTCAAAAGACTCACCAGACTTAGTCTGAAATTGATTTATCTCATGGTCATCTTGGTCTTCTTGGGTTAGAAAAATTTGTTGCTCACCCTTCAAATCCATTAAGTTCATGTGAGTGTCTTCAATGGGTTCATTATAGGTGGATGCCTCTGCGAAGTTTTCTTGAAAAGGAGGTCTTATATCATGGTCTGGGCTAGACCTACCAGCGTTTGGATTTTGATTTTTCCTGAAATTCTGGTTCCTGATAGTGTTAGCTTGCTACCTGTCCCATGATGATTTCCTCTCAACACTCTCTACTCTGTCTCCCAACCTGTGCATGCCATTGATAATAGCATCGAGATTTTGATCTAAGGCTGAGGGCTCTTCCTTGAAGGTGGTTCTTCTCTCAGTTCTAGCTCTGTTTCTTTTGGCAATTAAATTTGCCTCCACAGTGACAGCCACATTTTGCATGTCTGCAAGGCTGTTAGGGGCTCTTTCTTTTAATTGGTAGGCCATATCTGGGTCGAATCCATCAGGGAATTTATATAAGGCAAGGTCAGGTGGGGACCTTAAGTTTTGTGGGATAGCATTATAAACGCTATTGAACCTTGCACAATAGTCCAAGACTGTTTCTTGTGGACCTCTTTTGATTGTATCATATTCAGCTAGTATGTGCAAGGGATCTTTCTTTTTCTCCCATCTGTTGATAAATGACTGGTATAATGCTTCTGGGCCTGCTATGGAATTGGCTGGGAGTGCTCTAAACCAAGTCCTGACATCACCTGTCAAACTTTGGACAAAAATCTTCATTCTCATACCACCATCGTCAATCTCATAGCTTTCAAAGTAATCGTGCATTTTCTTTGTATGCTGAAGGGCTGTGCAAGCACTTGTCCCATCAAAATATGTGATTTTAGTTTGGTAATCTTGAGGCATAGCCCCGAGATTTGTAGGCAGCTGTAAAGGTGCATATCTGTTAGCCATATTCACAGGGATAAGAGGGATAATAGGAACAATTGGGATAACAGGAGTAGTAGTGGTAGTATGTGCAGTGAATGGAGGTGTGGAAGGAGTTCTTTGAGAGGTGGATGAAGAACAAGGGGAACTAGGGGTTGAACGAAATAAAACTTTGACAGCGGTTGGGCCACAACGTGGGTGAACTGCTTCAGGACTATTATCAGAAAAATCCTCTCTTCGCTCTAGCTTCCTGAGGTTCCTTGGGATTATATTGGGATTTCCAAAAGATACTGGGGGATTTGGGTCTGGATTTGACCTTGTATAACGTGAATTCTTTTTGGGAGCCAGCTTCTAGACTGTTTTTTGGGGATTTTTCTAAGAATATAAGGGTTGGAAAGAAACTTTTGAAGGTCTGGTTCCTTCCCAGTGGAGATTTCCAACTTGATTTGTGAAATTAACTGAGGATTCTCCCCAGCGGAGTCTTCTTACCTTCTTTGTGAAACTTTATGAAATTATCTGAGGAAATTCCCCAGCGGAGTCGCCATTATGTTATCACTTAGGTTGTCCTTAAATCTCCTTAAAGGATACGGCCGAGGTGCCCACAAACCAATCTTTGGACTGCAGGTCCTAGCCTACCTGCAATCAGAGAGGGATCTCTCTTTATAAGTTAGCTTTGTTTTGGGTTGATTTTAGGCTAGTTATGATTTTCTTGGGTTTTGTTTTGATTTTGGTGGGATGGAGGATTCTTTCAAACAGAGTTGGGATGCATAGCGTGAGAAGTTCAAACCATTGGGCATGGAGTCGTGGATTAGGCTTGCTGTTGCGTTTTCTTGGTCACAAGAGGAATACAGAGCAGGATAGCTAGACATAAAACAATATCAAGCTAGAATAAGGATGGAATGGAGGTCAGTGAATGAAAGGAAACTAAGTAGCTCTCATTATGCTAACAGAGGGAAGGTGAATGAACATTATATAGGAGCAATCAAGGATTCCTAAACAACATTCATATATGAAGTAAATAGTGTAAATATGAGCAAATCAGTAGTCATATTTAGGACTAATTCAGAGGAGAACATAGATAAATCAAATAAATTGAGAACATAATACAACTAAGTCAGCTCTGAACTATTCTTTCTTTCTACTATTTAGATAGTGAAACAATGATGGCATAAAACATATAAACTGTAAAGAGAGATAAGAAACACTTATTGGGCTATGTAGAAGCGTTAGGATTCCATAGTCACTCTTCAGTCATTAAAACACAATATCCAGTTCATATCCCAAACATTCCAGCGATCTTTGATTATAGAGACTCTCAGAAAATACAGTGCAAGTCTAGAGAAGAAGTTATCGACCAACCAACCCTTAAAACAGTGTAGAGGGTGGTTTAAATAGAAAATATTTACAAACATCAGATCTGGGATAGATATCCTCAAATAAATGCCTTTAACCTAATTTGTACAGAAGTAAATGGCAGAAATATCTATCTAACAGCTCCGCTAGGGTAACTGGCATCTCAAAATATCTATTACAGCAGATCTTAGGCAGATCTGAGGAAAATAAGTGTTTCAATCTATTTTATCTTGAAGTAAATGCTTAAAGCATTTATCTAAGTGATGCGCTGAGGCAGCTGCCTCAAAAATGGATCAAAAGAGCTCCTTGAGCCACGCGCTATCCTCTGTGTGATAACTGTGCATTTAAGGAAGCAGCGCTGCTCCAAAAATATGACTGGGAATAATGTTTATACGATAACTCTGCCTTTAAAGCCTTCATCTATGCCTTTAAGTGGCTTTAAAGAAACAAAAGAATTGTTGGTGAGCCTTAATGGCTGAATGATGCTTTGTTGACTTTGCTGGGCTTGCTTTGCTTTCATCTGCTTTGAAAAACTGGACTGATACTCTTTGCTGCATCCTGATACACTTTGGCACTGAATATGGGCCTTTTCTCACCGATGATACTCTTTAGACTGTCCCATCGACCCTTTATCTGCCAATTAAATGAAAAAAAAACTGTTGTAAAGACTTCCATGGCCTTTGGGATGCTATCGACGCTGGCCGATCCAAAATAGTATTAAACTCTGAAGCAATGCCACAAAAAGGAGGAATTTCATGTTGTTGATCATGCTGAGGCCGAGATTGGCTTCTGGAGCTAAACAGGGCTTTGGAGCAATCCATAATGGCTTAAGGATGCATGAATTTCTTTAACTGGAGCCGGGCAGGGGCGCTAGAATAAACCCTGTGAAAAATGGTTGTTTTCCTTTTATAAGGCAAAAATGCCTTAAAACATAAAATTTGACCACAACTAGGGCGGGAGTGATCACTGTTCATTAGATTAAATCATAGTCGTTAGATCTGGCGCGGGCCGATCCAACGGCTGGCGCTAACTTGCATCGGTGGAGCGGTCGGGGGCATATATATGTGCACATATGAGTTGCGATACACCGATTGTGAAATCACATCGGCGAGGGATGGATCGGAGGTATAAAAAGTGGGCCTACAATGATCGCTGCGACCTCTGATAGCGATATCACGTCGGAGGGGGGCAAATGAATTCGGAGGAGGGTTTTAACACTAAAGGGAGGCTTTTGTGGAATCGGAGGGGGATTTTATGCTTAGGAATGAGTCCTAATGCATTTGGAATATAGTTAGGGGGGTGAAGTGAGGATTCTTGCTGAGTTTTAGATAAACTTAGCAATTTCCAAGGATGTATATGGTTATTTTCAACCAAGGGGAGGGATAAATATATAGGGGAGTTATATACATAGTTTTAGTAGGGGAAGGGGAAATAGATAGGGATTTACATAGTAGTGTTAGTAGTTAATATGACAATGATGATAAAAGCGCTAAGTATGATGTCTTAGGCTATTAATGGGGAAAAATGACTGATAGAAGAAGTGTGAACATTCCTTGAGTGAAGCAGATCTTCACCAAGGCAAATGATATGAAAAATGATGAAATTAAGAGGTAGAAAGCAGATCTTGACCTCTCTAGGGAAAGTTAGTGAGTGATTTGGGGAAAGGGGAAGAAGGGGAAGTTAGTCATGCCTCGCTTGAAGTCCTTCAAATGGAAAACTGCCTCAAACTTGTGATATGATAGATATAACACTTGACAATATGAAATGGATCACAAGCCATGATTCTGCAACCACAAAGCTACCTACCCAACCTACTTGCCTAGAATTTTCTCTTATTTTCTTGTTTGGGTGCACTTGAACTAGCATACCCAGATTTTCATTCTTTTCTTATTGCTTGTGCTCCTATCTACAACTACACTTATTGCATCCAAGGGCTCAGATTAAGCTTTTGAGCACCCTTGTTTCTCTACCTATCTACAAATCTGCCAAGATTAAGCTGTTTGGACAGATGTTCATTCTCTATATTCTAAAACAGGAAATTGAAACCTAGGGAAGCCAAGATTAAGTTGTTTGGACCTCTCTTAGCTGAATACTCATAAAAAATGGATTAACCCATAAAAAATGGAACACAGCAGTGGCATTTAGACTAGCACACTCTCATGGATACTTCTCTGGCCATCTGTAGAAAATATGGAGCATTGCAGCAAGCAAAGTATGACATATTTGGCATGTAAAAATGTTGATCATGAAAGATGATTAATCTGCTGCAGCAGGAGGCTAACAACTCCAAGACGATCGCGCAGAGAGCGAAACTTCTGCTCAGTGAATGTCTTGGGGAAGATTTCTGCAGTCTATTCTGCTGAAGGAGAGAACTGCAAATCAATGACCTGATCATGTACTAAGTCTCTGATGTAGTGCATATGGATCTCTATGTGCTTCGTCCACTGCCATTGTACTAGATCCCTGTAAAATTTGAGAGTGCTCTGATTATCACACTCGATGATAATGGGCTGGTGGAACTAGACACCCAACTCAGTGAGGAAGTGCGATAGCCACAGATCCTGAATGGTGATGTTGACTACTCCTCTGTACTCGGCCTCGGCTGAAGAGAGAGCAATAGAAACCTGCTTCTTGCTTGACCAACAGATAGGGCCAGAGCCTAGACTGAGTGAATATCCGGAGGTGGACTTGTGATCAATGTCGTCGCCCACCCAATCAGAATCAGTGAAGGCAAGGAGATTCAATGTAGTTCCTGCTGCATAGTGAATCTCAAAGGTGATTGTGCCCTACACATATTGGAGGATACACTTGGCAGCATTCCAGTGTAGCTCATGCGACTCTTGCATGTATCTGGAAACTACCCCTACTGCATATGAGAGATCTAGTCTGGAGTTGGTGAGGTACAATAAGCTCCCCACTCACTATCGGTAGAGAGTACTATCAAGTAATGGAGTGTCACCTCCATCATCGAGGTGGACCCCAGACAGGAAAGGAGTCAGTGCTGGCTTGCAATCAGTCATGTGAAATCTCTCGAGGAGATCCTGTGCATACTTAGCCTGAGAGAGTTTGATGCATGTGGGATCCTGGCTGATCTCAAGACCAAGAAAGAAGTGTAATGGACCCATGTCCTTCATCAAGAACCTATCATGCAAGGCCCTCTTAACTGCAGCAATGGCTGAAGCCGAGCTACCGGTGATCAGGAGATCATACACATATAAAACTAAGATAAGAAGAGAATCATGTGTCCTGAGCATGTAAAAATTTGAATCAGACTTACATCTTTCAAATTTTTGTGATAAGAGAAAAGAATCCATCTTCACATACCAAGCTCTCAGGGCCTACTTAAGGCCGTAGAGGGATTTCTTCAGTCTACAGACCAAAGATGAATCTTGAATGAAATCATGTGGCTGCTCCATCTAGATCTCCTTAGATAGGTATCCGTGAAGAAAGGCATTCTTCACATCCATTTGATGTACTTCCCACCCCTGGGCAGCCGCAATGGCAAGTGCAAGGTGTATGGAATCTATATTTACTAATGGAGCAAAGGTCTCATCATAATCAATGCCATACACTTACTGGAATCCTTTGGCTACTAGCCTAGCTTTCCGTCTAGTGATTTGCCCATCTACAACACTCTTGGTCCTATAGATCCATTTGCATCAGAAAAGTTTCCTTCTTGAAGGAAGGGGGACTAGATCCCAGGTCTGGTTCTCAAGGAGGGATTTATACTCCTCCTCCATGGCGGACTCCCAAGATGGATGCCCAGCAGCCTCAGCATAAGACTGCAGATCAGAAGATTGAACCAAATGAGAATGCCAGGATGGCGTTGGTTTGGTGGTAGTGAGGGAAAGAGGAGGCTCAATAAACTCTGAGCTAGTCCTTCGCGGATCAGAATTATCCCCCACAAGACCATTTCTAGCAGCTGGGTGGTCTTGTGCATATATCTCACGTAAGCTCGTTGTTCTCTTATTTATGAGAGGGGAAGTTGATTCATTGTTGGAAGCTCGATCTAGGCTTGGATGTGGATCATCATATGCATGCAATGAATTTGTATCTGAAGACTCTGTCTTTGCATCTGAGTGTACTGAGTCATCATCTTGGACATGAGGTAGATAAAAGGTGTGTGCATGCGGCAATTGAGGTGCATGCGAGAGACTTTCCTCATATTTGACACTTCACTCAATGATGAGCTTGTCCGTAGAGGAAATCAAGAGTCAGTATCCCTTCACACCATCAGGGTATAAGACAAAGATGAACTCAATTCTCTGTGGATCAAGAGCTTTCCTCTTTTCAGAGGGGATCCTAGCCCATGCTCACGAGCCGAAAACATGGAAGTGGGTGACCTCTGGTTTAGTGCCGCTCCAAGCCTCAAAGGGGGTCTGATCCTTGACAGACCTATGAGGAGATCTATTCTGGATGTAGCTAGCACAATTAAGTGCTTTAGCCCATAACTTATGAGGCAGTGACTTAGCATGCAACATGTAGGAAGCCATCTCTTTGAGAGATCGGTTCTTTCTCTCAGCAACTCTATTCTACTATAGAGTGTATGGAACTGTGTACTGCAATTGTATGTCAAACTCAAGGAAAAGTTTCTGAAGTGTTGTGTTAACATATTCCTCCCCATTTTCTGTATGAAGGGCTTTGATCTTTCTCTCTGACTGTGTCTCAACTAGTGCTTTGAAATCTTCAAAATGCGCAAAAAATTCATATTTATCCTTGAGAAGATACACCCAAGTATACCATGAGAAATCATCAATAAATGTAAGCACATACCTTGCTTTATTGATGGAAGGATGAGGAAAAGGCCCCATGAGATCACTATGGATCAGATCTAGAGGAGAGGATGCTCTGTGAATCTTTCCGGTGTCAAACGTTTCTCAAGGATGTTTTCCAAGGACACACCCTTCACAAACTCCTTTGGAGAAATTGATATTTGGCAAGCTTTCCACCATCTCATGCTTGCTTAGCTGCTGCATATACCTGTAATTTAAGTGACCAAACCTATTGTGCCAAAGCCTACCACTATCATCAGCTTGTGTAAGAAATAAGGAGGATTCATATTCAATAAATTCAGAAAATGTATACACTCTGGCTCCATTGTTTACCTCACCAATTGCAATTTTGGAGCTGCTTTGTAGGTCATATATGTTCACTGCATCTGGAGTGAATTCGACTCTCTTTCTGGTGCTGGAATGAGTGATCTAATAAACTCAAAGCAGGTTTACTGAAAGTTTTGGAACATGAAGCACATCTTCAAAGCTTCTGTGTAAAAGTTCCACTCTACCTTTTCCGGTGACCTCAATAGGTGAGGCATCTCCCATGAAGATGGGAGGTCCTTTTCATGCATCCAAAGAGGAATAGACATCCTTTGTAGCAGCCATATGATGTGATGCACTAGAATCTATAATCCATGCATGAGGGGAAGAATTAATTGCAACTAAAGCATGGAAATTTTTACCTTTCCCGTGTAATGGATCCTCAGTTTTATTCTTGGCGCCCTGAGGGATGTGGTCCCAAAGTTTGTGCTTCTGAAGGATTTCTACCATTTGGTCAATTTGTTTCTTCATGCAGGAGGATTCTGGATGGAATCCTCAGTGATAGTAGGTGCATTTGTCTCCTTTCTTCCCTTTCTCATTTCTGGAGCCAGAGGAGTCATTGAAGGGCTTGGTGTACCCTTCTTTCTTTGGATGGGAATGTGTTTTTCCCTTGTATTTTTTCTGTTGATTCTTCTAATTTGAATCAGATCTGTTATTTATATTGTGGCTGCCATCATGCATAGCAAGTGCATCCACTTTTGGAGGTTTGATTTTCTCCATGCCAATGAGTTTATCTTGCTCAAAAGTAAGGGACTCCACGAACTCTTTGAGAGAAGGCATAGTGTAGGATTTACCTGTTGCGAGCCTTACTGAATGAAATGTAGACACAAAGACAAAGTATTCCGGTCCAAGCTTTGACATAATAGAGAGAACTTGGCGACTCTCCTCCTTGGATTTGTCAATTCCACAACCCTTGAGTTGCAGCAATAGATCATTATATTTGGTGAAGAAGTCTTGAATTTTGTCATAGTTCCGTGGATCCAATGACATCAGCTCCAGTTTGAGCAGATGTCCTTTCATCTCATCCTGTCTCCCATAGAGTTCTTCATCCTTTTTCCAAATCTCAATGGGATTATTCCAGGCAAATAGATGAAACTGCAACTCTCGGGAGATGCACATGCATATGAATCCGTGGGCCTCATCCATGCGGTTGAGGTACTTGGATTTATCTATGGCTGAAGTGGGTTCCACTTCTAAAACCATGGAAATCTTGTACAACCCTTTTTGACGAAGGTATCAAGCCATTTGGTCCTTCCATTCGTGATAGTTGTATGGTGTTAGGATCGATGCTTTGTGAAACTCCATTTTTTTGTCAATCTTCAATCTCCAAGCTGTAATACCTACAAAATAAAGTACTGGTGCTCCTTTTATCTAGCAACCTGTGGGCTCTGATACCATGTAAATGTGTTAGAAAACCTGCACATATGAATCTAGCTAGTAAAGGTTGAACACACAGCTTTGCAGAGCAAAAACACTAAAAGAAAATCGAAATAACAAAAGAATGATTCATTAGAAAATAGGTTACAATGCTCATGATATAGCATTACTGGGTGAAGATCCCAAGGTAGTGCACAATAGTGGTGATCAATGAGAGGACTCAACACATACAACAAGTTCCAAAGAAAACTAGCCAGTTGCGGAGTGAAAGGAGGAGAAAATCAGGGAGTAAATCATGCAGAAGAACTAACGAGTTGCAGAGTTAAAGAAGGAGTAAATCAGGGAGTAAATCATGCAGAAGAACTAGCCAGTTGCGGAGTTAAGGAAGGAGCAAATCAGGGAGTAAATCATGCAGAACGAATCTTGCATGTAGTCTCATGCCCTAACTAAGTGTCCACATGTAGGTGTGTAGTACCTCCAACACAAAGTACTATGAAAATTCTCATAGTGTATTGTTTTAATGTGGAAAAAGTTGAAGTTGAGATTAAATCGGAAAAGTACAGAAATTGGAAAAGTTGTTAAAGTCGGGAGGATTTTGAAAAAATCAGCAAAAAATAGACAAAATTAAAAAAAATACAAAAATATTCAAGAAACTACCTCACTCACGCTTTTTTGGAAAAACTCCTATTTTATCTGGAATTTTTCAGATAAAAATTAAAAAATAGTTAAAAAAAACCAGGTCACTCAGTTTGTTTGGAAAAAAATATTTTTTATCTGAACTTTTCTTTTGATAAAATCCCTATTTTTCTTTTTCCAAAATGTCGTCAAAAAATCAACCGATAAAAACAGCTAGCTCAAAAGTCGTACTTCTTCAATCTTACCACGATTTTTTCCATGGTAATTGTTTAGAGCCTACAATTTTGGTTTTTTCAATTCAAGATGACACCATAGACAATTAGTTTATTTAAGGCATGCATGAGTTCATCTAGGTTTTCTTAATATTTTCTATTTGCTAATGCATGCAACCTCATCGTGATTTTCAAGGCTCCTGCCTATATGCCTATCTTTATTGTGACAGAGAAATTATCAAGTGAGGATGAAGCGAAGTTATAAACCATTCACGATGCTGAATATCTGTGAGTTGCATGTTAGCTTCTCAAACCTCACACTTCAATCTTTTGATCTAATTCCCAAGGCGTCTCATCGATCCTCATCATGATTTCTTTGAATCCAATTACTGACTGTGAGTCAGACTTAGGCTTACTAAACTCTTTGTCTAAAGCTTCCCTAGTCTCTGCTAGTGATGCAAGAGGATTATCAGAACAATACTTAATATACCAAGTTAGTACATTATCCTGCAGAGCTGTAAAAAATTGTGCCTTCTTTATCTTTTCATCAGTAATCTGTTGCGTTATCCACACAACATTCGCAACAAACCAAAACTGCTATGTATCTTCATTCCCTATGCCCTTGAAAATAAGCATCTTCATCGCGTTCATCATATTAAGTGTTGGTGGTGGAGGTGGAGGTGTGGGCGAAGGTGTATGCAATGTAGGTGAGGGTGGAGGTGGAGTGGAAGGATGATTTACTCGAGGAATCCCCTGAGTGATTAGCTGAATAGAGTTTTGCGGCGGGGTCCATTCCACCCCTTCATCGTCACTTAAGGGAGGTCCAATCAATGGACTATACTCTGGTCCTGATCCTTCGCGATTTATAAAGAGTCGTCCACTTCGCGTAGCTTTGAACATCAAGGTAATGACATCACCCGTTTTTCACATAACAACATTTTAATCCAAGTATTCAATGATCTTAAATACTTACTTCACGATCCTTTGAAAAATTGCAACTCCACTTCGCTATATCTGACCGAGGTATCATCTACAAATTATGTAAGAAATCCTCCCAGAATCTGATTCATCCAATGATCAACAACCCGCACGATCTTTTTTTCAGAAGCTTCTAAAATGGCGCACTAATACTGGAGTCCACACTATAAGACTATTGAGCTTCCAACTCCCTTGAATATCTATTAATTTATCTAACAACTGATATAGTTCAATGGGAAAAGTGCATAAGAATATCTCGTGTATCTTTGTATACAGATACTTGTTCAACCACTCTTCCCTCGATAGGCGAAAATTCCTATTTTCTTGTGCTGCAAACTCGTGAATCTTCTGATCCAACCACTTTTCAATTTATTTCTTGGTCGAATTCCAATGATGCGACATCACACATCTCCATCAAGCACATCTCAATCCCAAAAACGAAACAATTTGTTGGCTCAAATAAGATTATGAAATAACAAGTAACATGAGAAGTTACTAAAAGCATGATCATAGTTGAAATAGATGGTTGATATTATTATAATTTTCAGTTTATGAATAGTGAATTAAATGAATGGACTTAGATTCATATAAGCTTTTGTTTAGAATGGCCATATTTGCTTGATTATGCAGTATTTCATCATGTGGGATTACCCTGTATTACAATAATACGAGCATGTGTTACTCTCATTATGTTTTGGTTATATATATATATATATATATATATATATCTGTGTGTGTGTGTGTGTGTGTGTGAGAGAGAGAGAGAAATATAATGGTAATATATGAAAATTTTGTTATATATATTTTTATGATGGAATATATATATATATATATTAACTATGAAGATATTATAAATTTGATTTATAATTTAAAAATAGAAATATAAAAAATAAAAATAAATAAATAAATAATTATTTTTAATAGGTACAATTTTCTCATAAATATATATAGCCATTGAAAATATATAAAATTGCTTTATATAAAAATAAAGGCTAAAAGTGAAAAAATACATCCAATTAACTATTTACTCACATATTCCTAACACTAATTTTTGATATACACATATTCGTAACACTAATTTTTGATATATTCTGAATGGTTTCTTTGGAGAGCCTATCTTAAATCACTAGCTTAGAAGTAAAATGATCACTATACCACACCACTTAATATGAAAAAATTGAATATATTTAGCAATTTTCCAATGTGATATTTCACATCATTTATTCACATATTCCTAACACTAACTTTTGATATATTCTGAATGGTTTCTTTGGAAAGCTTATCTTCCAATTAAACAACTAGCTGAGAAGTAAAATGATCACTATACCACGCCACTTAATATGAAAAAATTGAATATATTTCCCAATTTTCCAATGTGATATTTCACATAATTTATTCACATATTCCTAACACTAACTTTTTCTATATTCTGAATGGTTTATTTGGAGAGCCTATCTGCCAATTAAACCACCAGCTTAGAAGTAAAATGATCACTATACCACACCACTTAATATGAAAAAATTGAATATATTTCTCGATTTTCCAATGTGATATTTCACATACATCTTCAACTCATCTCTTTGTCATTATGAAATATTCTTTATTTACTTAAAAGAAATTATAATCAAATCTACAAGGGCACCCTCTAATTTATAGGCTTCATCCATAGTTTGTAAATTACATAATTTTTTATTTTTTGGTAAATAGAATATATTAATGCATTATTATCTAAATCGATTAACTTTTTAATTTTATTAAAAATTATAAAATAAAAATGTGAAATAACCAAAAATAAACATTTTTAACCTATGAGGGCAATGAAAAGTTACATAATTTTGTTGACTAGCTCCAACAACCCCTTTCATTTAAAGCCAATCTCAGTTAATCCAAACATTAATTGTCATCTTAACATTGAAATCAACATATCTTGCAATAATTTGTTTGTCTTTCTTTTCATTTTATCATTGTGAAATGGTAATTTATGTGAGTCATCTAGGTGAGGTCCAAGATCCAATCTAGCTACTACTACTACTATAACAAAAAGAGTATTCATAGCTTGTAATATCAGACTTAGTAAGATTTGATACTATCACAATGAGCTCAAGATGTCCCTCTTTTGGGAGGTCCACAAAACTCTTTCCTTATAAATAAGATGAAAACCTTTTTATTTTGAAAAACTTGTTAAACAAAAGAATCTAAGCCATTTGATTTTTCTCAAGGTGTCTACTAATTTTGTGCTCACTTGTTCTCATGTTTGTCTATTAGGAATGCATAATTGTTTATTAAGGGCGGAGGGATAATAGTAATTTCTAATTATGTCGGTTATCTCCATTGAGGGATTGGTTAGCTAGGTTATTTTTTGTTTCCTTTAGTTTGGCTTCTTTATTTTACTTATTGATAGTTGTTTCTTATATTTTTTATAACTTTTGCATATATATCTTGGAGTATTGCATACCCATAGTGGTTGTTAGCTAGAAAGTCTAAAGTTTCTTTAGGACAATTATCAGGTTCATTTTTTTAAGTATTTAAAAAATTTCCTACCTTGATAGGAAATTAACTAGCTTCCCTACCTACTTCTCCCAAGTGATAGGGAAAATTTGAAGACCTATTTACACATAGGAGATGGTAAGGAAGAGCTAAAAACATAGGATAGAAAGAAAAAAAATCAATTTTTTCTATATTTTATGTGCTCTTTGTATTTATTTAGTTTTGATAATTAATCACACCCTATTCTGGCTACATTAACATTTGATTTCAAATCAAATTTCATTTGTTTTCCAATACTTCATCTCATTAACAAATTAAATGGTATAATTTCTCTTTTCACATGGTGTCTATGTAGCCCACATAGGAATTCAACCCCATTTATTTTGGTTGTGTAATATAATTTTCTTTCATTTTTTCTTTAAATTCATTAATCTAATTTTCTTTCAATTTTTCTTTAAGTTGAAATTTAAAAGTGTGTAGCTCAATCATTGGTTGCTAGTTGGGTTTCTCTCCATCATACATGATGTGGTTACTGTCAATTTTACTACAGAGGGTTTTTTTAAGCTTAACACGACTACATATTCAACATGTCCAATATATCACCCTAATCGGGGTGGGGAATTGAAACAGGGAATTTACATCAAATAGTGCCTTAACAGAGCACTCGATCGCCATCAATACAAGACCTCATGGACGTGGATGAAAGGGTTTTTAATCTAATTAGTCTTTGTGAATTTATAGAATCATAAGATTTAAATCTAAGGAACCCCCATAAATATGGCTTTGTAAGCTCAATCTCTTAGTCTTTGTAAATTTATAGATTCATAAGATTCAAAGTTTTAGTTACTCTTTGTGAATTTATAGAATCACAAGTTCAAAGCTAAGTAACCCCCATAAATATGGATTTCTAAGCTTAATCTCCTTAATATTCAAAGAGTGAGATTTTATTTCTCATTTGATTATTCACTAGTTTGGACAATGATTGTCTTAACATTTTTTGGAATACTAGGTATGTTGAACTATACTTCCTTAGGAAAGTATTGAAATACTTCCTTTCTACATGTATCCATCTTCCATTAAGGTAGTTGTAATATTACTAAAGTGGTAGGGATGAGAACGGGTCAGCCCGTCCTTTGATTTGCATGGAGCACTCTCAATTTTACCCAAGAAAATTTCACTACCAAACTCTTATACTAAGTGCAAATGACATATTACGAGATAAAAGTTGTGAACTTGAATAGTGGGACCTTAAAAATTCTATGGTAATCTTGTTTCTATTTTAAATAAGATAATTTGCTTATAAAATATTACATAAATAATTCTTTAGCATTTTCTATCTACCCAACACATGTCAAATTGGTTACAAGACAAAACAAAAGGTTATTTTAAACTTTAATATTTAGAAATTGAATTTCCAGTAACCAATTCATTTCAAATATGATGCCAAAATCTCTAACAAATTCATAAATCCATTTCTAAGCATTTTATTCTCCTCATGCTTATTCATTTAAGGCTAAAGAATCCTATTAATAAGAAAAATTTAATTTCCAAATTCAACTGACTTGACTCAATCTTTGTAATAGCCTCCTCACAACCGGTCAACTGGGGTAACCATGTGACGAAGAGTTACTATGATATGATTCAACTTCCTATGTAATAGTTAAGGAAGAGGAATCGATGGAACACAAACAAGCTGACCTTCTACACATGCAACATAACTCGCAGGAGACATCCAGGTGACCAACCCTTGAGACAAACTGACATTTTGTTGCCTTAAAACCTCAGTCTCTCCCTTGACATGGGCATGCATGCGATTGGGGAATTTTCTAGGTAATTTTGTGCCAGTGACTCCAAATTTTGTGCCACTTTTTTAGGGCGAGGACTTAGGCCACTGCACAAAACTCTATGAAACTTTCACAAATGAAAAGTAACATTAAAACAATGGTACAAATGAAAATACTTGAACATGGACTTGATTGGACCCCTAATAGCCATGACAAGCATTTCATCAAACATGTCACAAATATGCATTCTGCACGTTTAAACAACATATCTGAACATGGGGGTCTCATACTTATCTGAGAATCACTAAGAATCATTGATGCCTCATCACAATAACTGAATTGCCATATGTTAAGTCAGATATTCATTGTACATTCAATGATTAACCAAAACATGATGAGAGCCATACATTATTACTGTCATAAAACTCATTCATAACGAACATATAAACAACATAAATATCAAGGATTTAACTGCCATATAAGACACATATAAAAAAATATATTTACCCATAAAATATAAAGGAGAGAGAGAGATCTTATCAATGAATGCAAAGGCCAAACAGGTCTGGGACTTTCACGTTCCACCTGACCATAGATTGGATGAACCAAGTCTCACTTCATCCAATCACCCCTGTGCCATATTCCAAGCATGAATGTGGGTTCTCATAGAACAAATCTATCAAAATTAAACTAGGAAACTATAATGATAGTTTGAAGGAAACCTGAGAAGATCGCTAGCGGAAAGGACCTTGCCGTGAATTTGAGCAAAGAAAGAAGAATCCTTGGGAAATAACATCTATTGAAGGAACGATCCATAAGTGATTGTTGAAAGAGGAAGAGAGATCATGGTAACCCTTGCAGTAGAAATTGAAAGTTGTTTAGTCAATTTAGTGTTCCTAAATTGATGTCATTAATTGTCAACCCGGGGCTCGTAAGCTGATGAAGTGAGGGTGTACTATATGTACTTAAGCAACTTTCTTAGAGATTTTGTCGTTTTGGGGGTTGTTTATGGTTAACTTATCTTCCTAAGATGGAGTGATGATTATAGACAGATGAGTGCAAGTGTGTGAAAAGTGAGTTCTATATGAGTGAAAGTGTGTGTGATTGGTGATTCTAATTACTTGCTGAATTTGTAAAGGAAAAGAACTTGAAAGAAATGAATAAATTGAAATGACTTGAAAGTAAATGACCACGTTCTAATGGCATTAGTCTCTATCCATATTGCTGCAAATAAAAAGAAACAAGAAAATCACTTCAAGGATTGATGATAATGGTTATCTCCTCCTAACTCCCTGCTTCTACCACATAGTACTGCGTAAAACATGATTAGGAGGTAGCTGAAGACAAATCCAAGAATTGATAAAAACTCTAATTGACAAATTGTAACACTACTAAGCCTTTTCCATCATACTGCTTCCTACACATGTGATTATGTGTAACAAGTGGAAAAAGTATTAGTATCACAAGCCAAGACTACTTAAAGACAAGCTGCAATTAATTAGTGTTCTGTTCTCTTGAAAGATAAGCCATTCATGATAAAGAGAGCATAAATTAGTTAGCACCCAACTTGTAAAACTAAGCTAAAACTAATCTAGAAAACAGAGTAAAAAGAGCAGCATCATGAACAAGACAACTGCAACTACCATTAGATATTAAAGCAAACACAACACACTCAATCCCGGGTAAAAACCTGCAAAGAAGCAAATCTGATCAGTGAAAATAAAGGCTGCAGCAATGAAAAGAAATCAAGCTGTACATAACTCAAGAAAGGAAATTCTGTTTGTAAAATAAAGAAATTGCAGAAGTATAAACATAAAAATACTTTACAAGGCTAATACGAACAGGGGCCCTCCATTCATATCATCCACAAAAACTCAGATGCTCTTAAGTCTTCAAAACAGCACTGTTTCCATTACTTTATATGTAGAAATACATCATCAAAAAGTGCTGGAACAGCTCTTATAAAAACAGAGTTTAAACACGTGCTAAAATTCTCACAAGTGCATAAGCTACAACATCTAAAAGTTAACATAAGCGTACGCAGACGCAAGTATATATAGGCATCTGCAAGATGGCCTAATACGTAAACATAAAACAGAAAATAAACTGACTGTCATGCGTATTAAAGGTGCAGTTAACACGTCATAGGCTTTGTGGTCAAGCTGGAGGTCCTGGTCGATATGGGCAATGAATCTAACATTAGATCATGTCCCCCACGGCTTTCAAAACACGGACAAGTCACCTTTTCCACCGACGTGATCAAACGGCTTACGTATCCACGTTAAGCTGCCTTTATTTGACCGTAACTTGACCCCCTTTGACTGGAGGTACAAATGACGTGTCCGGCTGAACAGATGGCACAGGAACCTCGAGCATGTATATTCCAACATGCCCACGTGGCTCGTTCTGCAAAATAGCACGTGGAACCTTGAAATCAACAAAATGGCTGTGGGATCATCAGATGGCTGCGGAATCAGCAAATGGCTGCGGATTCAGCAGAAAGCTGCGGAATACCTGCAAATATGTCAAAAACTAAATAAAAAAATTACCCATTAGCAAAGCTCACTTGATCATGTTTAATGACATCTAATGTAATGATCTGGGTGGAAAATGAGGCAAAAGAGAGAGGAAAGTGATGAAAACAGTAGGTAATGATGGAAGATAAGGTGTAAAGTAGGGACTCTACAAAAGTCTCAAAGAATTATCTAAGGAAAGAGCAGGAGAAGCTCTTGAGAGTGTTAAAGGCTAAAGGAGTAGAGAAAGTTGAGAAGGATTAATGGAAGAACTAGTGTTACTAAAAGGCCAAGTTTTGAGAGAAGTTTGGTGAGCTACTTGTACCAGGGTGAAACAAACTTGTTGTTACAGAGTCTTAGTGTGGTTCACAAGAGAACAAGGTGAAGTTCACATAGGGAAAAGTGAAGATGGCTATTGATAGTCATGGCAAGTATTTTAGTGAAAATTATAGTAGGATGGAGGAAGATGTCAAGGAAAATAGCATGAAGATGAAGAGGATGCATCAAGAGGAAATTGGATGAGGAATAGTTGAAATGAAAGTACAACTTAGCGTACTAATGGAGTTGCTACAAGAAAATGAAACAATATGCAGATGGCGAATGAAGAATGAGGTGAAATGGGCTATTAAAAAAAATTGCAAGGAAACTAAGGAAGAATATGAGGCACGTGATGAGAATCTGGTTGAAGGAAGAGGAACTCTAAATAACGAGTACAAGGAAGACAAATTTTACTATTCAGAACCAGATCAAGGACCATTACTTGGGAAGTATAATGATGAGGAGGACTCAAATCAACATAAAGACCTTAAGACAAAGATATCAAAGGAGGATTTGCGTATGCATACATATATTGTTGTAGTAAACAAAGAAAAGTTCCCTTATGATGATAGTCAGAAAGAGGATCAGAGATATGAAGAGAATAAATCATATACTATGCTTGGAGAGGAAGTTAAAATGTTAGAGAAGTTGATGAAAGAACCCAAGAATGACATTTTCTTTCATTTAACACAAGAGGGTGATAACATAAACGAGAAGAGTCCAGCATGTGAAGCAAGAGGTGACAACCTTAGAAATTCATATTTAAATGCAAAATTGAGAATGTTAGAAAACAATGACAACAATAATCAATCCCAACATAGATGTAACACCTTTTAAAGGGATGAAGGAATGCATGAAATGACTAAGGAAGCTTCAAGCATCAAGATGCTAGTGGAAAACAACAACAACAATGTTACAAGGAAGCAGTAATTCATACAAGCAAGAGGAGAAGTCAGACATAAAAATTGAAGCGATGAGGAAGATGATGTTAAAAGGGCCTCAAAAGAGCTTTATTAAAAAGATAAAAAGGAAGGATGGCAGTGATTAAAAATGACTGAAGGAAGATGGTAACTGCAACATAAATTTTCGAAGCCTAGAAGGCAGAAGAAGACAACAACAGAACAACAACAACATGACCGAACAAATGCTCAACGACAAATTACAGTTTGGGATCTTGGAGGAGTTTAATCTATTTACGAAGACATAAGGTCAGGAGACCATAACTTTCTTTTACTTGGGGAGTATGATGTAGGAGAATCTAGCCTAGGGTTTCATTTCACTAAGGGACTGGTTTCTACAGTTTGATTTAATTAATGATTTGAGGCTTCTGCGATATGTGTTCTGTGTAGTGTTATCTTCTGGAGTCATCGCATTCATGTTTTTTGGAATCGACGTTTCGAACCAACCTCGGTGGTTCATCTTCAGGAATAGATCCAAGAATGAATAAGTCAAAACTCAATAGGGTTGATAAATAAGGTTAGGGTTGGTCTGGAAATGAATACTAGCCCATAGGTTTAATTCAGATTTGTTTATTTTTAATTTTGTTGTTAATTATATAATTATTTTTATTTTAATTATTGGTTTTATTTTTAGTTCCTAATTAAATGTCTATTTTCTTTCTTCTTTAAGATTAGAATTAAGATTAGAAATTTATTAATTCATAATTAATACTAATTAGTGATTATAAACTAATTAATAATTATGTGTATTGTTAATTAATTTTTATTAATTATATGATTATTTTGATTTTAAGTTATGTTTGAATGATAAAAATAACAAATAATAATTAATACCTAGTGATTAATAATTATTAACACCCATACTTCATATTAATTAGTGATTATGAACTCATTAATAATTGTGTGTATTATTGATTAATTTTTATTAACTATATGATTATTTTAATTTTAAGTTATGTTTGAATTATTAAAAATAAATAATAATTAATACTTAGTGACTAATAATGATTAACCCAATTCATTATTATGTCTTAATAAATTAATTTATGTTATGAATGTATTTAATCTTGTTAAATTAAATTAAATAAAAACTTTTATGTTCTTTTTATGTTTAGTGAATGATGTTGCAAATTTAAGTATATTTCTATACATTTAATTTTTTAGTTTGAATGTATTTTCCTATGTTCTGTGAGAATTGTATGAGAATGATAGTTATTGTAATTAGATCTACTCTTGAGGAGATATCTTGAGAATATTTGGGAGAGCTAGAGAGATTTTAGGATCAAGTGAGGGTTTTGTGGACAATGGGAGGATTTTTACGATCTAGAGAGATTCTTGGAGTTAGTTTAGGGTAGGATTAGGTGAGGATTTTGTGGATCATGAGAGCATTTTTAGGATCTAGAGAGATTGTAGGAGTTAGTTTAGGATCTGAAACCAAAATTAGTTTCAGATTTACTTTTATAAATCTACGTAAGTCTATGAGGCATGTTAGAGTGGAGAATAAGAGAAAGTGTGTAAGCAAGTGGTCAAGCACAAAATGATGCCTATAGTGTGAATCTTGCCAAATTTTACATATTTTAAAGTGAATAAAAAAGTGTGATTTTTTATTTTATTTTATCTAAGGTCTGTGTTTGTTTGATCCCTTTTGGTGTTAATTTATGGTCATTTATTTGAGGGTGTCCACTTGCTGACACCAATTGTGAAATCCTAGAGCCCAAAAACCTCCATCCTTATTTTTACTATATTTTATTTTATTTATTATTTATTAAGTCTTAATTTTATTTTGTTTTTAAATGTAATTTAAGCTTTACATAAGAATAGCATTGTAAAATCCATTAGTTGTGAAAACCTAGAGCCCAAAAATTATTTTATCTCATTGTTATTAAAATTATTAATTTTTACTTTATTTTATTTTTAGTTTTAATTCAGTTTAATGTAAGTTTACCATTAGATAAGAATATTGTGGGCAAAATGATTTAAAATCACTCGTGAATGATCTCAGTTAATTAATGAACGTATTACAGAGTTATGTGTTGGGGTGTGCCTATGCTATTTTATGCAACAAATCGATAAGATTATGAAATACACAGACACTAAAACAGTAAGAGAACATAGTAAGCAAACACATAAAACTCAACAAGATTAATAAGGAGTTCACCCAATCCTCCTGGGCTATGTCTCCTGGTCCAACCTTCAGTGATGGCCTTTCTACCGTGTCTTAAAAAGTAGAGTTTTACAACAATGAGCTCAAATTGAGTCTCACCCAATAGATGATGATCAATAGGACTGTATTTGGATCCTCCAAGTCTCTAGAGTACACAGACTCCCCTTACTGAAACTCGACCTCAACTGGTCTTAGTGGTATGAGTCCAATTTGGTACTCAATACATGACAGGTATACATAGAAGAGTTTATTGAACCTCTCAAGCCTTCCCTCGAGTTCACAGACTCTCAAACTCTCTCTATCTCTATCTGCTCGATGTTGCCTTTGCTCTGCAGGTTAGCTTGGCTTCTCTGTTCTCTGTAATTTTTCTTCTCTCTCTCTCTTTGCTCTCTTTTCCTAATTCCCCCTACTTCCTCTGTCTATTCGTGGCTTAAAGCCAATCTGCTCCCTGACTGTTCACTTCTGCTTCCTGGTTCTCTAGATGTCCTACCTTTGTCCGTTGGAATTCCCCTACTTTGCATCATCATCACTGTAACACTTCATAGAGAGGTGGCCACCTATTTCCTCGCGAACTTATTGTCAATTCTCTTTGAATGGTCATTATTTCTGTTGCTTTAAGATTGCCCATGAAACTATTTCCTCTGCCAACGCATTGGTCATGCCAGAGCTCAAATCTTATCCACCTCAACCTATTTCCCTATCGAATCTAGTCATCCATCGGATTGCTTCTCCATCATTGTTCTGGGGCCTCCAAATCCTATGGTCTTCGTCCATATCGAGCGGGTAAGTAGCATGCCCTTTACCCAGGCTATGTGAGCAGTTTTCTCTCTCATCCATCAGATGTGTGTCACCCGTTGTATGGCATCGGGCGGGACTCGGTCGAACCCACTTACCACTTGAGGTCCTTTCGATATCCTCATAGTTTTAGTGCGGGGCCCGCCTTCTGACAGAATCGATGATTTCTGTACGGTTTTATACTTTCCGCGTGACAGAGCGCTCGGGGCTTTCCTTCACTGACGGGGACACCCTGTGATATCGCTAATTGGAAACTGCCTCTATTTTTGGATTTGACCTCCCGTTTGCCAATTTGCACAAGCGCGCGGTTACCATGGGCCAACAGTCTGCGCGCTTTCACCGAGGGTCCTCGTTCATATGTGCTAACCACAAATTTCCATTGTTCGAAGGTTATTTTTGATAAGCTCGACATCCATAGCACTTTGAAACTTTCGTATGAGTTTTATAGTGTTCAAGAAACTGTAAGTGTTTGAGGATCCAATTTGGATCACGGCCTTCCCACTGAGAAAGCTTTTGGACCACCAAAATTTGGTTTTCATGCATCGACTAAGTGAGGTTATAGTTGTCTCACTTGTCCAATCTCCATCCATTTTTCACTACTTGGCTTTGAACCCTTGAGTCCAATCCTGAGGTACTCAACATCTCTCTTGCATGTCGTCCTCACCTTCCTATCTAGAACTGTGTCTTCCTGCAATTCATTGAGATATTCATGTAATAGATCATCAATAGAAGGCAATTGACTCTGCTCTTCGGGATCTTCAAATAGTGAAGGTTTAAATAGTCTCAAGCTATCTGCGTTAATGACTGAGTAGATGTGCATGTAAGCTGGTAAATCAAGGCGAAAAGCATTCTCACCAATTTTCTCAAGTATCTTGAAGGTCCATACCTTATTGGCTTTAACTTTTTACCTTCACCTTGCATTTTTCCCTTGCTGATATACAACCAGACTTGATCAACAACTTGGAAACTATGCTCCATACGATTCTTGTCATTCCTTGCCTTATACTTGGCTTGGCTCTTTTCCAGCCATTCCTGTACTGCCTGGTGAATCTCTTGGATTTGTTCAATGAACTTGGTTGCCTTGTCCACATCACTATGTCCATCAACTGCTGTCTTTACCGAGGACAAAATCCAAGGGAGACCTTGGTGTGAAACCAAAACAGGTCTCAAAAGGAGATCTTTGTGTAGAAGAATGCTTAGCTCGGTTGTAAGCATGTTGCACATAACATAAATGTTCATCCCAAAGTTTGGGATGCTTGCTGCAATAGCCTCTAAGTAATTGGATCACTGTCCTGTTGACCACTTCTGTTTGGCCATCTTTTTGAGGATGAAAAGTTGTGCTCTTCTTTAGTTTGGTGTCAATCAATTCCCACAGACTTGACCAAAACTTCCCAACAAATCGGGGATCTTGATCAGATATAATGGAAGTGGGTAATCCAAAATGAACCCATACATGCTGAAAGAACAACTTTGCAATTTGTTCAGTTGTAATCCGTTTTACTGCAATGTATCAAAATACACATTTTACTGAACCTATCCACAACAACATATAAATAGTCATGACCTTTCCTAGATTTAGGTAGTCCTCCAACAAAGTCCATGGAAACACTTTCCCAAGGATGAGAGGAAACTGGTAGTGGAGTGTGCAAGATTAATTTTCTATTGTTGGGTTTGCTTTTAGCACACATGGTACACCCTATTATATATCTAGAAACTATCTCATTCATTTTTGGCCAATAACAAAATCTTTGCAGTTGTGCAACCGTTTTACTTACACAAAAGTGACATGATATTAGAGAAGTGTGTTCTTCTCGAATTATCTTTACTCTTTCAGTTTGTGGAATGCATAACTTTCCAAAATGATACAAGAGTCGGTCCTGAACATGATAATCCAATTCTTTTACTCGTTTTCCTTGACTTAAAGTTGCATATACATCTTTAAAATCTATATCTTGAGCATATTGTTCAATATAGCTCTCTTGCAGTACTGAATTATGCTAAAGTATAGTGGATGCATTTATAATTGGTCTAGATAACATATATGCAACTTTATTGTGTATGCCCTTTTTATATCTGATGACTAAATGAAACTGTTGTAGGAAACCCATCCATCTATAGGGCTTGATTGCTGCAACTTAGTTTGGGAGTGTAGATATTGAAGTGGTTGATGATCAATATGTATAACTGTCTCTTTGCCCATTAAGTAATGTTTCCACTTTTTCACACTTTGTACTAATGCATACAATTCTTTATCATATGTGGGATAGTTAACTACTGCAAAATTAAATGTCTCTGAATGATAACATATGGGTTTACCATGTTGTATCAACACTGCTCCCATTGCATAGTCACCGACATCTGTTTGGATCTCAAATGGTCTTTCAGATTAGGCAATGCTAGTATTGGTGCTATACTAATCTTTTCTTTCTGTTGTTTGCCTCCCCACTGAAACACCTTGTTCAACCCCGTTAAAGCATTTAAGGGAGCTGCAGTTAAGGAAAAGTTAGAAATGAAATTTCTCCAATATTGTGTTGCTCCTAAGAAGCTTCTAACTTCTGTAGCAAATTTGGATTTAGGCCAGTTTACAATGACTGCAACCTTAGAGGGATCTATCTTCAATTCACCACCCCCTACTATATGACCGAAATAATTCAAAGATGTTTTACCATATTCACATTTTGAGAGTTTAACATAAAGTTTTTCTCTTTTCAAAACATCTAGTGTCTTCTTAACATGATTTAAATGTTCTTCCCATGTTTTGCTAAATATAAGAATGTCATCCAAATATACAATAAAAAATCATCAAGGAAAGGTCTGAGTACATCATTCACTATTCTCATGAAAGTAGGAGAAGCATTAGTTAAGCCAAAAGGCATAACCAACCACTCATACAATCCCTACTTTGTTTTGAAAGCAGTCTTCCATGCATCTTGTTCCATAACTCTGACCTGATGATATCCACTATGCAAGTCTAACTTGGAAAAATAAACAGCTTCTTTCAATTGATCTAATCGATCATCTATGCGAGGAAGGGGATAACGATTTTTTATCGTTATCTTATTCAGTGCTCGGTAATCAATGCACATTCTCCACGAGCCATCTTTCTTACTCACCAAGACAATTGGAGACCCACATGGTGATGTGCTACGTCTGATGTGTAATGTCTCTTAATAATAAATAATAATAAAAATAATGAATAATAAATAATAAATAATATAATATAATATTAAAATACAAGAAAATAAATAATAAACAATAAAAGAATAGTAATAGTAAATAAAAAATAAAGAATAAAGAATAATAAAATGATAAATAACAATGCTAAAGCTCTAAATAAATATAAAAAGAAATAAAACAAGAAAGCAGTAAAAATCAGTAAAGCTATCAAAAAGTAAAAACAAAAGAAATAAAACAAGAAAGCAATAAAGTTGCAAGTAGACACATGGAGTGTGTGGATCTGGTTCCCCTTCCAATTTTTGCTCTATTTAAGAGATGGTGAGGAAGATGAGAGGCTTTCCATGATTCCATGATTCCACCATCCATTATCTTGGGAGAATAGTGTTGTGAGACAAAAGATACCATGGCAGTAGTAATTTGATTGAGGGCTTAAGGGTGGCCACTTGTAGCAAGATTTTGTACAATTGAGCCTACAGTTGGGTGGAGAACCATCCCCAAAACCTTGCTGCAGTTAGTAAACTTCAACTGAAATTACAGGTAAGTGTCTCTACTGATAGTTTTGAACTTTGATGTTAATTAGTGGATAATTGCATGTTGATTACTTGATTAATTTTATTAATTACAAGTTTATTTTGGGCTATTATATATGGTATCAGAGGCTTAGGCTCAACCCTTAGGGCCCTCGCTGTACACGTAAATTTTAATTTTAGGGTTTAAAAAAAAAGGCTAAAAGCCATTCTAATAGCTAAAAGCCGTTAAAAGATCTGATCTACTCTTTAGTGAGGAATTTAATAAATAAAATCCTTTGCAAAATTTTCCAAGAGTTCTTCTAACATTCATCGTGCAAGACTAGTTAATTTTCTAGTGAAGCTGACGGTTCTTCTTCCTCTTAATTGACCAAGATCTAGCAGAATATCATCATATTAGGAGTTTTAAGAATTTTCTCTAGCATAACCAAAAGGGTTGTAAGGAGTGAATAGTAAATTTGTTGCAGGGTTTATCACATCTCTAACATCTCCGCCATCCATCATATTTTTCACCTTTAGACCAATATCTCTTTTCTTGATCTTGGATTTCAGCCCATAATATTTGCTATACCCATTTTTCATCGCGGGTTTTAGGTCAATATTTTTTATCCGATGTCTCATCTTCGGTTATTGCTATTTTCTAGCCAAAGCACTAAATTTTTTTTATATCATAGATATCCCTATTTATGTCTTGTGTCAAACTAGCTATTTTTGGCTTGCTTTAGGTTTTTTTTAATATAAACTTAAGCTAAATAGCCGATTCATAAGTTGTTTTTGCATTAACTGTGGTCTTATTTTATTTTTTTGGTGAGGTATATTTTATGCAAAATTCAGTAGCAATTCTTAGTTTGCACTCATTTCTATATTAACTATACCTTATTGCTTAATTAGGTTTTGCTATCCAATTTGTCAAGTAATGCCTTACCGTACAAGAAATCAATCTGATATATCAATAGTGAACTTGAGATTCTTCAAACTTCACATGTTTTAGAATCTTCTTTGTAATCATACTTTTAAGTCCAGTTTCTTTGACACATCGAATACATAAATCTCCACAGTTGTGCATAAGCAAATAAATATAAGTTCCGAAGTAAGGTACCCTTTAGATGATATATCGGAGGTATGTTAATGATTTAGTGAGATTTTCTATATGTAACAACCCCGAAATAACAACACATAATTAATTGGATTAATCAAGCGATTTATAATCAAAAACACTTTATCAACTAGTTTACATTAAATTACAAAAATAATAAATGAAGAGAGAGACAACTTACCTGTGGAACGCTAGTTGAATGCTAGTTGAATTTTGCTACCTGCAACAAAGTCTTGGGGACGACTCTCCACCCAACCGTAGGATGCCTGCCTTGAGGCAGATGAGGTCTAAGTCAGGCGCGAGCGTTGGGGCCAGCCTTTGACTAGGATACAGACCGGGGAGGCTTATGCTTGGTTTCGAAAGTGGGAAAAAGGAAAGAGATTCCTTGAGATTTCCCAAGTGTTGTGAAACTTTTGATGTCTGCTAGTTATACTAGTTCAGCAGAGGGTGTCGGGTGAACATGAAGTAATAAATAATAAATAATAAATAATAATAATAATAATAATAATAAATAATAATAATTCAACATAACATCAAGATGAAGTTCCTTAAAGTGGGAGAGAATGTAATGTCCCTCCCTTAATAATAAATAATAATAATAAATAATAATAATAAATAATAATAATAAAATAATAATAATAATAATAATAATAATAATAATAATAATAGATAACCATAATATTAAAAAAATACAAGAAAATAAATAATAAACAATGAATAAAAAAATAATAAAAATAAAAATAGTAATAAATAATAAATAACCATACTAAAGCTCTAAATAAAAATAAAACAAGAAAACACTAAAAAAATCAGTAAAGCTATCAAAAAGAAATAAAACAAGAAAGCAATAAAGTTGCATGTAGACACATGGAGTGTGTGCATGTGGTTCCCCTTCCAATGTTTGCTCTATTTATTAGATGGTGAGGAAGATGGGAGGCATTCCATCATTCGAAGATTCTATCATTCATTCTCTTGGGAGAATAGTGTTCTAAGACAGAGGATTCACTGGCAGTATTACGTTGATTGAGGGCTGGGGGGTGGCCAGTTGTAGCAAGACCTTGTGCAATTGAGCCTACGGTTGGGTGGAGAGTCGTCCCCAAAACCTTGTTGCAGTTAGCAGACTTCAACCGAAATCACAGGTAAGGGTTCTACCCATAGTTTTGAACTTGAAACGTAGGTGGCAATCATTGATCTACGACATGAGGGACCGAAGTTGGCAGTGGTTGCCAGAAAACAGGGCTTACATGCAAACTAGATCACAGTTAAATGGGCAAAACAATCTCATTGGAATTCCTTATGAACCTAGTCTTGCAGCAAACGTTTAGAATCTTACTTTACAGATAACATGCATCCATCTCAATGGGTAAATATTTAGTTTCAACTTTCAACATATTTATTCCACTAACCTCTAACCTGGTTGTCTCTTGGGCAGTGATAACTGCACTACCATACCTTTCTCAAAAGGGGAAAAAGGTCATTTTTCCCAGTGTCCCACTTTCTAATGTCATTCTTACAAATTCTCAGGTTTTGTATTTCACTCAAGAGCCGACATTCGATCATGTTCAAGGCGCACTATTTTGTGTTTTTAGACTGGTTTAAATGGCATTGGTGTATGTCAACCAAGATTTTGTCTCTTATTGCAGTCCTTGGTCGCTGTAAAACGAAGACTACCATTCCTTGCATATCAACTTGTGTGCAATTTGAAGTTTGTGATGTGAGGATTATTTAAAGATGATGAGAATACTTTGGCAAGGACTGAATCAAATATATTTATAATGAGGGGTCTAAAGTGGTGCGTGAGTAGAAAGCTCTACTCAAGAAGGTACTTGACCTGCCTAATTTGAGAATGCATTGGATGTGTACTCGCAAAATTTGAGAAAAGTTTGGCAACCCATATAATTTATTAAGATTGTTTAGGCATTGGAGGAAAGACTAGCATCTGCCATGATCAAGCTTTATGGAAGTTTGTGCCCTATGTAATGACCAACATGTGCAGAGGAAATTTCCATGGAAGCTAGTGCACTGTGTGACACCAACTTGTACAGAAGAAGCCTTTTGAAGTTCTTTACTTTTCTGGTTGCAGAAGCAATGACTTTGAGCTCTCAATTTTAGCATCAGATCATTTTTATTTCTGTGTATTCTATTTGTTCTAATATGGCTAGTAGTGGGTATCTGCTCTAATATTGCAAAAAATGTACTAATGTCATTCTCTTTTTTATAACATGGTGAAAGTAATTTTTGTTACTAGGTATGTAATCTTCCTTCCCAAAGTATAATTCTCGATTGAGGTAAATCTTTATAATATTATACGCATGCATTTGCATTTCTTTTTATATTCAACTGACCCAACTATTGAAAGGAATTTATCATATCCATAACCAAATATACAGTCAGTTGCTCCTATGTACCCAAATCGTCCAAAATGATTTTTAATACCACTAAACTTGATGATTAATTCACTGGAGTAAGAACATTGGAGGTGCTAGTAACTAAGGGGAGGGAGCTGCACACTGCATTTGCTTTTCACTTTCATAAATAATTCATGCTTTGGGGGTTTAACCCATAAACATGCTTGTTCTATATTTAGTTCCTTTTATTGGTGTCAAATTAAATACAATCTTGTATGATTACTTTTAAATAACTATGTTTTTAGTGGAAGACTTTTTTTATTATTCTAATACTCCAGTATGCTAACTACCAAAATTTTCAGTTTTTCTTTAATTTTAATCTTCTTTTCTTTTTCTCCATACTCTTCTATCAGAGTCTTATTCGTAATGAATTATTATGATATTTCAGAAGAAACACTTAATTTTAGCAAATGCAAAATGCAATTCTTCAAAATTACTATGTTAATCTCATTATTAAACTGTCAATCATCTATTTTGTAGTTGCAATTCTTCTTGGAAATTTGTTTTTGCATAAAACTTCTCAGATCTCCATTATTACATAAAGTGCTCTAGTACCATATGTAACAGCCCCAAAATAACAACACATAATTAGTTGGATTAATCAAGCAATTTATAATCAAAAGCACTTTATCAACTAGTTAACATTAAATTACAAAAATATGAGTGAAGAGAGAGACAAATTACCTGTGGAACGCTAGTTGAATGCTAGTTGAATTTTGCTACCTGCAACAAAGTCTTGTGGATGACTCTCCACCCAACCGTAGGCTCAGTTGCACAAAATCTTGCTACAACTGGCCACCCCTGAACCCTCAATCATCATACTACTGTCAGGGATCCTTTGCCTCATAACACTATTCTCCCAAGAGAATGGATGATGAAATCATGGAATGATGGAATGCCTCTCATCTTCCTCACCATCTATTAAATAGAGCAAACATTGGAAGGGGAACCACATGCACACACTCCATGTGTCTACATACAACTTTATTGCTTTTCTTGTTTTATTTCATTTTATATTTATTTAGAGCTTTAGTATTTTTATTTATTATTTTATTATTATTTTTTATTTTTTTATTATTACTATTTATTTATTTATTGTTTATTATTTATTTTCTTGTATTTTAATATTATATTATATTATTTTTTACTTTTTATTTATTTATTTATTATTATTATTATTATTATTATTATTATTATTATTAAGGGACATTACATACTTCCCCACTTTAAGGAAAATCGTCCCGAAGTTAAGTTGAATTATATAATATTTTATCTATTTAGTTATTTATTACTTCATGTTTGCGCTACACCCTCTACTGAACTAGTATAACCAGCAAGCATCGAAAGTTTCACAACACCCAAGAAATCTCAAGGAATCTCTGTCCTTTTTCCCACTTTAGGAACCAGGCATAAGCCTCCTGGTCTGTATCCTAGTCCAAGGCTGGCCCCAAGGCTCGCGCCTGATTCAGGCCTCATCTGCCCCAAGGCAGGCATCCGGTACGGTACTCAATGACTCCGGGCATCTCACAAGGCTATCCCACTCCCTCCACAACTACTAAGGTGCACAATCCTAGGCATTGAAGTCCTTACACCCCCACCAGACTTCGGCATCCCAATCCAATAACAGGCACCTAGCCTAGAACATCAGGCACTTGGCCTCCTCAAGATGGTCCAATAGCCCTTTAAGAGCTATCCATCAAGAGATACATAAGACAAAGGAACCACTGGGATATGTAGTGTTGATTGAGTTTGTTGTCGGCCCATATGGTGTTACATATTCTCCCTTGCAAGTATGGGCTCCTACGAGATCATCAAATAAACTAGCCCTTTCGGCCCATTTGTGATTTCCTGTCAATCACCACATCTCAATATGCAATCAATGCATTAGCTATACCATCATAGTATCATAAAAAATAATCCACATGCCAAGTCTTGCATGTCATCATGAGAACATTCATCATTGTTAATCGAAACATTATGAATAATAACGAACTGCATGCTCATGCATGTCATAAATTTTTATGCGTCTATCATATACTTTACCTCATGAAATGCCATCATAAGTTATAACATCAACATATTTGAATCAAAGACATATCATGGCTTCACATAATAAATGAACCACATGTCAATAAACCTCATATTATAGCATCATAATTCCTATGCCACGTTATGCATATCAAATCCATCATGAGTATTCAACATTAAATACCTATCATCATGTAGTAAATGAATATGTCAATATACCTCGACATAACATCATAATTCCTATGCATATCAGCATCATCATAAGGATACATCATCACTATAAGAATCACATGTGCATCATTATCCTGATACCATCATACCATGAAACCTCATCATAAATATGAGAATCATCTCAATACACATAAAATATAGAACAATAATACTATAATCATTCTTATCATGAATCAATTCTAAATACCAACTATGAAATAATATTATTCAACGTCTCCCTAGGATCTAGGTTATCTCACCAATCTTATTAGTGTCATGTTTTCATCAAGACACTGATTACTTTTTAATAATCATTCCCACTTTTTCCAACTACTAAGTTGTCCATTTACCCCATAGGTATACTTATTTTAATTACATCATTAAATTTTAAATGGCCTCTAACTTTTAGCCATGTATTCTTGTTTCTCAATGAAATTTAGTGAAATTCACGATTAAGATATTATTTGTTGCACAATTATTTTTTAAATCTTCAACACCAAAATTAAAATTTCATGATCACTATTCATATTTTGGTTATCCATTATACATCCACAAATGTGCATATTCTTATTGAAGTATCATTTACAATTTCCAACAACATATGTTCTTATGCTTCATGTTCAATGTTTTCTCATTAATCCACCTAGTTTACAAGTATTCACAAATTCCAATGTTGACACTTCAATTTTGTAGGTCATCATTATCACTCCTCAAGTAAACTAAAATTCAATCCTAGGTTGTGACTTGTAAATTATAATCACTAACCTAGATAACCGTACCATATTTGTGAAGAGAGGAGAAAAGATAAAACCTGTATATTGTGAATCAATAAATACATGAGCTTGATGACTAATTAAGTAAAAGTCGGAGAATACTTGACAACAATAAAAATTACAAGGCTGTATAATGTCAAAATTCTTGACAACAAGAGAGTTTATAAATGTGTTGTATTACTTTTGTCTAAACTGTAAATGATATTATGAATTTCAATATATATATGTGTGTGTGTGTGTGTGTGTGTGTGTGTGTAAAAGGCCATAAAAGATATAAAATAAAATAGCATAAAATAGCATAAATTGGCGCAAGCATACTATCATAAATCAAAAGGGCATATCATGCATAGCTACCCTACTACATGTATAGCATGTTAACAAATAATATATAATGAACAACAGACCACTACTAGCCTACTAGGCTTCAACCCCTTGTAAGAATTGGAAATTGAGAGCACACTCAGAAAATAGAGCATTAGTCCCATAGTCATGAATGAACTACATTAGCAAGATCTGGTACAAATGACTCATAAATCCCATGGTGGATTGTATACAAGTAGCATTTGGAAAAATGGCAGTAACCCCACTACAAGGATACAATGTTAACAAATATAATACAATGTGAAATAAACCACCAATAGGCTTTAACCCCTATTAAAATGGGAAATTGCAAGCAGAATAAGGAAATACTGCAGTAATCCCACAATCATGAACTGGTGAGCAATCATAAACTAAATGGCAACACTACAACATACAAAATACAAAATCACAAAAGATATACTTATTACAAGTAGACAATGAATGATTGCTTCACTCCAATGTAGTGCAATAACCTTGTAGCATCATCAGCTGCTCTGCATATGAGACACTACACAAACCTCGACACAATTAATGGACCATTCACAAATTTAATTGCATCATTCGACACACCCCACAATCAACTATTTACCTGGTTTGTAGCTGCGGAAGACCATCATGCTGTCACCTGAGTTCATGGGCACCGAAAGTTAATCGATTTACACACCGTAGCAGAGACAAAGGACAATAACAACAACAACAAGTGACAATCATCAAACGAGAGACCAGATTTTGAAACCAAACCACAGAATAATGACAAAATGAGACCAAGAACTTACTGTGTGAAAAGAATTCGAGCAAGCGCACCTCCAGAGCCAAGACAGACTCGTGTAACAGGAGAAGTCCATTGAAAACCGGACAAACAAGTTTGGAAGACTGAAATTCACTTACAGCCATACCCAAAGAAAAACAAGATATTGCCATATGTGCCGGAGCAAAAACCATACGTTGTGACAAACAAACCCTTGTAGAGTCGCCCAATAAAACAGAACCATCGTGAATAACTAGAAGGCAAAAAAGTTTTGGGCAAAGACCAAATGAAGGAAACCAGACCCGAGGATCATAGGTGAGCATTTATTAATGCATTTAATTATTCCCAGTTTCCAAAAAAAATATATGTTATCCATATTTCATACAACCCCCAAAACAACAACCAAACACACCACGTCATAAAGCCCGCAACAGGTGTAAATCCGAGGCTACGTTGAAGCGTCGGCTGGGTCACATCAGAGTTCTTATAGTAAGAAATTTCATTTTAGAGTAAGTGTTTTGTAAGTGAATATTTTCTGTGTCAGTGCTTAAAATTGATCTTGTTTTCTGGTTACAATTTTTAATCAATAACGTAGTTTTTTTAAAGTTAATTTAATTTTATTTATTTAGAAAATAATTAGGTGTAGTGAGATATAATTTTTAACAATATAAATTTACTTTTAAATATTTAAGAAACTAGTGTATTAGGAGTTCTTGTAATAGGAAATTTCATTTAAGAGTAAAAGCTAGTGTTTTGTAATTGAAATTTTCCTAAATTAGTGTTTAAATTTTTTTTGTTGGTCATGTTTTATAGTTATATTATTATACTTTCCACAAGCATGCTATTAAGCATTTAGTTTTTTGTTTCACTAGCTATTTTTTAGGTTCTTAAAGTTGTCAAATTTTTCTATTATTTAGGTTCTAAAAGTTCATCTATCATGTCAATTTTTTCAACTATTTAGGTTCTCAAAGTTCATATATCATGTCAAATTTATAGATTATTTAGGTTCTTAAAATTCATATATCATGTCAATTTTTTCAACCTTTAAACTTTCAATTTTATAGACTTGTCCATTGAACAATTTTTTGAAAACAATTTGAGAAAATGTTTTATTTGAAAAAATTGAACATGATTGTTTAATTCATATTTCAATTTCCTTTTTCCATATACAAAGAGAAAAATATATCAAATGTTATTGATTTGAAGGAGTTTGATCTTTCATATTAGCATTCAAAGTGTGAGCATTTAGTAAAAGTCTCATTAAAGTTTTTAACAAATTGCCCACCAATGAGAAAATCCAAACTAAGATGTGACTAATTTGAGATTGTTCATCAATTTTTTGAAAGTTTAAAGTTCTTTTAGAAAAAAAATTGAAATAGATAATCAATATCTATTTTATTTAAGAATATTTTAAAATTATATTATTCTTTTCATATTAATTTAGTTGATATTTAGTTAAAAAAATTATTTGTTTTTATTCAATTTTTGGTCTAAAGAAATTGGCAATTAGGTTTGGTTGGTACTAGTTCAAAACCTTATATCTACACATTATTATATATTATGTCACAAATTAGAGAACAAAGCACATTTTAGAAAATTATACATTCATGTTGTGTAGTCAATTGAACTTCATGGACATGTGGGATTCTTAAAACATACTCAAGAATTTGTTTCATTTTTAAAAATTTATTTGGCTAATTGTCTTATGCCAAATCATTGTTTTACACTTCAATTTAATTATATTTAAATTAAGAGGCAAGTACTAGCCACTACATAGCACTTGTTTATATACACAATATATAATATATCAATTCTATGAAAAGTATAAATTTTTTATATATACACTATTAAAATGTTTTAATTAAAAATAAGAAAAAATTTTAAAAATAATATCTATATATATATATATATATATATATATATCTATATATATAATATATATATATATATATATATATATATATATATATATATATATATATATATATATATATATATATATATATATATATATATATGAGTTTAAATGACACAAGTTAATTTAAGGTGAGTACTTACGAACATACATATTTTAAGATACTACAAGGAATAATTTTGTTTCCCTTTTAATTGTTTTTGTTTCTTATTTTTAAATATCTATTTATACAATAAACAATTTTATATCTTTAATTACTTTATTCTATAGCTTAAGTGGGTCTAATGGTTAAGATTATGTGTTTCCTCTTAAGAGATCACAGGTTCGAAACCAGAGAGGCTAGAGTATGTATTCCTTTGTAGAATTAGTAGTGAAATCATTACACAGAGGTTGATCCTTTGTCTCACAAACAAGGGGCTCTCATACACCAATTTGATGTCTGGCCATTCAGGTTGGAATTTGGATTTCTCTTAACCCGTCATATAATGGAATTTGGATTTCTCTTAACTGGAACTGCGCGGAGGTGGGTCTCTTGTCCCACAAATGAGGGGGTCTCATACACCAATTTGATGTTTGGAATCAAGGTTGGAATTTGGATTTCTCTTAACCCGTCATGCAATGGAATTTTGATTTCTCTTAACTTGACATACAATATTTTTTTTATGTTTTGGGCCCTGACGCCATCAAGAAATGTTATGTTTAAAATTTTTCCCTTCAAAAGTGATGTTCTCATAATAAATTAACCCCTCACCAATAAAATTTCAATTAAAAATTTAACCTTTAATAACATAATTATGCTAAAAAATTTCACATATATATCACAGAAACAAAATTAAGATAATAGACAAATGACTTATTAAATATTGAATCTTGGTTTGAAATTGCACAGAACACTCACAATAAAATCTTTGGAACATGAAATCAAATGTATTTGACTTTGACATGCCATTGCATTTGTATATATGACATGGTGGGTTGTGTTATATTCTTTCCACGACTAGCCCACGTTGTTAACTGGGGGGTTAGAGGGGGTGTGGAGCACCCCCTTCGTTGCGTCAATTCTATAGAAGGGGGGTCACAGGGGGTTTGAGGTGTACTCGTAACCCTACTTTATGGGGTCTGAGGCAACGCCCAGGAAAATTTTGGTTTTGGACCCTATGTTAGGTTGGGCGGACCCATCTATGGTTTTGTGCATGATTTTCATACATGGTTTTGGATGCGATGGTTTTTGGTCCATGGTATTGGATGCTTCAGCATGTATAAATATGTATTGTAACATTCAAAGGAACATAATGAAAAATCAAGCTGGTAGTCCCATTTTGGGATCTAGGGGAAAATCTCTGTGTTTATGTGTTTTATGTGTTATGCTCTCGCATTGTTTATTTTTTGTGTTTTAGAATTCGTATGCAGGTAATATCTGTATGGATTTAAAACCTACATTTGGTATCAGAGTTGTTTTGGCTTCAAGCGGACGCCTTTGCTGCTGAGGGGTTTCGCTCGGGCCTGTGGTAGACCCTATTCAGTGGGAGATCTGCGAGATCGATTTTGGTGGTGAAAGGAGATAGTGAGTAGTGGAAATATAGAGATCGAGAAATTTAATGGTCAAAGTTTTGAGTTGTGGAAACTCAAGATGGAGGATTTGTTGGTGGATAAAGATCAGGGGATCGTGGTAGATCCATGAACTAAACCAATAGGAGTGTCCGATGAAGAATGGAAGAAGTTGTATCGAAAGGCAAAGAGCACAATACGATTATGTGTCTCAGATTCAGTATTGTTGAATGTATCAGGGGAAGATACGACGAAGGATTTGTTGGACAAGTTAGGGACTTTGTATCAATCTAAGTCTCTGGTGAATAAATTGCTCCTACAGAAAAAGCTGTATAACATGAGGATGAAAGATGGAGACTCAGTGATAGAGCATCTGAACGCATTTAATACTGTGGTAAGTCAGTTAGCGTCTGTTGATATTAAAATTTTAGATGAAGATAAGTGCATCAGTTTTTTGTGTTTTCTACCAGATTCATGGGATAGGTTGGTTATTACAATAGGTAGTAATGCAACTACCTTGAAGTTTGATGAAATAGTCTCATCCTTGCTGATGGAGGAGATGACACAAAAAAATACGAAGAGCCAGAATAGTGATGCCTTGTCTGTATGAGGATGGTCCCAAAACAGAAATAAAAATAATTCATCGAGTGGGAGATCTAAATCTCCAAGAAAACCTATAAAGGTGGTGTGCTGGAAATGCGGAAAGGAAGGGCACTAAAAAAGGGACTGTAAATCTAAGGCTCCCGATAAAGGAAAGGGATCTGATGATGCTTCTTCTGCAGAGGCGAAAACCACCTCAGATGAAGGTGGGGATGTGTACTTGGCTTCTTCAAGTACACATGTAGATCATGAGGCATGGTTGATTGACTCAGGTGCATCCTCCTTTCACTTCACTCCCCACAAAGAGTGGTTTTGCGAGTATGAGAAATATTATGGTGGCGATGTCTTCTTGGGGGATGACAGGAAGGCTAGAATCATTGGTCGTGGAAAAGTAAAGTTGAAGCTGCAAGGTGGAAGGGTTAGAACACTTCCGGGTGTTCTACATATTCCTGCATTAGCCAGAAATCTGATTTCTGTTAGCAAGCTAGATGATGCGGGTGTAAAAATAGTGTTCGAGAAGGATACCTGCAAGATGGTTCAAGGAGCACTAGTATTGATGTGGGGAGTTTGGATTGTAACTCCGTATAAGCTACAAGGTAGCATTGTGGTTGATGGGTGCAACAATTCTGTGGTTCCTGAAAGTGGAGCAGAAAATCTAGTGGTCCCTAGAGATAAGACCATGTTTTGGCATCAAAGGCTTGGACATATTGGACATAAGGGCCTTCAAATACTTCATGGTAAAGGTATGGTAGAAGGAATGAGTGATAGTGTCACATGGAAAGAGTCGATAGTGCGGACACAACCGACCTCCCTAGAAGCCTAAGACTTTCTAGTGACAAACAAAACAAATAGGAGCAATCCTTCTCTAAATATGCATTTATACTATGAGAAATCAAGTGTTTTAGATCTTACCTGTAACCCAACACTGTTGTAGTAGTCCAGCTTCGTTGATCCAGATGAGCTCCTCCTTCTCTTCGAAACCTGCATTCACTAACAATCAAATGATTAAATAGCACCTGAATATCACATAAAATAAAACACATTTAACATATAGACCAAGGAGTATATGAAACAACTCATAAATAACAAATCGTTGAGAAGAATGGACTTATTTGTATTAAAAGGTAACAAAAGAAACCATTACCACCTGAGCCTTGGTGTTGTGCAAGTTCCTCCCAGGGTCCACAAGAGTCCTCCTTTACTCTGATCAGCTCACCCACTTCCAAATACAACAAGTAAAGATGGTAATCTCTCCTCACAAGCTTATACAATGAAGTCCTAATTCCAGCAGCATCTACCCTTAGGAATGTTTAGCTTTCAACCTCCCCTCCCTCTGGCCCAATGCATGTATTTATAGTGCTGTAGAGGAAGTTAATCAGGTCCACCATCAATGGGATAAGCCCCTCTTTTGGGTGGGTTAGCTCCCCTCTTGATGGGATAAGCTCCTCTTCTATAGGGATACATGAACCATCTGGAGGTGCTTCATACACGTCAAACAAGCTTCTAGAATTCTCTAGAAATAACCACAAGTAACTTTTTTGGAGTGAAACTTGTGCTTATTGACCTTTACAGGAGTACGCACCCATTGCTTTACAGACAAAGCGTACAAGTACGCAGGTATTGTGAACTTGGATTGCGTACCCGCAGGTAAGGCTGAGAGAAACTGCGTACCAGAGATAACTTGACTTTAAATGACTTTTCTCTCTTTCTTTGAGTTTGACATGGAAGGCAGAGGCATGAGACTTTCCAAGGAGGATAGTATGACAGGTGATGGAGCCATACAAACTGCAAATAGTCATGGTGACATTTTTTAGTGTAACAGATTGCCCCCTAAAGTGCGAAGCCTGAAGTAGATTAGGGTTTCAAAACATCTAGGAAGGGTGAAGTACTTTATCATTTCAAGGATTATCTTGTGGAGAGCCTGGTCAGAACCTGCAAATATTCAACACAAAATACATATATAAGGTGATATCATCACTAAGGTAGGCATTCCCATACTCAGATTGAAAACTTTAACTAAAAATCTAACTATTGCTCTGATACAGGAATGATTTTGTAGTACATCATAATCATAGACTCGTGTAGACATAGTATGGACGCAGCCATCTGTTTATAGTTAGTCTACTTTATACAATGAATACAAAACTCCTCGCAGCCTGGATGGTGGAAACTAGATCCAGGGTCTTCATTTCTACTTCCCGAATTGGTACGATTCTATCCATGTGAATAAATGAGTCGATGTCGAACATGGTAGAAACCACTTGATTACCAGTCGATGATGTAAACTGTTAACACATAATGACACGAGAGATGGCTTGGTGACGATTGACCCAAAGTTAATACCCAGAAACGGTTGAAGACTTTCAAAGTGGTTTAATCAACTTTAAGATAAAGGATTTCCCAACCCAGGTGAATGAAAAAGTGTCGTGTTCAAGAGTGGTAATAAGGTTCTTCTGTGACAAAAGATAACAAATAGGTTCATTCTTCTCTCTTTTCCCCCACCATTTCTGGCAAGTACCTCTTTATGTTCTACAAGCTTGAGGAGGATAACATATGCTTGATTATAAGCTCATCCTTCGGATGAGTCCAACTTAGTTTAGATTCGGACCCTAAGAAGGAGTGGTCCGTTCCTGTTTGTAATCGAACAGGTCCTTTACTGTGAAATTTTAACGAGTCCAATATAGGAAAAACTCGGCATTTTTCAATTTTAGAGAGTCTGAGAAAACTAAAGAAGACTCCAAGGTGGACTTTTTCGTAAATTTGTGTCTCCCAAGCCTGAAAAAGTATAAAATAATACCTGAGAGAACCGCCTGATCTTGCGACCAAGGAGTACTTTCATGATTAGTGCCTTTGACCTGAAAAGTAAAAAGCGATCAAGGACACGTCGTTTTATTTCCAGTATCGAGTTTGAAACGAAAAAAACCCGGCAATCTTTTCCTTTTTTTACGGTCAGAAAAGGGCTATAAGGGGACCGTCTTTTAATTCCGTTTTAACGAGTGTAAAAGAAACGCTCGGCAATCTTTTCATGTTTTAGGAGTCAGAAAAGGGCTTAAAAGATGACTCTGATTTCTTGGTTCGTGAAAAATGATAGTTTACCCTAAAGTCCCTTTGTCCTGCACAAAAACAACACATTACTCATATCTGTTTAAGATAGACAAAAATACATTGAAAAATATCTCTTTATGGTGAAAAATAAACAAACCTAGCATTCATTTATCCAAAAAATCTATAAAAAGACTTTTTACCATGTCATTTTTACCATTTTACTGTTGAGGGAGAGAAAAGGGCTTTTGGCAAGAAACTTCCCGTGGACTTTGCGGAGAATCCGACCGTCAGAATCGAACGTCGTCTCTTTCAGGTATTCTACAACATCCTTCTCTTAATTTCCATCAGTTTAGAATTCATTTCTAGGTTTTTATTTGATTTTTTGGAGGTCTTGGGTTTTCAAGATGCGCCCTTTGGGGTACGCAGGTCATGCATTGCTGACCTGCGTACCCCGATATTTTCTCAATGGGGAAAATATCGGGCGTACGCACCCGGCCTTAAGGGCAGCTGCGTACATACGCTCTGTTCCTAAAAGCCGGGGTGCGTACCCCGCAAAACGCGTTTTGAAACCCTCATTTCTCCAAAATGGACCAAAATTTTAAAATTTTATGGACTCTAACAGATGTTTTATGATGTGCAGGGTGCACACCATGCTTGATTGGCGTGAAAGAGAACACGAGGACATCGATTTGGCCGCAATAGATCATCAACCCTCCATTGATGCTTTGAAGGCATGCGGACTATACAAATACTGGGCCATACCTGGCATGAGGGCCCAAGTGCCATTCTTAGAGTGGCTGGTTGAAAAGTGGAATGTCCAAGAACAATGATTTTACATCGGAGGGCACCAGCTCGAGATAGAGCCCTATGACATATATTTTCTCACTGGTTTGCCTAATAGGGGCGAGCAAATGACTCTCTCCGGGACTAGGCCGAGTGGCCAATCCCTTGCTAGCCTCCGGCTAGAGTGGTGCAACAATCAGAACCAGGAGAAAGGGATAGAAATCAAGTATATATCCCTGCCTGAACTTATAGTAATTGCCTTTACAGTTACCAGACTCTGCGGCGTAGCCACCTTGCACATTGCCATCGGGTCCCAAATGCGGATGGCGATAGATTGCTACCGAGGCACCATTTTCAACTGGTGCGATGCTGTGTTGGCCAACATGAAGGGCCAACTGACTAGGGTAAACAATGGGCAACTAAAGACCTTTGGGTATGGGCCTTTAGTTGTGAGCTTTGCCCTAGAGAGAGTTTCGATGCTTATCCCTCAGCATCTCACTCTTCCGGTTGGGCCACCTCGGGAGCCAAAGTTGATACGATGGGTTACGGTGATGGCCCGACATCCTGATGAGGGAGCGGGAGTTGTTTGATTTCCTGTTGGTTACTTTCACTGGTTGGAGAACCATGTCTTTGCGATTCAGGACTTTCCTTATGCCGGAGTAGATTTTTGCGGTGATCCGGACATGGTTCTTCCACAGGGAGAACAATGGGACGACAGAGGTATTTCATTTTTCACAAGTTTTTAAATTATTTACTTTTTATTTGTTTTTATAGCGTCTCAAAACTGACAGTGACAATTTTCAAAATGCAGATGTAGGCCCACAGCTTTCGGCTAATCTCCGGCCATTCGAGAGAAGAGTACCAGTTGCACCAGCACCGGCCCCATAGGATGTGGCCGCAGAGGCCTTAGCCGAGCTGGAACAGGACCTAGAACGTCTCACGGCGGACATACCAGAGACGACTATAGATGATATTCCTATTCGACTTCAGCGCTATGTGGTTGCAGTCCCAGGACCTATCAGGAGGTTCCTGTGTACGGTAGCGCGGGCAGTGGTCTCGTATAGTGAGCACCACCAGTGATTGGCTAGTCACTTTTTGTAGACACATATGACATTTTTGGTTTTTTGTACTTATCATTTTTGCCGATCATAAGGTGTTTTTCAACCTATGATCGAAGACGATGTATATTTTTGACACACTCCTATCTATCTATCTATCTATATATATATATATATATATATATATATATATATATATATATATATATATATATATATATATATATATATATATATATATATATATATATATATATATATATATATATATATATAGATATCATTATTACCGGCTTATCTTGTTAAACATGTGTGATTAAATGTTAATGTTTTTAAATTTACATGTACGATTATCGCAAATGTCTGTCTAACATTCGAGAAGCACTTGCATCTGCTAATGTATTAAAAGACCTTGGAATATGTTGATATTCAATGTAATCAAATTCACGTTCCAAAAGAAGCACTCTCAAAAATAACCTTAATAACACTGGATTTCTAATGGCATAAACTCTATTAAGCTGTAATACAACGAGTTCAGAATCTAACCTCACTATCAAATTCTGAATCCCAAATGAAATAGATTCATATAATAATTCAATCACTGCACTGTATTCTGCAATGTTGTTTTTTGTTTGACCGAGGCTCACCCCATGCATAGAAAATAACTCGTCAGAGGGTGAATAGATAACCCAGGCTGCGGAAGAGATATTCCATGTACTACGACAAGAACCATCAGCAAATCCAATGTACGTTTGGAGAGGCATCGACATCTGCAATATCAAGAGTAAAACCAAGATAAGCCAGAATAACGACGAAAAACACACTCTCTAAACTAAGCACACTTGTCTAAAACTAAGCACACATACCAGCTAGAAAGAGAAAATTAACCTAACTATCCTAACAAAAATCTTCACACCCACCATTTAAGCATAGTACCTCTTTAGGTAAAGTCCATTTCTGGGTTTACCCAAAGAGTCCCCATCAAAATCAACCAGCTCATAGGCCCCTTTTGCTAGCTTTCGCTTAACATTGTAGGGTCCATGCCACATAGGAACGAATTTTCCAGCACCTAATTTATCGTTAGCTTGATCATATAATAGCACAAGGTCTCCTTCCGAAAAATTTCAAGGGGTCACATTTCGATCATACTGAGCTTTCATTCGTTTTGCATGAGTCTTGATTGCCAGTGCAACATCACGTCGAGTCTCATCTAATTGAGCTAAATACAATAAACGCTTCTCCTCTTCGGAAGTAGCTGGGAGTAATTCGCCAACCATTTGAAGTGATGGGATTTCGCATTCAATGGGTAGCACGACTTCCAAACCATAAACTAGTTGGAAAGGAGTAAACCCTGTTGATGTTTTCACCGAAGTTCGATATGCCCACAACGCAGAAAATAACATGTTGTGCCAATTCGACCGATGAATGCCAATGATTCGCCGGATCATGATGACCAAAACTTTGTTGATGGACTCAACCAGACCGTTGGCTTGTGGATAATAAGGTGTTGAGCTATCGTGGCGCAAACCAAGCTAGCCTGTAAGTTCAGTCATCACGATGTTTCGAAAATGGCGCCCATGGTCAGTGATTATCGCTTGTGGGACACCAAACCTAGCAATAATATGATTGAATACGAAAACTACAACAGTATTTCCATCTGCCTCGAATGTAGGCATCGCCTCGGCCCACTTAGTAAAATAATCAACCACAAGGATGATATACGCATTCTCCCCGGCCGAGTGAGGGTTACAAGTAATAAAGTCGATACCCCATTTAGCAAAAGGACCAACGACAATTATAGGGTGGAGAGGAGCTGGTGGTGCGTGCATCTTGCGATCAAACACTTGACAGTTGTGGCATTTTCGGACCGCAATGATACAATCTTTAAGCATGGATGGCTAGAAATAGCCAGCACGCAACACCTTCTGAGCTGTGGCATACCCATACATATGACCGCCACACGCTCCAGAGTGACAGTCATTCAAAACCCTTTTTGCCTATTCGTGAGTTAAGCAACGTCGGAAAACCAAGTCTGCCCCACGGCGATAAAGAGTATCTCCAATTATTTTGTATTGTTGGGACTGGAATCAAATTTTCCGACGTTCCGTCTTAGAAGCTTCGGGCCGAAAGGATTGGATTTGGAGATAGATGATGATATCCCCATACCACGGATCTAAAGTGCTGATAAGAAACAAAGATTCGTCCGTGATGGGTTCCTCTACCACTGTTTCCGTGTCAGCACACGGGAAATCACACATTAACTCGGCAAAGACTAAGGATTTCTTAGATTTGGACTTTTCGAACTCCAAATCGAACTCCTGCAGGATAACGATCCATTTGGAGTACTTGCCCCCTAGCAATTGTTTAGTCAGAATATAGATCATAGGGTTGCAATCTGAAATCACTATAGTTTTATGGAGAAGAATGTAGTGCCGAAAACACTGGACAGCTTGAACGGCTGCCAGTGCCAATTTTTCCACATGTGAGTACTTTAGCTCAGTTGGATTTAACGTCTGACTAAGGTAATATACCACATGTTCCGTTCCGAATTCATCTTCCTGAAGTAAGACCATTCCAATGGTGGAGTGGGAGGCGGCGAGATACAAAAATTAATCCTGGTTGTAGTTGGGAGGATGCAGCAACGGTGCATGGGTCAACGCGTGCTTAAGTGCATCGAAAGATTTCTGAGCTATCTCATCCCAAGAGAATTGAGCATTTTGTTTCAACAACCGGGTGAAACCCTTTGTAACCTCGGCGTAGTTAGGAATGAATCGACGTAAAAAGTTTGCTTTCCCTTGCAAACTCTGGAGTTGGCGCAGACTCGAAGGAGGAGGCAATTTGATGACAGCTTCTACCTTCAAGGGATCGACACGGATACTGGCTTTTGAAATGACAAATCCTAGCAATCGTCCCATTTCTATGCAGAAGACACATTTGTGTGGGTTCAACCGAATTTGATAATGACGACACCTCATAAAAATAGCTCATAAGTGGACAAGGTGATCAGCTCGATGTAAAGAATGTGCAGGCAAATCATCGAGGTACGGTTGCACAATGTGTTTGATGTCATGAAACGCATAAGACATTGCCCGTTGGAAAGTGGCTCCGACATTATTAAGTCCAAAAGGTAATTTTCAATAAGAAAATGTCCCCCAAGGACAAATGAAAGCCGTTTTTGGTTGATCGGCAGGTAGAATATTGATTTGGTTGTAACCGGAAAAACCGTCCATAAAGGAAAACATTTCACTCCCGGCACAATCATCAATGATTTGATCGATATAGGGCGTGGGATAGTTGTCTTTTGGACAAGCACGATTAATATCCCTATAGTCGATACATATTCTTATTGTTCCCTGTTTCTTGTTAACCGGAACAATATTCGATACCCAATCCGTTAACGGGATCGGATAAATGAAACCTGCTTTCAACAGCTTCTCAACTTCTACTTTAATTGCAGCCGCTTTCCTAGGGTGTATCTGACGCAGATGTTGCGGAACGGGTTTAGCGTCCGGGTAAGTCTTGAATTCATGAACAACAATGGAGGGATCAATTCCTGGAATTTCCTCATAGGACCAGGCAAACACGTCGCGTAATTCTTGAAATAGGGCCTTGTATGTTTGAATTTCGTCATTTGTACACGAGGCACCTATATGAATGTTCTCAATGATTCCAGTTTTGACTGAAATGTCAATGGCAATAGTTTGGGAAATGTTTCCCAAATTCAGCTCTGAATCAGGATGTTTCATGGGATTCTGAGCGTCCTTAACATATTCAGCCGTAAAAATTGATGAAAAATCATTTTCAAAGCCATCACCCTCAGGTAAAAACGAAGATCTATGATGGAGATCTTCCCATGGTAGATCGTCTACACTTAGGATTTCGCGAAGTTGCTCGTCAGATGACACAACTTCGGGAAATGCTATCCGTTCTGAGGTTGATGTGAAAAGTGATTCCTCACGGACCACATTCATTTGGTCGACTTAGGTTGAACGCGAGTAGGTAAAAGACTGCAGAGCTTCATAAGCAATTTCATATGGACTCAAAGGCATAGCACTACCGAATGAGTCTATCTCAGATTCAGATGGGACAATCCATGGATCATCGTAAATAATAGTATCTGATGTAATCATATGAATGGAAGTGAATGAAGGGTCTGTGTTGATTGGAGGAAAAGGAAAAGTTCCCAGTAAACCGAAATCTTTAACTAATCCTACGCCAACATCCCTATAAGGGATATTCGTTTTACCGACATGCTCGATACTCTCTGAAGAGGCTGGGTCGGATGAAAAGAAAGCCAGCTGGTCTATTGTCACGATCTTGCCATTATGTGGAAACTTTATAACTCTGAAGACCGATGAGATGACTGCTGTCATAGCATAAGACCAACTTTGACCCAAGAGAAGGTTTTAATCTAGAGGGGCATCAACCACCTCCACATCCAGACTAACAGTTTTTCCTTCAACCCCTATAGGCAAATCCTGTAGAATGCCAAACGGATGGAACCCACGACCATCAAATGCCTTAAGAATCATCGGGGATTGGTTCAATGAAGGAGAACCAAGCGATCTCCAAAATTGAATCGACATAATACACGTAGAAGCTCCTTCATCAATTACAGTCCGATGAATAGGCCTGTTTTTTACTATCACTGGAATCTGGAAAGCCATCTGATGGGGGAGATGCGGTGTACTATTTTCTAGATCAAAGATTATCAGGTTTGGGTCCTGAATATGAACAGCTCCTATAGCCGACAAAAGTAATTTTCGTTGTGCTGGGCATGATTGCAGCACTTCTAAAGCCGACATTGCTGAGGATGAAACAGCTAAGTCCTCAACAATGTTATAATTCTGAGCTGCTCTCGCATGTGGATTGAAAGCAGACTTTCGAAGTATACCCTTGGCGGGCGGTTTGATTACCAAATCTGGGTTAGGTTTCTCGATTTGTAGTGGATCGGAACCGGGAGCTGAGGTTGATGGATTAGAATGAGAAGATTCTGCTTCTTTGCCATCAACAGGACTCTTACTACCATAATCGTGTGATCGAGTCGCAATCCGTACATGAGACATCATCAATATGGGTTCTTCACTGGCACTCGAGGAAGAACCTATCATCTTACTCTCCTGCTTTGGAAATGGATCTTTCAAAACAGCAGGAGTTGGGGAACCTTTAACGATTTTCACAACCTCTACCCGATGAGGGCAATTTCTTGTGAAATGATCTTCTTCACAAATTAAACAAGGATAGCGAGGTTTGCGTTTCTCGTCGTTAGATTCCGACTTTTCTTTTTTCTCCTTTGGAGCCTTGTCTGCTTTATCCTTCTTCTTGCCTTTCTTTTTACCACCGTTTTTTGATTTAGCCGTAGATGACTCTACAGCGTGAACATCGGCGGTAATTTCAGGAGAAGACTCTCCTGTCGGGGAGTCGGGTAAGGTTATGATTGGAGAAGAATTCTTTGAGGATTTCTTCTTACTTTTAGTGTTCACCGTACCAATCATGCCATTAGTAGCATGAGACCCCGAAGGAGCAGCAGCAATTTGATTCGACTTAGGAAGATCTGGGATCTTCTCGTGCAACGTACCCGACTGAGTGTAAACTAAGTCAAGGTACTGGGCTTGAGCAATGACTTGCTCCTCAGTAAATACTTTGGCCTTAGCTACATCTTCAGTAATCTTCGGTAATAATGATTTGACAAACCATTCAGCTAAGATTTGGTCCGGGATAAAAAGTTTCACTAAATGTCTTCGACGTCTCCATTCATGGATATGATCAGAAATATAAGTGGACGTCGATTGTTTTAATGAAGTTAACAACTCAGTACCATTATCGTATCTGACCGGCAACTGAAAATGAGTTAGGAACGAGGTAGCTAACTCCCTGAAGTTATAAAAAGAGGCCCGTGTTAACTCAATGTACCACTTGGCCGCGAGACCAATGAGCGTACGCTGAAAAAGACGTAAACGGATCGAATCATCCGAGATAGAATTCGAAGCACACCAGAGGTGGTAAGTCATCACGTGGTTTGATGGATCCTCTCCAGACTTACCTTCGAACTTGGGTATATCACTGGGAAACTTATTTGGCATTGGCAGCCAGAATGGAAGATAATTTATTGGATCGTTCGTTAGGCGCGTCAAGTCGGGTAAATCCAAAGTTGCGATAAACGGCAATTGCCGGTTAGGATCTCTAAAACTCTGAGTCACAAGACCAGTCCCAGGAGGAGGATATCCAGGATAACTTGGAACAGGAATCGCGTTCGGGATATTATATCCTCCTGGAAAACCAGGATTAACCGGACCGTACTGGGGTTGTTGAGGTTGTTGATAAGTGTACCCAGGATACGGTTGATACTGGTAAACCGGTTGTTGGACAGCAGGACCGAATTGGTACTGTCCCTGGTACTGTTGATAAGTGAATTGTGGTTGACTTGTTACAACAGTACTTAAACCAGGCTGCCCTACAGGCATCTGGACCATGGTTTGAATCGTAGATCCGGACAACGGTAAAGATGTCTGAGGGGTGGTTGCAGAGACAGTAGAAGCCGGAGCTGTCGATACTCCAGAAGTAAGTGTGGTAGATGTTGCGGTAGTTGCAGCAGCTGTTTGGGATGGAGTACTAGGTGCGATTGGCGGCTGAGTAACTACCGAAGTTACAGAAGTTTGAACATTTGACTGGACAGGTTGTGGTTGCTGGGGTGGACCAGAAACTACAGGTTGTCAGTTTGAGGTAACAACTGTACACTTGGCTGCAACACCTGTTGACCTTGTGATGGATCCCACACTATCATTCTGGGGTATTGACCCGTAACAGGTTGAGGATACTGAGATCCGTAACCAGGTTGAGGGTAGGATTGATAATTGATAGGTACATTTCCCATACCTTGAACGTAAGATTGACCTTGAAGTGGTTGATAACCTTGACTCGAGTACTGACATTGGGGCAGGTACCCTTGAGGCAAGTACTGATACTGGGGTTGACCTTGATGCATAAATTGATATTGAGGTTGACCTTGGGGTACATATTGAGGTTGGGGTTGACCTTGAGGAACGTATTGCACCATAGGTACATACTGTCCTTGAGGCTGCCCCCCAGCCACAACTTGTGTACCTTGAGGCTGCCCCCGAGGCATTAATTGAGGCTGCCTTCCAGGCACTAATTTACCACTTTGAGGTTGACAACCAGGAATTGAACCTATCATCATAAAAATGTCTCCTGCACCCAATGGTTTGTTACCATTGTTTCCAGCTAATGACCCATGTCCAATGGGTTGAGGAGATGCTCCTGCAAAGGTACTAGAAAGTGATTGATACCCAGTAGGAACAGAAGGACCACCATACAAGAAAGATTCAGGGGGTTGAGTAAACACGGACGACTGACTAGACATATTTACAGGAGTATAAATACCTCCGGGTGGATAAGGAGTACAAGGTGGAGAAAAACCTATTCCTGAGTTGTCTAAATAATTAGTTAACGAAAGGTACCAAGTAGTACTTCTAGGTGGACTGTAAAAGATAGATTCACGCTCTCTTAGATCAAGAGTAGGTTGATCTTCAAGAACAGGGCTTACTTCTTCTTCTGGAGTGAGTTCTTCAATAGCTATCAAACCAGAAGGAATATTTTTGGTTATGACTCTTTCTACCCTAGGTGAATCAGGAACACTAAAAGTTGGAGTAACAGGTTCAGATATTCTAGGTTCTTCGCCTCTATCACTAGTAGATGAAAAACTACCAGCAAGCTCAGAAACTGCAACAGCTTCAGGATTGTAACCTGTTTCTAGACATTGGTAATCTGGATGGACTACCAACGAAGACTCTCCTTCTTCAGGTGAACCTACTCTACTGCCACTAGGAGGAGTTACAAGGACTTTCAAACCTTCCAGATTACTCGGGTCGTCTCGAGGAGGTTCACCCCGAAGTCTACGGGATCTCCTCAACAATTCGGCCACGGAAATAACCTCAGGAGATTGGCCCCGAAGTCTACGGGACTGTCTCGGTAATTTCGCCACAGTTAAAAGTTTTTAACTACTGCACACGCAAAAAAAGTAAAATCTCAAAACAAACCACCTAAAGTCTCTAAAGAACCAAACAAATTTGAATCACACGCCTAAAGAATCTAGGGCATCAAACCATGCACAAATAGTAGCCTTCCGGACCGAAAACACTAGTTGGTGATGAAGCCCAACATCGCCGAATTCAGTACAGAAGTGGTGGGTGGAACAGTTACCCCGACAACCTGCTTAATGAATAGACTGGCACAAATTCCTTCACTTTAACCGTCTCGAGTGAAGTGAACCCCCCAAAAAATCCAAGTGAGTCTAGCCGACGCCTGCTCCAGGTACAGTGGGATCTTCCCTCCACCGTCACCTCGGGTAGAATCCTAAAGATAATGGTCACTAAGGTTACCAACAGAAACAAATACACCTGGGGGAACAGTCTACACTCCGACAACACGCAAGGGCAGAGTATCAAGCTCAATCCCCTTGCCGGCTCCTTGAAAATAATCCAAGGTTTACCGACAAGTGACCCCTGGCTCCTCGACAATGGTTAATCCGAGGTTTACCGTTTGTAATACGTGCGTGTCTGGCGTCGTTCCCAACGAGGGAGGATTGATCCCCTCACTCGTTCGGACACGAGCCCGTGCTTCTCCTTTAAGAGGAGCTTTCCCAGAGTATAAATGAAACAGTTGGATTTATCCTACCACAAGATCAGCTACTTGTTTGGTTTTGCTGTCTTGGAGAGTTAATTACTCTCCTACTCCAGGACACTAGCCTGGTCTATATTGGTGTTTCAGAGCCCTAGTAAATAAAAAGTTACTAAGTTGATTTTACTTTAAGCGTTAATTTTATGGTTTTCCTTTAAGACAAAAGGTAGTGGAGATGAAACTGGTGGTGTGTAGACTCGACTCTCAACCACTACAAAGATGCACCTAGGATGATGTACACTACTTTTCTTTTTCAATGAATCTCCTAACTAAGATAGTTGGAAAATCCAAATTTTATAGAAAACAACTTTCTTGGCAAAGACAATCAAAGAAACAATTCTCTTTATCTTTTCAAAACATGCAACTCATGACCACTAATTATTCACGAAATTTCCTTTTTCTTCAAAAGACTACAAATGCTACCAAAGCAAACTTTTCCAAAAGAATTTTTTGTATTTTTTCTATACTAATAATGCATGTAAAACTATTTATCGAAAATCAAATTTAACAAATCTAAGGCAAGCAATCCAAAATCACTCAAAATCAAATTAAAGGGAAATTTACCTAAAAGTAAAACTAATGAGGACAAAAGCCTACAAGGATGATTCCCGGATGTTTTACTTAGTCAAAAAGTAACTAAGGATCAGTCCATGCAGAATCATAAACTGATCATAAAAAACAAAATCGAAATCTTTTTGTTCTTTTTGTTTTAAAAATAAAATTCAAAGTTCAATCAATAAACGCTTTCGAGATTCGCAAAGAGAAGACACAAAGGTAGGTCTCTCACAAGGGTGAATTCGATGACAGGCCCGACTCCTAAAAGGGTTGAACAAAACCAGGGAGATCCAAAGTTTGACAACCTCTAACGCCAAAGTCACTACAGGACCAGTTAAAAATCAAACCCTAAGGCAAAATCCCTATGAATTCTACCAAAACTCTCGACACTAACGGAACAAGATCAGGTGAAGATCTCTGACAGTAAACCAATGGATCTGGGCAGTAAAACAAATTAAAAACCAAAATCTAAAGAGAAAAAAGCAAAAATTGCAATTTTCTCAAATTTGACAGGGGTACGCAGGTGACCTGTTTACAAAGGTGTGGGTACGCTCTGTGCACACAGTCACAGTGCGTACAAGTACGCACTGTGTTGAACTCAAAGCCTGCGTATTGCTGGCAAAGCTAAGAAAACTGAAAATCTAATTTAACCCTAAGCTAACCCACCCAAACACACAGTTAGACAACCAAAAATCAGAAAACAAGCGCTTTTTCTCAGACCAAAATATTAAATCAAAAAGAACTCAAGCACATTCATGGATTCCCCAGCAGAGTCACCATTTTGTCACACGGAAAGAGTCGATAGTGCGGACACAACCGACCTCCCTAGAAGCCTAAGACTTTCTAGTGACAAACAAGACAAATAGGAGCAATCCTTCTCTAAATATGCATTTATACTATGAGAAATCAAGTGTTTTAGATCTTACCTGTAACCCAACGTTGTTGTAGTAGTCCAGCTTCGTTGATCCGGATGAGCTCCTCCTTCTCTTCGAAACTTGCATTCACTAACAATCAAACGATTAAATAGCACCTGAATATCACATAAAATAAAACACATTTAACATATAGACCAAGGAGTATATGAAACAACTCATAAATAACAAATCGTTGAGAAGAATGGACTTATTTGTATTAAAAGGTAACAAAAGAAACCATTACAACCTGAGCCTTGGTGTTGTGCAAGTTCCTCCCAGGGTCCACAAGAGTCCTCCTTTACTCTGATCAACTCACCCACTCCCAAATACAACAAGTAAAGATGGTAATCTCTCCTCACAAGCTTATACAAGGAAGTCCTAATTCCACCAGCATCTACCCTTAGGAATGTTCAGCTTTCAACCTCCCCTCCCTCTGGCCCAATTCATGTATTTATAGTGCTGTAGAGGAAGTTAATCAGGTCCAACATCAATGGGATAAGCCCCTCTTTTGGGTGGGTTAGCTCCCCTCTTGATGGGATAAGCTCCTCTTCTATAGGGATACATGAACCATCTGGAGGCGCTTCATACACGTCAAACAAGCTTCTAGAATGCTCTAGAAATAACCACAAGTAACTTTTTTGGAGTGAAACTTGCGCTTATTGACCTTTACAAGAGTACGCACCCATTGCTTTACAGACAGAGCGTACAAGTACACAGGTATTGTGAACTTGGATTGCGTACCCGCAGGTAAGGCTGAGAGAAACTGCGTACCAGAGATAACTTTACTTTAAATGACTTTTCTCTCTTTCTTTGAGTTTGACATGGAAGGCAGAGGCATGAGACTTGCCAAGGAGGATAGTATGATAGGTGATGGAGCCATACAAACTGCAAATAGTCATGGTGACATTTTTTAGTGTAACAGATAGCTCTCTGGATTTTGATTTCTGTGAAAATTGTGTATACGGGAAGCACAGTTGGGTGAGTTTCCCGTCTAGTGGTAAGAGGACGAAACATATATTATAACTCATGCACAGTGATGTGTTTGGACCTATCAGGGTTCCATCACTGGGTAAGTTTGTGTATTATGTATCATTTATAGATGACTTCTCAAGGAATACATGGATATATTTCCTTAAGAAGAAATCTGAAGCCTTTGACAGTTTTAAAGAATTTAAGGCTCTTGTGGAAAATCGGACATAGAAGAAGATAAAGGAGCTAAGGATAGATAATGGTGCAGAGTTTTGCATCAAGGAATTTGAAGAATTTTGTAAGAAATGTGGTATAGCATGAGAGAAGACTACTCCATATACACCTCAGCAAAATGGAGTTGAAGAAAGAATGAATAAGACGTTGATGGAAAGGGCAAGAAGCATGCTCAGTGGTGCCAAGTTAGGATAGGAATTCTGGGCAGAGGCAGTGGATACTGCATGTTACCTGGTCAACAAGTCACCTTCATCAGCGTTGGAGGATAAGACTCCACAAGAGGTATGGATTGGTAAGAAACACTCTCTTTCACATCTGAGGGTATTTGGATGTGATGCATATGTACATGTTCCAAAGGGGAAATGAACCAAGTTGGATAGTAAATCTGAAAAGTACATCTTTATTGGGTATAAGGATGGTTTAAAGAGTTATAAGCTTTGGAAGGTTGTGTAAAACCGAGATGTGGTGTTCAGAGAGGTGAAAGATGTTATTAAACATGAATTCCAACCGAAGGAAGCTTAGAAGATAGAGTTTGAGCTAAAGGAGGAAGAATCAGACTCTACAACAGAGGAGGAATGAGAAGAGGAAGAGCCACAAACTCCGGCTATGAGAAGATCAGTTCAAGTAAGAAGGCAGTCAAAAAAGTATATTCCATCTGCTTTTTGTTCAAATTTTGCTTTATCTATCACTGACGATGATCCCAGAACTATGAAGGAAGCAATAGATTCAGAGGATGGAAAACTCTAGAAAGAGGCCATGGTTGATGAAATGGCATGTTTGCACCAAAATTAAGCTTGGGATCTGATGGAGTTGCCAGCTGGAAGGAAACCCATTGGCAGCAAATGGGTGTTCAAGAAGAAGACAAATGCAGAAGGAAAGGTGGAGAAATACAAATCTCGGTTGGTAGCAAAAGGTTATTCCGAAGTGTCGGGAATTGATTTTGGGGATATTTTTTTCTCATGTTGCCAAGGTAACTTCTATTAGATTACTTTTATATGTTGTTGCTGCTTTTTATTTTGAGGTAGAATGGATTGATGTGAAGACAACATTTCTTCACAGGGATCTAGAAGATGAAATATACATAAAGCAACCTAAAGGCTTTATGGTGAAGGGTAAGAAAGAACGGGTATGCAAGTTAAAGAAGTCCCTGTATGGGTTAAAATAGTGACCAAGGATGTGGTATCAAAAATTTGATACATTTCTATGGGGACTTGGCTTCACCAGAAGCAAAGTGGATCACTCTATGTATTTTAAATTAATTGGTGACCGTGTTATTTATTTGGTCTTGTATGTGGATGATATGTTGCTAGTTGGAAATGACAAAGAAATTATCCAAGATTGAAGACGCAATTGTCCTCCAAATTTGACTTGAAATATCTTGTTGCTGCAAACTATATTTTGGGCATGGAAATTAAAATAGATCGTACAAGGAGGAAGCTCTAGTTAAACCAAAGGAAGTATGTCAAGACAATACTGTAGAGGTTTAATATGTAGGATAGTAAACCGGTGAAGGTTCCTATTCATGTATGTGTAAGGTTATCTTTTGAACAGTGTCTCAAGACTCAAGAAGAGGAAGAGGACATGTCCCATGTTCCATATGCAAGTGCAGTTGGTAGCCTGATGTATGAAATGGTATGTACTAGACCAAACATTGCACATGCAGTGGGAGTATTGAGCAGGTTTATGTCAAAACCAGGGAAGTAGCACTAGACAGCAGTGAAGCGGGTTTTCAGGTATTTTCGTGGCACTATTGATAATGGTTTATGCTACCAAGGAAGACCAGGATTGGATAGAGTATTGGATATTCATGGCTTTTTTGATGCAGATTGGGTTGGAGATTTGGATCAGAGAAGATCTACAAGGGGGCATGTGTTTAACCTATTTGGAGGTGTAGTCAGTTGGATGAGTAAGAAACAATCTATAGTGGCACTATCAACTACAGAAGCAAAATACATGGCAGCCATTCATGCAAGCAAGGAAGTAGTTTGGTTGCAGAGATTGTGTTCAAGTATGAGGTTAATACAGGAAGCTATAAGGATAGGCTGTGACAGCCAAAGTGCAATTTTCTTGGCAAAGAACCCGGCATTTCATTCAAAGACAAAGCGCATTGATGTTCAGTATCACTTTGTGAGGGATATGATAAAAGACAAAAAGGTGTTGATGGTAAAGGTGGACACTTTGAAGAATATTGCAGATGCATTGACAAAATTTGTGAGCTCTGAGAAGTTCTCTTGGTGTAGAGAAACAATGGGCATTTCAAGGCTAGAAAAATGACTAAGCTCTCTTGTGGCCCCCTTTGGAAAGAAAACAGCAAGAGGGAGAATGTTGGGTTGTGTTATATTCTTTCCACGACTAGCCCACGTATTTAACCGGGGGGATAGAGGGGGGGCAAAGAACCCCCTTCGTTGCGTCGATTGTGGGGGGGGCGGGTCACAGGGGGTTTGAGGTGTACTCGTAACCCCACTTCATGGGGTCCAGGGTAGACCCACCTATGGTTTTTTGCATGATTTTTGCACATGGTTTTGGACATGATGGTTTTCGGTCCATGGTATTGGATGCTTTGAAATGTATAAATATGTATTATAATATTGAAAGGAACATAATGAAAAATGAAGGTTGTAGTCCCAGTTTTGGGATCCAGGGGAAAATCCCTGTGTGTTATGTGTTTTGTGTGTTATGCTCTCGCATTGTTTATTTTCTGTGTTTTAGAAGTCATATGCAGGTAATTTCTGTATGGCGTTAAAACCTACATGACATATGACTAAGAAGATATTATGAGATATATAAGATGACTAACAAAGTAAAATTATTCATTGTTATCAATAAAAACTCAAAAGTATATTAATTAATATGGTTTATGTTATGGTCTACATAATCTAATATATACCATTGGATATAAAGATAAAATATACATTTTACTATAAATATTTTCGCATTGCTTTGGATCATAAGATACCATATTAATAAGATTGAATGCATATTATATAAACCTTTTAAAAATTAAAAAAACTAAACTTATAATAAACTGACCATACAAATATTAATAAAATTGAATGCATAGTATCTAAACCTTTTAAAAAATAAAAAACTAAAATTTTAATAAATTGACCTTGTGGATCTCCTAACATCATGTCATAGGATTATGTTATGTTTTTCTCCTTCATTATTACATTCTCACACAACATTGAAGCTTGAACATGTATGAAGTACTAAAGGAAAATTAAAACAATAATTTGGTCGGTGCTTTATTTTACCCTACTCCAATGTGCCTCAGATCCCTAACATGTTTTCCTCCATAAAATATCTTAACCTACCTTGTTAGATATGTTTGTGTTATGCACCAATGTGTAGCTATGTTTAGTACAATTCAAAATCCATTTTCTAAATAAAATAATTTAATGGGACCTTATGCAATGCTCCTTGTATAAAGATACATCAATGCAATGGTCTATTTAGAGCACACTAGAGCAATGGTATGTTTAGTGCACATTGCACAACAATCATTTTAAAACTTATTATACTACACATTGTATCACTTGAATCAATGTAGCTATTTTATTTAGTGCATTAACATTTTTTTATTATCAAATGTTAGCCTAATGTAGTGTGCATGGCATTGTACAAATGGGTGCCTCTTCCATTTAAATTGTCATTTTTGCAAAAGTTAGGTTTTGTGTTAACCCTAAAACTAGCATGTTTGGTAAAACAATGTACATGTGTGTTGTACTTAATAACAAGCATCAGGAAAATTATATGTTTTCCTTACCATGTTTCATCTTTTTCAATGTATGTATTCTACAAAAATTGAGCGTGGGAGGATGTATAACTATCAAGAGAGAGAGGGGTGTTATGAAAATGTAATTGTCGAGACTTTAAAGTTTATGTGCTCGAAAAACACTCTACTAAAAACTTTTCCATGTCTATTCACCTCGGCTAAAAAGAGAACAAGAAAAAGTGTGTTTGTTAAATGTTTTATTAACTGGTGTTTTCTTTCTAGTGCTTCCTTCTTTGTTGGGGGGCATTCTCTTACTTAGCTTCTATATCATGAGCTCAAGGTGTCATGAGAGCCATTAATCTTAGCTTCTATATCATGAGCTCAAGGTGTCATGAGAGCCATTAATATTATTACCCTTTCATAGGTCTTATGGAGATGGTGCCTAAGCCAGACTTGTGATTTTTATGATGGAAAGTAGGTATATATGCTTTTGTCTCTTAATATTTGATGTAGTTTAATTGTTCTATATTTTGGTCCTTTTGTCAAAATTTGATGATAAAATTCTTTGAAAAAAATTTAATTTTCCATTATTTATATTTTGTTTTGAATGCATAAATGGACTGAATGTCCAAAGAAACCTTTAGAGCACTTAAATTGTGTGGAATATATAACTAAAACTTACAATCCAACAAATCCATTAACCACAAAATTTACTCCAAAAAAATCAAAACATTAGATAATTAAACTACACTTTTACATTTTAACATCATCCTAGATTTCACAAAACCCTTTATCCACATACAAAGGTATAAAATTATATATTTTGTAAAAAAATGAAGAGGAAAGAAAATTACTAACTAATATATTGAGATTCCATCTAAAAGTAAATGTGAAAAAATAATGTACTTGTTTTTTCCAAGTTTGTTTGAAGTTTAGTGCTTTGATATATGAATGCCAATATACTTTTTTCTTATGAGTTAATGAAAAAAATTAAATTGTATATGAATGATTATTTTTTAATCATTAATGTTTAATTAATTTAAAATACAAATAAATTTATTTTTATAACTAATAATAATTTAAATATGAGGAACTCACAAATTTAGGATCAATACAGTTATATTAGTAAATATGATTGATATATGTTTATCATTATTTTTTATCTTTTACAATTAATGGGTTGATTCACATGGTGTTATTTGTTATTTGATAATTTGTGTGGTGAATTCATCATTGTATTAGGTAAATGTAAAAGGATACATATTGATAACCGGAATAAGAGATAACTAGAATATATCAATCTATTTCATTTATGACCATTAGATAAAGATTTAGATTAAAATATAAATAAATATAAGAATCTTCCCTAAAAATTACCTATCAACATAAATAAAAACAGCCTTTATAAAAAATCTCAACAATTTTCATAACAAAAAAGTTAAATTAATATATTGTATAGTAAAAGTAAGTTTTATTATACACAACCACATTCAAATTTCTTTTATTGTTATTTTGACAATGTAATTAAAGACCATTATTATTTCAGATGTAACTAAAAACAAATTGATTGAATTATTCAATTTGCACAAAGAAAACAAGGCAGATTTTGTTATCTTTTACACAAACAATTTACTACAACTATCACGTTATTATTTTTTTAAACAATTTCAACTGACTCACTCATAGTTTTTGTAATTTTTTATATAATCATCACATTTCTTATATTCCGCATTAGTCCTCCATCATTATACCAGAGGAGGATCAAAGTTTATGATTCGTCATTATCACTGGTCTAATTTTCAAGAAAATAAAAGTACTAAATTATATATATTTACAAAATCTTGATATGAAATTAGAGATAATTTTGTATAGTGATTAAAAGTTTCTGGAAATTTATAATCACTTCAATTATTTAAAAAAAAAAAAATTATTAATAAAGTGGAAGATTGAAGTCGTCTCTCAAGTTTCTTACCACTTCCACTTAATCGATGATGATGAATGGTTGAGTTATGATGCGTTTAGATCTTAAAGATTCTTCATTGAAAATAATTTAATAATTAGATACATTTTTTCCACATATATTATATTATTATCTCTCAAAATCATTAAAATAATATTATTAATAGTTAATAAAAATAAACTTTCCATTTTTATAAATATAATTGAATTTAATATATATATATATATATATATATAAAAGATTACACACTAATCTTTTTAATTTAATTCACTGATAGTATATCAGCTAACAACTTTTCTCCTTGTCATTAAAATTAACTATTTTAATAATTACTCAATGTTCATAACAATCATATGGTTAATGATATTGTTTATTTTAATAATTACTAAATGTTAGTAATAATATATAGAAAAGTGGTAAATAATAATATAGAAAAACAAAAGGATGGATAATGATACATATTTCTGTTGGAGCAGTTATAAGATAAAATCACAGATGCATGTTGAGGGATCATAACTTTTTAGGGTTATAACCTGCCACTTCAATCATGTGAGACTCCATGCAAATTTCCTTTTTTAGATAATTCCAACCTGTTTCATCTTTCACCTGTTCCAGGCAAATTGTTTTGTCCCTACATAATTTTTTTCAAGGTATTGTGTAAGGAAAATCACCGAAGCATGTTAAGATCATAATTTTTTTAGCGTTACAACCTACCACTTCAACCACCTTGAGACTCCACGCAGATAACTTTTTTAGGATAATTTCCAGCCTGTTTCTCTGTGAGCTATTCCACGCAAATTGCAAATTTTTTTGTCGGTATTCTGTAATTATTTTATTTTTGAAATTACAAGACAATTTTTTTGTTTTTTCTTAAATGATTTAAAATATGTTTTTAAATATATAAATAAATTCAATTTAATGAGAAAATTTAGAAACATTTAAATTATACAAAGTTTACATTTCTAATTTTATTAAATTCCCCTAAATTATAATTGAAAAATATCTCTGAAAAAAACTCCCAAATGTAAGACAATCAGACTATAAATGGTCATTGCTATAAGCTTTCTATTGTTACATTTAATTTTCATTTATATAGATGACTATTATATTTTAAATCTAAATCATCTATTATTATTATTGTTATTTATAAAGAAAAGTGTAAATATGATAGATTATATATATATATATATATATATATATATAGAATTGGAAATTTTGGAGAATGTCTCTTTAATCTATGTATTTGGAAAACTAATCATTCAATATTTTCTTATTTTGACAAAATTTTAAAATATTATTTTAATGATAAATTATAATTTTTTATTGTTTAAAAATATTTGAATATATAAATGAATTTAGAATTTTTAATCAATTAAATTATGTAATTTCAATCGGCATAAATGTTCATAATATGTTTTATCAAATTTTAAATCAAATCTGAAATTAAAAAAATAAATAAAATGTTTAAAGAATATTAACAAATTTCCTAGTTCTAAACTGCCATATCAATAACCTTCAGATTCCATGCAGAATATTTATGTAGATAATTGCTAGCCTCTTTTATCTGTGACCTATTCCTTGTTGGTCAGGATTTTAGGCAATTTTTTTGAGGTATTGTGTAAATATTTTTTTGAAATAACAAAATAATTTAGTGATAATCAAATTACATACTCTTATTTTTACATTTATTTTTCATTTATACGAATGATTAGTGAATTGTATCACTTATTATTATTATTTCAAAATGTAAAACAACCCGATTGAATAGGCTCATCCTCATACACCAATTTTGATCACTAATTATTATTATTATTTTCTTTGTGGTCATGTCATATCCTTAGGCTTAAGATAAATCTATACTAATTTTAACACAATGTTAATAAATCATCAAAATCTAATTACCGATAAAATTATAAAATTTATTAATTAAATATTTTTTAACATATAAATGAATTTCACATTTTTAATTAATTAAATTTTCTAATATTAATTAACCATTCATATTTATAATATGTTTTAATCAAATTTTAAATCAAACTTAAGTTTCCAAAATAAATAGCATGTTTAAAGTTGCCTTATGTAACTAAAAATCAAATTGTTAATATGGTACAATTTTCAAATTTATTCCACTGGCACAGCGGAGTTTTTGAACCATATTTCACATGGCATGTGAAACATGTGAAACACGTCTATTTACTTATTAGTTGTTCGAACTGAATAATACAATTCTAGATAAAGAGAATCAATGCTTTGAATTTAATTTCTTCAACCACTGTGAGTTCGTATTTTTCTATGTGAATGCAGTAGGATTTAGTTTGAACTGAAGAGTATATCTAATTCATTCGTCTGTGTTTTAAATAAGTAAGCATTATTCTAAATTACTAGTCCATTTTTGTCTAACCTTGGATTTATCATGCCGCGATCCATCGAGGTGAAAAACTTATTTTTGGAGTGTAGAATTTGAAGAAAGGTTTAGTTAGCAATGTCATATTTTTATATTATCATTATTATGTATATGTTTGAGATAAACTTAGTACTTTGAAATTTACATTATGTTTCCTTTTAATTTAGTCTATGTTTCTTTATTTGAACGGTTTGTGTGTCTTTGTTTAGATGTTTTGAGTGGTTTGTGTGTGTCTGTATTTGGATGCTCTCAGTGGTTTGTGTGTTTGGATTTGGATGGTAATGTTTGTGATTGTTACAATTTTTGTGTTATATTTCTATATGTGTATATAATTATCTATTAGTAATTAGTTGGTGATGATGAAGGAAGACAATCTTGTCAATAGCTTGTAGGAGGATTGATATTGCACATCCATTTCATTTAATTTTAGGTATCACAGTTTTTGACAACTAATTAATTCTTAGAAGTGTCCCTTCAGGTATTACTAAACATATTTTGAAGAGTAATTTTAATGTTAAATTTGTTGAGTTACCTTAATCTCTTGAGATGATAAATATTGTTAATAATTTTAACTATGAAAAACGATGAGATAAAGGTTTTGAATGCAAGGTGACAATGTAATAGTGTTGAATGACAAAAGATGTGAATAATAAGAATGTACTAAACTAAAAATAGTCTTCATTGTGATCAATCTAAACTGTTTTCTTCTATTCTTATTTTCATCCCTGTTATTTTTTCCATATTTTCATATCAATTATATGAAAGCCGTAACTGAAATTGTAAACCATTCAAATCTTTAACTCGAGCTATTACAGTAAACATCTTACCTTTTCTCTCTTGCTCTCCAATATTAATAGGTTGAACTACTATAACACAAAAATCAATGCACATTGTCAATAATTTTTTTGTGCTTACACTAAAGTAAATCACACTATTAATCTAGTCACTTTAAAATTAACGTACCATCATACATCTAGTTACATCAAATCATAAATCAACATCTACATCGAAATCATGCATCTAGTGCAATGAATCAAATATGATTAGAAAAAAAAGTCTACACTGAAATCAATGCATCTAATGCAAGTAATAAATTAGGATTAGAAATCAAAATCTATAACGAAATCAATGCATATAGTGCAGGTAATCAAATATAATAAGAAATCAACATCTACACTGAAATCAATACATCTAGTGCAAATAATCAAATATAATTAGAAAACAACATCTACACTCAAGTCAATGCATCTAGTGCAAGCAATAAAATAGAATTAGAAAACATCTACATTGAAATCAATGCATCTAGTGCAAGCAATCAAATAGAATTAGAAATCAACATCTACATTGAAGCCAATGCATCTAGTGCAAGCAATCAAATATCATTAAAAATCAACATCAACACTGAAATTAATGCATCTAGTGCAAGCAATGAAACAGTATTAGAAATCACAATGTATGTTAAAATCAATGCACTTGTGTAAGAAATATTTTTCCCTCTCTCCCCCTCCATATCACCTTCTTTGTCTCTTTATCTCATCCCAAATATGCACACATTCTCTACATCTCTCCCTTGTCACTACCTCTCTCTCTCTCTCTCCCTTTCTCTCTCTCTCTCTCTCCCTCCACTTCTCTCTCTCTATGTCTTTCTTCTTCCCTCCCTCTCTCCCTTCGAACTCCATCTCTTTGTCCCTCCCTCTCTCCTTATCTCTCTCCATCCCTCTCTCCTCCTCTATCCCGTCCTTCCTCTCTATCCCTTTATCTCCCCCAATATCTCTATTAGGTCCCTATAATACTAGTGTATGCCCCCATTATTATCGTCATTGTAGCCCTTATTGTTATTCTTGTGCCCATGTTGTCCCCATATTTTTATTAGTGTGCCCCATAGAATTTTGCTAATGTTATTGTTGTTCCCTTACATTATTATTGTTATGTCAGCTTTGATTATATTGTGACCCCTTAGACTCCTTTATATAGAAAAGGAGTTTTTGTCATTTTCATCATCCAAGAATAATTCATTTGTGTAATGTAAATGAGGTTTCCCCCTCGAAGAGGCTGATTTTGAAGTCGTTGATCTATATTTTCTTCTATTTTGTGAGCTAGTTGAACAACATTTGGTATCTGAGCTTTGGATTATAGGGCTTCATTGCTTCAAACCGGTCATAGTGGAATTTTTGCTATAACTTTTTTCTACAAAGCACCAGACTCAAAAAAATAACCCATTTGAGAAGAAATCTTGACAAACTTCATGTCTAAATTTAAGATTGTTTATCGTTATATTTTCGGATATGTGAACTAAGGAATTTAGGGTTTTGGTAGGATCCTAAATTCCATCTCAAATAGGTGACCTTGGAAAAATATCCATAACGTTTTCTCTGAGCACTAGATTCTAATTTCATAAAAAGAGATAGAAAGAGGACAGACTGTAGTTTGTTGGGTATCGTTTTTAGGGTCGAAGGGTGTTGGGCATCGGATCCCCCGTGCAATGGTTTTGGGGCATAAAGCTCGAGTTTTGGCTCAAATTGTATTGTAAAGACTCCACAAAATGCAGGGAGCGTGAAATGAAAAGATGGGTCAAAGGATTATCCACCCTAAAATAATGTAATTTAATGTAAAGTGAGTCAACCTACCCATGGTCTGTGGACCATGGGAGTGTATAAATAGAGCGAGGCTCTACAATGTAAAGGAGTAAGTAGTTCAATGAGAAGTTTTAATGGATGATTGAATAATTCAGAGTCTTCTAGTCCAAGTCATGGGTCGTAGGAGTAGGTAGAGGCTCTGCAGCTGAGTGTGCAGAGGCCTAGTAGAGTCCGCAGTTATTTGTGCGGACCCTTTCAGCTGAGTGCGCAGGGTGGTGTCGGGTTGTAATCGAAGGAAAAGCATTAATAAAGATTAGTTGATTTTGAAATACTGTGTATCTATGTTCCTATATTTATGTTTATGCATCTCTTTACAGTTTTATGATTGTGCGCATCTATGTAGATGTTGTATGGTGAATGAAAGAATATTGGGCCTACATAATTTAATTAATAATTATAATACTAAGCACAGTAAGAGTAAAGGATCTTCGCACTCTTCATTTAGCCACGTGAAGGTAGTTTCATAGGATAGATAGTTGCGTGGAAGCAGCACAACACACACATTCAGATCGCGAACTTTCCAAGACTCATCAAGATATCCCAAGGGTGCGGAAACCTGGTTCCAGCACCCTCCCATACTACCTTGGGTGAGACCTCAGTCCACGCACCGCGGACTATTGCCAAAAGTACCCATAGTTTCGGGATTTGTTCGACCAATTCACTTCTAAACCTGGGTCAGGCCCCAACAAGCCAGAAAATGGTTCCATTGCTAGGACCAGGATTTGCCTAAGGTATGTTTGATGTTAGAATGTTGGAATCCAATGAAGAAAGAAGTTGAAGAGTGGTTAGTTAAAAAGATTCACGAGTTCACGACATACTAGAACAGGAATTTGCGAATATGTAACGAGTAGTGGTTGGATCACTACCTATATACAGAAGTGCACGAAATTTCCTTCGCTTCTTTCGTGGTCGACCTATATGAGTGGATCGCGAAGTTATCAGACAACCAAGGGAGGTGAAAATTGGATAAACCAATATTGTGGACTCCAGAGTTAGTGTGCAGACTCAAAGCCTTGGAAGATAAGATCACACGCGTTCTAGATCATTGGCTAGATCGAATTACAGGCGGATTCATCACCGAGTTCACAGTAGATATGATTGTCTGCTACAGCGTGGCAGAGTGATGGTTTCTCAAGGGTCCACCAGGTAAGTATATCAGGTGTTTGAATACTTGGATTAAAATGTTGTTGTGTGAAAAATGGGTTATGCGAGTAAATAAATGTTGGGGACTATGCGAAGTGAAAGACCATATAGAAGTGAAGGAATAGAGAATAGTCCTTTGATTTCACCACGAAGGGAAAGCGTGAAAGAAATCACGGCAGTTTCGCCGAGGAGCGCAATAAGTTTGATAAGGGATGGGATCCTGCAATTGCCACCACCACCTACACCACCACCCACCTCACCATTTTCACCGATATCTCCACCTAATCCGCCTCCGTGACCGTAACCGTTTAGTATGGCAAGCGTAATTAAACTATCAGTGTTCAAGGAAGTAGGAAATGCAAATACAGACCTGTTCCGATTCGTGGTACGTGTAGTATGGGAAGCATACGTTGTAGTAGAGGATAACTTCAAGAAGGAAACTCTAGTGAGCACGTTATAGGACCGCGCGCTGACATGGTATATCAAACATTCTAATTATCACTCGAATGTAGGGATCACGAAAGTGCAAGCCGTGTTGAATAGGGAGTTTAACAGATCAAAATCAGAAACACAGTCGATTATCAAACTTAAGGAAAGCACAATTCTCCTGGGCGAGACCCCTTGGGACTTGAATCAAAGGTTGAAAAGCATGATTCGTGAAACAAATATGATGTTGACCGATGTGCAACCCCGCGCCTGGTTTATAGCATCATTATCACCACATTTAAGAACAACATTGTTACAACAGAAACTTTCAATGCAGGCGGAGGCTTTAGAAATGGAAATGAGGCTGCACAAGACCCCTATTTAGGACCCGGCATTGGGAGTCCAACAGATTCATGCACAGTTACAAAATTTATGTTTGGAGATGCAAATCTTGAAGCAAGAAAGGACATCATGACCAGAACTGCATAAAGAAGTCTGGTGCGTAAAGTGTAAAGGTCAGGGCCATGACAAGGATCACTGTCCTATTTTTGCGAACTATATAGTAGGAGGGGGGCCTATTCCAATAAGGACCAAGGTGCAAGGAGGGCCCAACGCAAATCCTGTCTTGTGGTGCGTGATATGTCAGATAGGAGGAAAACATAATACAAACAACTATCATTTATTGCAGAAATGTACGCCGACCTCACAGCAGTTGTTTTGCAATTTCTGTAGGTAAGTAGGGAATGAAGAGTGCACTTGCAGCAGTTATGAATTAATGATGGAATAAACCCCGTTGTATAGAATGCATACAGAAACGTGAGTGTTGGACTTGAATGTAGTAGTGTGCAGTGGATTCCAAGGACGTGGATGACGAAGAGGAGGAACGGAACCCGGAAGGGGTCGCAAACAGTTAATTTGCTATAATTGCAGAGGGCCTGGGAACTACGCCTGCAATTGTACCAACCCGACAAGAATATCCTATTCATATTGCTCTCAGTTTGATCATGAAATGATAGATTATCCTACGTTGATAGCACAGATGCATGAGAAACGGGCCCTTCAGCCACCACCTACCCATAATGTCCAGATGATGATTTCGAAACCGCGTGAAGAAGAAGCAACGGTGAATATGATGCTTAGAATTGGTCTCATGATAGGGGAGGATAAGAAGAAACAACTTGAAGAAAATCATTAGGTTCGTAAGGCTCTTGCAAAGGAACCAAAATTCGATTTGGAGCACCCGAAGGAAACCTTTATGGAAGCTACAAAGAGCTTCGTGGAGGCCTCCACTTAAGGTAGTCAGGATCAAACAGAGGCAAAATGGATCCTTCCATGCTCACTACCTTTCTGGAAATATGTATGAAATTTTTGCACAACAGTAGGGCGATAAAAAGGTTACAGGAACTTATTGCTAGGTGTGCAGGGTGAGAGAACCGCGGATGCTCCGAAAATTAGGAGTGCATGCCTCGTGAACAAGAAGGGAAATGAGGTTGACTGCGCAAATAGGAGAATACAAAATGGACTAGATAATTTTGGACTTAGGATCAGATACAAATGTACTACCAAAATACACTTGGGAACAAATGGGGAAGCCCGTGTTGTAGTGGTCTCCCATTCAGTTGCGAATGGCGAACCAGTAGAAAATCATACCAATGATGCGATTGCACGGAGTAGTTGTTGATATTGAAGGCACAAGCGCGCTGGCGAACTTTGAAGCGATAGAGATTGTTGATGATAGCAATCCCTATCTCGCGCTGCTAGGTGTCAATTGGGCTACTTATATGAATGGAATTATTAATTTGAGCAAGCACAAGATGATTTTCAAAAAGAAGGTGTTGCGTGTGGTCGTAAAATTGGACCCAACTGAGGGCACGTGATACACTGAGCTGGTGCGCGACAAAGATAATGAGGATGAACTTGATTGCGTTTATCCGATCACTACGCATGAACAAGATTCAGTGAATCCTAAGTCTGATGGTAGAATTTCGTGGGAGCACGAAAACTCCTGTACCTCGGATTTAGATGAAGAAATAGAAATATGGCAAAATCGACTGCATGAGGTGACAACACTTAATTGCAATATGTTGATAAGATCACTGCGTTGTGTAACTACAAAGGTACGTGACCTGCCGATATATGATGGGTTAACAGCAGTAGGGGAATTCCTGCACGAATTTGAAAATGCAGTGCTTGAACAACAACATGTTGATGCAGTTAAATGGGCTCTGCATGCTACACTCACAGGATGGTGAGATACGCATGAAGGAAATTTGGAGAGCTCGCGCAAATGTAGAAAACTGATGCGCATACAATTTGGAAAACCTAAATTCGTAATAGAATTCGGTTATAAGAGGAAAAATAACTTATGCGCACATCTCTCCCGATGGGTACAGACATATAACAGACAAATTGTTCCAACGTATACCAGTATCAAAATAGAAAGCCAGAATAGGGCGCGTTGGCAGAAAATAAGGTTTGCACTACCAACTATTAGGAAAGGAGCATTCACCAAGGTATGTGAAGTCATGAATAGGGGACATAAGTTACAATGTACAAAATGGGATCTGCACATCCCAGCGGTCAAATGGGCGTATACAACATTCTTATAAGATATTGGTCGCAATGTCGATTCTGAGGCTGCGGAATGACACAGGAACTAGTATCCCTTAAGAACCTCCATAGAAGGCCTTGGTTCTAATAATGCGGTGAAAGGAACAACGCGGAATGACCTAACAAAAGAAATCACAAAGCCACGCGAAGAGGAGTATGAAAAACTTCAGGAAGCCATTCAGCAAGGGAATGAACAACTTCGCGAACTGGAAAGAGACAGTATATTGCTGAGAATGAAGAGTATGTTGCTGGAAGAAAAGATCACGAAGTTGGGGAATGAACTGGAGAAAGTTTTTCTTGGTGGAAAATGTCGACTAGTATAGGTGGATGCGCGCTCGTTTCTTGATGAAAGGAAGGACTATCGATGAAGATTAGTCGGTCTAATGTCGTGGTTGGGACTCCATCTCATGCTACGATAAAATCAGGAGAACACACTACAACCAGAAGGACACGTGAGAGAAGATGTTTCACGGACAATCCAAGGGGGCGTGATAGAGTTACGCCATCCATGGTGGTGCGACCACCTGACTAACTAGAGAAGGGACAGTCTCACTGCTCTAGACAGTTGAAAGAGAGCGCGGGACTATAAAACAGTCTGTTCAGGAGTTGCACAACAACAGGGGTGCAGTAGAGTCGGTATGTCATAGGGATCGTGGCCGCACAGAGGGGGGTGCGTTGCTACGCGGATAGGAAGGGAAGTGACCATTGATGTCACTGTTCATGACAAGAGGTCCAATTTAAGGCAAAAGGGAGCTGGCGACGGGAAACTAAGACACAAATTAAAATCTAGATTTGGGACAATCTGCCGCCAAGAATACATTAATGATACAAAAAGGGGGGAAGGGTCGAATTCGAATTCAAAAGATGTTATAAAACCACCAAGGCTAGCCACAAGGCAACACTTGGTTGTTTGAGAATTAAGCAAGTACCGAGCATTGAGTGTCGTGCACTCTTACCACCCTCAAGTGTAGACACAATCTCGGCTGCAAGAACAAGAGTGCAATTCGTCGAAGTTACTGTGGAGCCTCATATGGCCCATGAGGAGCTTGGAGAGGCTACAGCTGTGCCAGAAGTTCCAAAATCACCATGCACACCGCGACCACAGAAATATAAGCAAACAATTGGGCCAGTTAGTGTGTCACCATGAAACCCACATTTTAGTAAATTGTCAATGGCAGAGAAGGACAAATCCGCCACTATAGCAACAAAGGAGGAAGAGGAAGACTTGCAAGCTCTGATCACCCAAATAGAGGTGCAGGACAATGAGGCAGAAAATGTCTCCCAATTTCCCTCCTTGATAAAGTTACCTCCTTACATCGCCCCGTGGAGGGAAATGCCAAGATACCAACAGACCTGGAGGCCACGAAGAATGTGATCTAAACACCGCTCCTCCTTAATGATATAAGATTTGATAGTCCGCTGCTGGGACACGTACCGACTATGAAGTTCGAGGATTGGGACCTCGGGGATAGCAAGAAGTTCCCACAGTTGGCCCAGAGAGGTTACTGAACCAGAAATGGTTGTGCGGTGTGGAGAAGGCTGGGTTACTCCATCTGCGGTGGATACCCCACTAACACCGCGCGCCCATCACCATTTTTGTCATTCGGCAGTTGTTGTGCCTGGTGCATGATGGGTATCTCTAGCTGGAGGAGCCAATTCCCATCATGATCGATCTAATTCATCGAATATCTTGATTACTAGTCAAAGGCAATGACCCCATGGCCATCGCAGGAAAAAGCAGTGACTTGGCCCTCATAGAAGCTATAAAGGCCAAGTATAAGCTAGAAAAGAGAAAGCGAGGGTACGTGATAGCAAGCATCAAGGACCGAGGGGTGCGCGTAGCCACCCAGATGCTGGCCGGCAAGCTAATGAGGAAATGTTGTGCCGATGAAGTGCTAGCGTCTGTAATTGCCTTGGTTGAGCAATGCGCTGAGGGGGTGCAGTTCCTCTGTGACAAGTTTTTGGCGAATTGTAGGGAGGCCCAGGAGGAGGGTAATACATTCCACTATGCGTGGGTGATCTTCTCCATCCTATTGGTTGCGGGGGAGCTGCCAACGGATAGCCAGTTTCCTATTGTTGAGGGTGACCTACATAAAGAGACGAGGTACACCTCGCTCTGGGCTACGAAAGATGCGACTAGGATTCGTGAGATAAAGGTTTTTTGGGTGTTCGTAAAGGTGAGAATACGAACATGGACCAACCGTAGGCCGCGCTTATCCCCTACGGTTCATAACATCTTGCAAAGTGTGGAAGAGTTCAAGGCGGATATGCATAACCTGTATATCTGGGTGTGCAAGGATCCCACATGGACATGGATGAAGCTTCTGTTCATCGTAACAGATGATGTGATCTTTGGGGTAATGTAGTCATCGCCTCTAGAATGGCGTGCCCTGGATTTAGCAGAAATGGAGAAGATCACCACTCAGCAATGAAAAAAGGACACCAAGTTGTGCCTCACATAGCTGGCTGAAAGAAGGCACTAGGAACAAGAAGCAGTCACGTAGTAGAAGGCAACTGATGTAGCAGCAACAATGCAGATGGCAAAAACTACAACCGCGCCACCCCAAGAGCCCGAGGAGGACCACGAGATATCCATGGGGCAGGAGACCGGGGAAGGGGACAACATATACAAATGCACGGAACCTGGTTCCAAATCAACCCAGCTCAAGTGACCGCATAGACCTAAGAAAACAGCTCCCCAGAAGAAGGGAAAGGCCAAGAAGATGTCCGCCGACCCGATCATGCTTACAGAGTGTGATCTGCTAGATATCAAAAAAACAATTTGTCAAGTTGCACAGGACACGCTCCAGGGATTCTCAATGGAGCAGACCACTGTGTTGGGGGCACTCAGCATGCAGATCCAAGGTCTACAGGTATAACACCCCCAAACAAACACCATGGCCTAGTATGTCACAGCAGGAACTGCTGAGGCTTAATAGATGGTGCGCTAGCAGCAACAAGCAAGGAGGATTGGGCTGCAATCAACAACATGAAGGATTTTGGCTTGAACTTGGCCGCTCTTCCGCATGAATCATCTGTAGGATGGGGTAATTGCAGAGCTCTGTGCCCGGGAAGGCCGAGCGATCCAAGTCCTACAAGAGAAGAAAATCCACATTAACCAGCTCATCATCTAATGAGATGAGTGGGTTGTGTAGGCTCGCGGACTGGAACATGCTATAGAAGATGCATGCAAGAGCGTTCTATAATTAGCGTGTCAACAGAGCTCCAAACAGCAGAGCGGGTCTATAGGTTGGTAGTCGGAGTCCATGAAGCCCGGGAGGAAATGACAAAGGTTCAGCTGGAGCTGAACCTGCAGATTGCAGAGCTGCAGCTAAAGGCACAGACGTCCACACCCCCGGAAGTTTGGGAACAACACTCCATCGAGATTTACAAAGAAATGGAAGAAATTGCACAGGCCATGTAAAGTTGTACCATGTTGCTGGAAGAATCCTTTGAGGTCCTCATAGTCTTATAGGAGGACCCCACCATACAACGATTAGAGACGGATGCGCGAGAGCTTCAAATGCAGTATCATAATGTGCACGGGATAGCACAGGCAGTAGTCTTGACCCAGTGGCTCACGAGGCTTCAACAAGCGAAGGCATTGAAGGAGCAAGTGGATGTAGCAGGCTAGAAAGAGGTTGTACTTAAAGCACACATCCAACCTTGGATTGATGAGGTCTTCCTCATCACCGCCACCATCGAAGAAAAGATCGCACAGATGAAAGAATTGCAAGCTCTCAGACAGGGAGTTATGCCTGACAACGAGTATTTAGCCGAGCAAGTAGAGAAAATCCAGTAGACGGTAGAACAATCCATTGTGGACCTTCGCGCAGCTCAGGAATAGTTGAAGGGGCTTTGTGCTAAGATCGCCGCATAGTGACTCGAGGGCGAGTCACGATGTTTGTGTTGGGGGCTTGTTGGGCATCGAATCCCCTGCACAATGGTTTCGGGGCTTAAAGCCCGAGTTTTGGGTCGAATTGTATTTTAAAGACTCCGCTAAGTGTGCGGAGTGTGAAATGAAAAGACAGGTCAAAGGATTGTCTGCCCTAAAATAATGTAATTTAATGTAAAGTGAGTCGGCCTACCCATGGTCCGCAAACCATGGGAGCGTAGAGTTTAAATTTTCTGTGTTGGTCATGTTTTATAGTTATATTATTATACTTTCCACAAGCATGCTATTAAGAATTTAGTTTTTTGTTTCACCAGCTATTTTTTAGGTTCTAAAAGTTCATCTATCATGTCAATTTTTTCAACTATTTAGGTTCTCAAAGTTCATATATCATGTCAAATTTTTCTATTATTTAGGTTCTTAAAATTCATATATCATGTCAATTTTTTCAATCTTTAAACTTTCAACTTTATGGAGTTGTCCATTGAACAATTTTTTGAAAACAATTTGAGAAAATGTTTTATTTGAAAAAAACAAACATGATTGTTTAATTCATATTTCAATTTCATTTTTCCATATACAAAGAGTAAAATATATCAAATGTTATTGATTTGAAGGAGTTTGATCTTTCATATTAGCATTCAAAGTGTGAGCATTTAGTAAAAGACTCATTATAGTTTTTAACAAATTGCCCACCAATGAGAAAATCCAAACTAAGATGTGACTAATTTGAGATTGTTCATCAATTTTTTGAAAATTTAAAGTTCTTCTAGAAAAAAAATTGAAGTAGATAATCAATATCTATTTTATTTAAGAAGATTTTAAAATTATATTATTCTTTTCATATTAATTTAGTTGATATTTAGTTAAAAATTTTATTTGTTTTTATTCAATTTTTGGTCTAAAGAAATTGGCAATTAGGTTTGGTTGGTACTAGTTCGAAACCTTATATCTACACATTATTATATATTATATCACAAATTAGAGAACAAAGCACATTTTAGAAAATTATACATTCATGTTGTGTAGTCAATTGAACTTCATGGACATGTGGGATTCTTAAAACATAATCAAGAATTTGTTTCATTTTTAAAAATTTATATGGCTAATTGTCTTATGCCAAATCATTGTTTTTCACTTCAATTTAATTATATTTAAATTAATAGGTAATAGCTACTACATAGAACTTGTTTATATACACAATATACAATATATCAATTCTATAAGGTCAGCGGAGGCGGCTGGTTGGTAAAGTCGGACTCGTAAAGACGGTCAGGTCTTGTGCTCAAACCTGAGCGAGGGCATTGACTAGTCACGGGTGTTATTCGTTTCCTCGGCCAAGCCCGCTCACCTTTTAATGTGGGCGAAATCCAAATTATTATTTTTAAGCTACGCAGCATCGCTGGCTTGACCTAGCCGGCCCACCCTCCCTTCCTGAGCCGCCTCCAGCGGCCTCCCCGCTTGGCAGCCTCCTTCTGCTGGGCTTGCCCTATCCCGTTCCATCTGACTTGGGCCACCATCCCCCTTGACAGCCTATTGTAGCTGCTCAAAGTTGTTCCCTGCTACGCGATCGCCAGACTTGATCAGTTGCGCCCAGGCATGTTGTCCCTAGGGGGCCCGAACCCATTGGACCCTCCCCTGCCCCCTCCCCCGGAGGTGAGCGCATTCAAGCAATGATCACATCAAGATGCAAGCGCCCGCCCTATGCCAATCAGCAGAAGTTCGTCAAGAAGATGGATTCCATCCCCACGGTAGCCCTTCCTGAAGACGAAACCTGTAAAGCAGCTTTGAACCTCGCTGAGAGAGGTCTCATAGGTCAGCTCACAGGCCTATGGCCATCGCCCAAGTCGGTAGAGGAATGGACACAAAGGAATTGGAAGTCCTTAACCAAAGAAGGTATAAAAAGCTACTTCATAGGCAAAGGTTTTTTCATCTTCGTATTTGAAAGTGTAGAGGATAGAAGCTTAATATTTAGAAACGGACCTTATTTTATGGGCCCCGAAGGTCTATACCTAAACCAATGGTCGCTAGATTTCCACCCTACCCAAGATGTCCCATCAGCTCTACCGGTGTGGGTGCGGCTCCCCCATCGCCCCCTACACTGCTAGAACCAGAAGTCTCTCCAGATCATTGGCAATGGCTTAGGAAAATATATAGATCAGGTGGTAATAAAAGATCAATATTCATGTGCACGCATCTGTGTCAAAGTCGACCTGGAAGAGGGTTTGCCGGAAACCATAAAACTTACAGTCGCAGGCTGGATGCATGTCCAAGAGTTGGACTATGAACAACTGCCATTTAAATGCAGACACTGCCATGGCTACAGGTACTTCACCTAACATTGCAAGAAAAAGGTGGAAGAATAGCTAGACAAACAGAACGGTGAGCAATGGACCCAAGTACAAAAAACCACCAATCAGAAGAAATGAAACTGGAAAGGCACTCCGAAAGAGACTCCAAGTAGCTCCAATCCCACCCAAGAAAATATCTCAAATGGTAAAGAAGACAGCCAGAGCAAGTCAGCCAAAGTAGCCCTAGAAAATGTGGATCAGATCGATCCTCCTATCACCAACATAGAAGATGTAGAAATGACTCATCTGGAAGCCCCTCCAACCCCTCATATACAGAAGTAGCAAGGAAAAAACCAGGTGAAAGCTCTGACTCCTCAGAGGAGGAAACCTTCGAGCAACCCACAAGAAAAGTTGGAAGTAAATCTCGTAGAGAAGCAAGGGAAGAGAAGGCAAAAAGGCTCAAAAATCAAGGGAGCCAGCCTACAATAGAGATGTCAATCGGGAGAAATTCTAGGAAAAGGCCCCTTAAGGGAGGCACCCATCCTACCCCTAGTAAATAATGCGCCTCATCCCTTGGAACTGTAAAGGTCTGGGAAACCCCTAGAAAGTAGAAGCGGTCAAGGATCTCCTAAAAATAGAACCCTCAGACATTCTAATGCTCCAAGAGACTAATATAGAGGGGAAAGTCCTGATAGACATCAGCAAGAAGAAATGGAAGAAAAGCACATGAAGAGCCATCAGCGCAAGAGCCTCGTCTAAAGGGCTAGCAACTCTTTGGACAGAAGATCTCTTCCAGCTGAACAAATACCATGAGACCCAGCAATGGATCTACACAGAACTAACGCACTACACAAGCAAGCTAACCATCTCCCTTTTCAATATTTATGTACCTATCCTGTATTCAGAAAAGAGGGACTGTTGGAAATCTCTCACTGAATTTCTTGAGCAGCACTCCCCTAGTAACATCGTTCTTGCGAGGGATTTAAATATAGTCTTAAAAGCTAAAGAAAAAAGGGGAGGAACTAATAACAGAGACCCCATGCTCCCCATGGTGGAAGACCTCATCCAGTAGTGGGATCTTCTCAAATTCACACCAGTCAAAGGGTTCTACACATGGTCCAACAACCGAGTGGGTGAGGACCATATCTCTGCTCGACTGGACCATTTTTTAGTACAAGGTACACTAGTGATGAATAAGAAGATAATCATCACCAAAATTTTGCCCAAATTGACCTCAGATCATAAGCCAATCCAGCTCATTCTGGAAGATGAAGAAGACCTTGGCCCAATCCCCTTTCGATTCAGCTCTCTTTGGATAGAAAGGGAAGGCTTCATAGATATAGTGAAAACCGCATGGGCAAAACCAGTCACTGGGTCCTCCAGTTACGTGTGGGAACAAAAGATCAAAGCCACAAAGCAAGCCTTGAAGGATTGGATAAACAAATGGGCTCCAAATCCAACCAGCCAAAGAAACGAAACTGTCCAGTCCCTTGAGGCTTTGCAAGTAGAAATGGAAAGAAGAGATATCAACCCAACGCTCCTAGATAAAGAAGCTAAAACTCAATGCTCAACATATCGATCTCTCCGGATGGAGGAAGAGTATTGGCGAACCAAATCTCAAAGTTTGTGGCTGAAGGCTGGCAACCAAAACACCACCTTCTTCCATCACCAATATCGAGCAAGACTCACCATAGACCATATCTCTGAAATAGCAAACACAAAGGGGCAGATCTGCAAAGGGTTCAGCGAGATAAAACAAGCAGCCGTTAGACATTTCAGACAACTCTACACCGCAAGTAACCATGTCAATGAGGAGGAAACTGCTGACCTCCTCTCCAACGTCCCTCTTCTGGTCAGCCCTAAAGATAATTTCATTCTCATCAACCCCATCACTGAAGAAGAAGTTAGCAAAGTCATTTGGTCTATGGATTCGGACAAGGCCCCAGGGCCTGACGGATTCACCATACACTTTTATAAGACCTGCTGGTACACTATCAAAACTGATCTCTTAAAGATGGTAAAAGGATTCATGGGAAAAGCCAAGGTAGGGGAGGAACCAACTCCACCTATCTCGCCCTCATCCCAAAGGAAACCAATCCATAAACATTCGCCAGATTCAGGCCAATATCGCTCTGTAACACCTCATACAAAATTCTGGAAAAGCTTCTAGCCAACATGATCAAACCACTGTTCAATAGGCTGATCTCCAGCAATCAAGGTGGCTTTGTAGAAGGCAGGCACATCTTGGATAATTTCATCTGGGTGCAGGAGATAATCCATTCAAGGAATCAGGGTAAAGAAAAAGGTATGTTGATAAAACTTGATATGGCCAATGCCTTTGGTCGAGTCAATCGCTCCTTCCTTTACAAAGTCCTCCTCTCCTTTGGCTTCTCCCCTCATTTTGTCAATCTTATCAATGCCTGCACCCACAACCCCTGGATTGCCCCTCTTGTAAATGGTCGACCCACCTCCTTTTTCCAAGCTCAGAGAGGTCTCAGGCAAGGATGCTCGCTCTGTCCTTTCCTGTACATCGTAATGGCGGACTCCCTCAGGAGAAAGCTATCAACTGAAAAAGTTTCAAGCTCCCTCCCTGGCCTCAAACCCTCCTCTTCTTCCCCAGCTCAAAACCATGCTCTCTTCGCGGATGACTCCCTCCTCCGGGGAGGTGCCTCATTTAGAATAGCCAAAGCCTTTGACTCTGTTCTCAATTGCTATTGCAGGGTCTCGGGAGCCTCTATCAATGAAAAAAAAAGCGAAGTCTATGGCTAGAACATTGGGCAGCAAGAGCTCACAAGTATCTCCAATCTGCTTGGCTTTAAAGGACATGCTAAATGGGAAAGGATTAAATACTTTGGTCTTGCCATCACAAACGGCTTCAACAAGAGGTCGTTGTGGTCTGAAATCATCAACAAAATCAAAACAAAAATTATAGTTTGGGGAGGATATTGGCTCACAAAAGCAGGAAAAGTCATCCTAATCAAGACTGTCTTATCGGCGCTCCCAATCTACCAAGCAACCTTCCTTCTCGCCCCTAAAAGCGTTACAGACCAAATCTCTAAAATTCTTCGAGACTTCCTCTGGAAAGGGGGGAAAGGAAATCAAAACAAGTTTCATTTAGTGAAATGGGGCGTGTTCAAGCACCCAATCTCTAAAGGAGGCCTCCAAATTCGTGATCTAGCATTAACCAATATGGCGTTGGGAGGAAAAATTATTTGGAAGCTTTTCAAAGAGCCCAAACACCCTGTCTGTGTCATGCTAAAAACAAAATACGCTCAAAACGTGCCGCTCAGAAATATTCATACAACCCATTCAAATTACAGCTCCCAGGTCTGGAAATTATGTAGTAAAACTTTGAGTTTTACATGCGCAACGCATATAGGATCCTAGGGAGCAGTGAGCACATAAACATGTGGCACGACAAAATAATGAATCATGACCCCCTTGTGGAAATAGATGAAATAGCAGAGTTAAAATGTTGGCTTGAACGCACAGGTATAAAAAGTCTTTATGATATGTCAAACTGGGATTGCCATGATGACTGGCAACGCTAGGATTTTTTTGGAGTTCCAGAGCGACTATATCAGCAGAAGTGCGTCCTCGAAGAACTGTTAGAGGAGGCGGCCCTAGTGAACAGAAAGATGAAGGATAGCTGGGGATGGGGGTGATCTGGAATTTATATAACAGTTGCAGCTTATAATTCCCTTCAACCAAATAGGAACAGCAGTAAACCGCTAGAATTCTGGAAGAAAGTTTGGGAACCGCTAGCTCTACCTAAAGCAAACTTCTTCTTTTGGACGCTAATCCACAAAAAGTTGTTAACTGAAGACAATTTGATGAAAAAAGGCATAGTTGGGCCATATATATGCGAGTTGTGTAGAAGTAGCTCAGAAACAGCCATACATCTCTTTATGGAATGCAAGTTTGCCAAAGAAGTATGGGGTCTCATTCTACAAGAGTTACAAATCCCAGCCCTCTCTCATAACTCTGTTGCTGATCTATTCGACTCATGGAATCAATGCTAACCCCGCAAAATTCCCAGCAAGTCCATTTGGAGAAAAGTCTGGAATGCTATCCCCAAGTTTGTATGCTGGCAGATTTGGTTGACCCGGAATGACTTGATATTCAATGATAAGCTGCAAACTCCTTTCATGGCAGTGGTAAAGGCCAAATACCTTCTCCTTGAAGCAGTCCAACAACAATATTTTCCAGAAGACTCTTTTCTCCTCCACAAAGAAGAGAGGTGGTTGGGCCCCCTCTACCCCCATTCTCGGAAGCAATTAACAGCCCCTCATTCAGTGAATCCGGAATGGCGCAAAAGAGACTCTGAAGTCAACTTCCAAGAATGGTGGTGACAACCAAAAATAACCACATTTTTCTTCGACGGAGCCTCCAAAGGCAACCCTGGGACAACAGGAGCTGGAGGGGTCAGCTATGCCCCGGATGGCACAAGAAGGGACAACTTTTGCTGGGGCATCAGACAGAAAACCAACAACCAGGTAGAGATTCAAGGTCTCCTTATTTCTTGTCAAATAGCCAGAGATAGAGGTGACAAAGAATTCCATGCCTTTGGAGACTCAGAGATCTTAATAAAAAATTTAAACACAGGCAAAGTGTTTAACAATGCAAGTCTCAACAAATCTCTAAATAGATTAAAGAGTGTCTTGCTTGACTTTGACTCCTACAAATTCCTCCATATTCTCAGAAGCCTGAATAGTGAAGCAGATCTGATAGTGAACATAGGCTGCACGCTTGGTAAAGGGCAACTCCTCATAAATGGCGAAAGCTCTTATCACCCCTGTAATCCATGAGGATCCCGAATATTGTAACAGCACAAGAAACAGAAATAGAAGTAATGTAATGATGGCTACCATGGCGTGAGTCCAATCTATTCCTCAAATTAATAAAACATACCCGTTTCAGTGAAAATAAAAATTCTATGAAAAGTATAAATTTTTAATATATACACTATTAAAATGTTTTAATTAAAAATAAGAAATAATTTTAATATAAAATAATTAAAAAAATTATATATATATATATATATATAGATGAGTTTAAATGACATAGGTTAATTTAAGGTGAGTGCTTAAGAACATACATATTTTAAGATACTATAAGGAATAATTTTGTTTCCCTTTTAATTGTTTTTGTTTATTATTTTTAAATATTTACTTTATTTTATAGCTTAAGTGGGTCTAATGGTTAAGATTATGTGTTTCCTCTTAAGAGATCACAGGTTCGAAACCAGAGGGGCTAGAGTATGTATTCCTTCGTAGAATTAGTAGTGAAATCATTGCACGGAGGTTGATCCTTTGTCTCACAAACAAGGGGTCTCATACACCAATTTGATGTCTGTCCATCAAGGTTGGAATTTAGATTTCTCCTAACCCGTCATATAATGGAATTTGGATTTCTCTTAACTGGAATTGTGCGGAGGTGGGTCTCTTGTCCCACAAACGAGGGTGTCTCATACACCAATTTGATGTTTGGCATCAAGGTTGGAATTTGGATTTCTCTTAACCCATCATACAATGGAATTTGGATTTCTCTTAACTCGACATACAATATTTTTTTTATGTTTTGGGTCCTGACGCCGTCAAGAAATGTTATGTTTAAAATTTTTCCCTTCAAAAGTGATGTTCTCATAATAAATTAACCCCTCACCAACAAAATTTCAATTAAAAATTTAACCTTTAATAACATAATTATGCTAAGAAATTTCACATATATATCACAAGAAACAAAATTAAGATAATAGACAAATGACTTATTAAATATTGAATCTTGGTTTGAAATTGCATAGAACACTCACAATAAAATCTTTGGAACCTGAAACCAAATGTCTTTGACTTTGACATGCCATAGCATTTGTATATATGACATGTTGGGTTGTGTTATATTCTTTCCACGACTAGTCCATGTAGTTAACCGGGGGGTTAGGGGGGGTGGAGCACCCCCTTTGTTGCACCGATTCTATAGCAGGGGGGGTCACAGGGGGTTTGAGGTGTACTCGTAACCCTACTTTATGGGGTCCGAGGCAACGCCCAGGAAAGTTTTGGTTTTGGACCCTATGTTAGGTTGGGCAGACCCACCTATGGTTTTGTGCATGATTTTCGCACATGGTTTCAGACGCGATGGTTTTCGGTCCATGGTATTAGATACTTCGGCATGTATAAATATGTATTGTAACATTGAAAGGAACATAATTAAAAATCAAGCTGTTAGTCCTGATTTTGGGATCTAGGGGAAAATCTCTCTGTTTATGTGTTTTATGTCTTATTCTCTCGCGTTGTTTATTTTCTGTGTTTTAGAATTCGTATGCAGGTAATATCTGTACGGAGTTAAAACATACAATTGGTATCAGATTTGTTTTGGCTTCAAGGGGACGCCTTTGTTACTGAGGGGTTTTGCTCGAGCCTGTGGTAGACCCTATTCAGTGGGAGATCTGTGAGATCGATTCTGGTGGTGAAAGAAGATAGCAAGGAGTGAAAATATAGAGATCGAGAAATTTAATGGTCAAAGTTTTGAGTTGTGGAAACTCAAGATGGAGGATTTGTTGGTGGATAAAGATCAGGGGATCGTGGTAGATCTGGGAACTAAACCAACAGGAGTGGCCGATGAAGAATGGAATAATTTGGATCGGAAGGCCAAGAGCATAGTACGATTGTGTGTCTCAGATTCAGTATTTCTCAATGTATCAGGGGAAGCTACGACAAAGGCTTTATGGGACAAGTTAGTGACTTTGTATCAATCTAAGTCTCTGGTGAATAAATTGTTCCTACGGAAAATGCTATATAACCTGAGGATGAAAGATGGAGACTCGGTGACAGAGCATCTGAACGCATTTAATACTGTGGTAAGTTAGTTAGCTTCTGTTGATATTAAGATTTCAAATGAAGATAAGTGCATTAGTTTGTTGTGTTTTCTACCAGATTCGTGGGATATTCTGGTTATTGCAATAGGTAGTAATGCAACTACCTTGAAGTTTGATGAAATAGTCTCATCCTTGTTGATGGAGGAGATGAGACAAAAAAATACAAAGAGCCAAAATAGTGATGCCTTGTCTGTATGAGGATGGTCCCAAAACAGAAACAAAAATAAGTCATCGAGTGGGAGATCTAAATCTAAAGGGAGATCTAAACCTCTAGGAAACCCTATAAAGGTGGTGTGCTGGAAATGCGGAAAGGAAGGGAACTACAAAAGGGATTGTAAATCTAAGGCTCCTGATAAAGGAAATGGATCTGATGATGCTCCTTCTGTAGAGGTGAAAACCACCTCAGATGAAGGTGGGGATGTGCACTTTGCTTCTTCAAGTACACATGTAGATCATGAGGCATGGTTGATTGACTCAGGGGCATCCTCCTTTCACTTCATTCCCCACAGAGAATGGTTTTGTGAGTATGAGAAATATGATGGTGGCGATGTCTTCTTGGGGGATGATAGGAAGGCTAGAATCATTGGTCGTGGAAAAGTAAAGTTGAAGCTGCAAGGTGGAAGGGTTAGAACACTTCCGGGTGTTCTACATATTCCTGCACTAGCCAGAAATCTAATTTATGTTAGCAAGCTAGATGATGTAGCTGTAAAAATAGTGTTCAAGAAGGATACCTGCAAGATGGTTCAAGGAGCACTAGTATTGATGTGGGCAGTTCGGATTGGAACTTCGTACAAGCTGCAAGGTAGCACAGTGGTTGATGCGTGCAACAATTCTGTGGTTCCAAAAAGTGGAGCAGAAAATCTAGTGGTCTCATGAGAGAAGACCATGTTGTGGCATCAAAGGCTTGGATATATTGGAGACAAGGACCTTCGAATACTTCATGGTAAAGGTATGGTAGAAGGTATGAGTAATAGCTCTCTGGATCTTGATTTTTGTGAAATTTTTGTATACGGGCAGCAGAGTCGAGTGAGTTTCCCCTCCAGTGGCAAGAGGACGAAACAGATATTAGAACTTATGCATAGTGATATGTTTGGACCTATGAGGGTTCCATCACTGGGTAATTCTGTGTACTATGTATCATTTATAGATGACTTCTCAAGGAATACATGGATATATTTCCTTAAGAAGTAATATGAAGCCTTTGATAGTTTTAAAGAATTTAAGGCTCTCGTGGAAAATCAGATAGAGAAGAAGATAAAGGAGCTAAGGACAGATAATGGTGGAGAGTTTTTCAGCAAGGAATTTGAAGAATTTTGTAAGAAATGTGGTATAGCATGAGAGAAGACTACTCCATATACACCTCAGCAAAATGGAGTTGTAGAAAGAATGAATAAGACGTTGATGGAAAGGACAAGAAGCATGCTCAGTGGTGCCAGGTTAGGACAGGAATTCTGGGCAGAGGCTGTGGATACTGCATGTTACCTGGTCAACAAGTCACCTTCATCATCATTGGAGGATAAGACTCCACAAGAGGTATGGACTGGTAAGAAACCCTCTCTTTCACATCTGAGGGTATTTGGATGTGATGCATATGTACATGTTCCAAAGGAGAAACGAACCAAGTTGGATAGTAAATCTAAAAAGTGCATCTTTATTGGGTATAAGGATGGTTTAAAGGGTTATAAGCTTTGGAAGGTTGTGTACATCCGAGATGTGGTGTTCAGAGAGGTGAAAGATGTTATTAAACATGAATTCGAACCAAAGGAAGCTTAGAAGATAGAGGTTGAGCTAAAGGAGGAAGAATCAAACTCTACAGCAGAGGAGGAATCAGAAGAGGAAGAGCCACAAACTCCGGTTATGAGAAGATCAGTTCGAGAAAGAAGGTAGTCAGAAAATTATAGTCCATCTGCTTTTTGTTCAAATTTTGCTTTATCTATTACTAACGATGATCCCAGAACTATGAAGGAAGAAATAGATTCAGAGGATGGCAAACTCTGGAAAGAGTCCATGGTTGATGAAATGGCATCTTTGCACAAAAATGAAGCTTGGGATCTAGTGGAGTTTTGGGCTAGAAGGAAACCCATTGGCAGCAAATGGGTGTTCAAGAGGAAGACAAATGCAGAAGGAAAGGTGGAGAAATACAAAGCTCGGCTGGTATCAAAAGGTTATTCCCAAGTGTCAGGAATTGATTTTGGGGATATTTTTTTCTCATTTTGCCAAGGGAACTTCTATTAGATTACTTTTATCTATTGTTGTTGCTTTTGATTTTGAGGTAGAACAGATGGATGTGAAGACAACATTTCCTCACAGGGATATAGAAGAGGAAATATACATGAAGCAACCTGAAGGCTTTGCGATGAAGGGTAAGAAAGAATGAGTATGCAAGTTAAAGAAGTCTTTGTATCGGTTAAAATAGTCACCAAGGATGTGGTATCAAAAATTTGATACATTTATATGGGGACATGGCTTCACTAGAAGCAAAGTGTATCACTGTGTGTATTTTAAACTAATTGGTGGCTGTGTTATTTATTTGGTCTTGTATGTGGATGATATGTTGCTAGTTGGAAATGACAAAGAAATTATCCAGGATTGAAGACCCAATTGTCCTCCAAATTCGACTTGAAAGATCTTGGTGCTGCAAACTATATTTTGTGCATGGAAATTAAAATAGATCGTACAAAGAGGAAGCTCTAGTTAAACCAAAGGAAGTATGTCGAGACAACACTGTAGATTTTTAATATGTAGGATAGTAAACCGGTGAAGGTTCCTATTCATGTAGGTGTAAGGTTATCTGCTGAATAGTGTTTCATGTATGAGGGTTCGCTTAATAATTTTAATCAGATTTTTATTTGTAGATTCTGCTAAACCATTACCCTGGGGATAGTAATTAGCAGAATATTTCAATTTAAATCCTCTTTTAATAGCGAAATCAAACATAGCATTGCCTGAGAAATAAGATGCATTATCAAAAACAAGAGCATTTGGGACACCAAACCTGGTATTGATGAATTGATCTATGAATTATATAATTGCCTCAGAATTTGTTGTCTTTAAAGGAATTGCTTCAACCCACTTAGTAAAATAATCAGTAGCGGTAAGGATATACTTATGTTGTTTGGAAGAATGTGGAGTAATTTCTCCAATGATATCCAATCCCCATTGCTCAAATGGTTGTTCAATGTTGACTGGTTGCAAAGGGAAAGCTGGCTTTCTTTGTCTTCCACTAGAAGTTTGACAATTTTGGCATTTCCTTACATATTCATGAGCATCTCTAAACAGAGTGGGCCAATAATATCCAGCATGAATGATTTTGTGGGTTGTTGTGTCAGCTCCAAAATTTCCTCCTACTGGTCCATCATGTAATTCCTGCAAAACCTTTTGTGCTTCAGGTTTTTCTAGGCATCTTAATAAGATTGAATCATAATTTTTCCTAAAAAGCACATCATCAATAATTGTGAAATTTTTTTCTTTTAATCTAATGGCCTTTTGTTTTTGTAAGACAGGTTAGGAGGTGCATATCCATTTTTGAAATAAAAGATTAAGTCAGCATATTGTGATTCAGAATCAGTGATACTTATCTGGTTGATCTCTTCAGTTTGATCTGTATCACCTGATTCTTGAAGGTTGGATGCTCCTGCCAATAACCTGCAAAAACCTTGGCCTCTAACAATCTTTGCTGGTTTAATTTCCAAGTCATATTCTTGAAGTGTTGTAACCCAATTTTCTCTTTTTTCACCTAATTCCCTTTGGATTAATAGTTGCCTTACCGCAGGGAAAGGAACTGTAACTTTTGTATGGGCTTTTAAAAGGAAGGGTCTGTAATGTTTGACAGCTTTATATACAGAAAAGGCTTTTTTTTCTACTTCGGAGTAATTCAATTCAGCACCCTGAAGATTTGAACTATAGAATGAAATGGGTGCTTCCAAATTGTGATTGTTAATCTGTGTGAGTACTGCTGCATAAGATAAATCGGATGCGATAGTATACAATGTGAAATGATTAGAAAAATTAGGAGTATTTAAAGCGGGGGCATTGATTATTGATTGTTTGATTAAATCAAATGCTTCCTTTTCTACTGATCCCCATCTAAAGACTGAATTTTTCTTAATCATAGTTTGAAGTGGCAAAATGATTTGAGAAAAGTCTAGAATGAATCTTTTGACAAAATTGATTTGGCCTAAAAATGACTGCATGGATTTTTTATTATGAGGGAAAGGGATCTCAGAGATTTTTTTGATCCTGTTTGGATCAATATAAATTCCATCTTTAGAAACAATAAAGCCTAAGAGCTTTCCTTGGTCAAGAGCGAAGAAGGATTTTTTGGGATTAAGTGAAATACCGTACCTTTTGCAGTGTTGAAAGATTTGATTTAAATCGTGAAAATGATTGGATTTCGTTTTAGAAAATATAGTAATATCGTCTAAGTAGACAACTACTGTTTTGCTAATCAACCCTTTAAAATCAATATCCATCGCTCTTTGGAACGTGGCTCCTGCATTAATAAGTCCGAAAGGCATTTTCTGATAAGCATAAGTTCCCCACTTTGTTCTGAATGTGGTTTTGAGTCGGTCATCAGGATGGACCAAAACTTGGTTATATCCCGAAAAACCGTCTAAAAGAGACATCAACTCGGAGCCTGCCACTGATTGGAGTATCTGCTCCATAGTAGGTAATGGGAAATTATCTTTTAGACTCGCCTTATTCAAATTTCTGAAATCTATACAAATCCGAATGTTGCCATTTTTCTTTCTAACAGGCACCATATTGGAGACCCAGTTTGAGTGTCGCACGGGAAAAATAATCTTAGCTTTCAAGAGTTTATTGAGTTCCAATTTTATTTGACTCTCTAAGTTCGGATGTATTTTTCTCAACCTCTGTTGAATTGGTTTCTGTTCGGGAAGCATTGGAATGGTATGTTGGATGATGGATGTATCATATGTCTTTAAATCATCATATTTCAAAGCAAAAACATGTTTATTTTTCCGTAATGTCTAATGAATGCTTCCTTCTCTTCCACGGAAAGTTCTAATCCTAAATTAATGTTTTGAGGAGTTTGCTCAGTGCCAAGGTTTATTAATTCAAACCTTAAGGTAGAACTTTGGAGCTTTGTATTGGTCACAGGTTTAAACATGTCTTTAATATCATAAAGATCCTCAAGCTTCACCACAGGGTTTGGGATTGAATTTTCCTTGTGTTTGCCTCGCATTAGAAGGTCATGTTCATTTTCCTCAATGATTTGATCATCATAGGACTTTTCAGAAGTTAAAAATTGTAAAATGTCTTCATCGTGGTTGAATACTCTCCAATTAGTGACATTGTCAGGAATCCACGGTCTAAAAAGTAATTCTACTGAAAATCTATTTGGGCTATAATCTACGGAAGGTAGGAGCTTGGAAGCACCATTGGCTAGCAAGTCGGATGCTGAATTTTGAGACCTGGGGATGGAAGAAATATTGAATGCCAAAAAGTGGGAGGTGAGTTCCTGTACCATCGACTGATAATGTTTGAGATGGCTAGAAAGACAATGAATTGTATTCCTTACCTGTTTAATAATAATTTCAGAATCTCCAAACACTTTCAAATATTGGACCTTGAGGCCAATCTCTTTATATAGTCCTTGGACTAAGGCTTCATACTCAGTTGTATTATTCGTGCATTCAAACTCTAGCCTACACGACAACATTGTTTTTTCTCCCTGTGGGCTAACCAAAATACATCCTGCTCTTGAGCCCTCGCTAGATTTAGACCCATCAAAATATAATTACCAAAATAAAGAAGTATTAACAATTTTATTTACAGTTTCCTCAGTATCATTAAAACATCTTGACCTATCTATTTATTAATAATTTTCGATCTGAGATGTAGAACTATTTACTGAGAAAGGAGATGGTTGGGCAGTGAAGTTGCCAAAGAATGACTCAGATGAATAACTCCCCAAAATGTTGTTATTAAATGCTATTGGTTGGTTTTCTTGTTCAAATTCTGTAACTGTATGGGTCATGTGTTTCTCCTGATCGATTTTTATTTGATTTGGCTTTCCCTTGTAGGGAAGCCACATATGGGACCAATCGGTAGAAATATACCCATGGATTTTTTCAGACCAATCCCTACTCAAGATCAAACCATAAAATTTAGGTATATCGACGATCAAGATATCAATTCTTTGAAATACTCTAGGGCCAGCTGATAGCCTGATAGTTACTGAGTTGATTTCGCCTAAAACCTATACTTTAGTCCTGTCCAACTGCACAATATGAATAGCGGACTTTTGGGGTTCAATGTTCAGTTTGGAACAAACTGAAGCTGGAATTATATTAGAGGATGCCCCTGAGTCAATCAAACAGTTGTGCAGGCTTCCATTGTAGATCTCATAGGTTAGAAGGAAAGGTGGAGTATGAGAATTTGATCTATCTCCAATCAGAACTGCGTTTGTAGCTTCAACCATACCAGAAGGTGGTTGACCTGCATCATTAGCAGCTTTAGCACTGGGAAGGGGTGAAGTAGGAACAACATTTAATTCTTTGAGAAGCAATTTTTTCTGATGTTTCAATTTGCTAAGTTCAAACATGGTAATGTTTGCCTTAGTATTTTTCATGTCATCAACAATGTTGTAATCCATTGAATCGGACACTACCAATGTCTTAGATGTTGATGGAATATTTGAGGTTGAAGGTTGGTTTTGTGGAACTGTTACAGGTGGCTTCTTCGGGGGTACCTTTTCCTTTGTTGTAGTAGCACATGCACTCCTTTTCTTTGAAGTTGTCTGAACAGGTTCGGAGGTACTTCTACTCCTAGTAGTGACAGGAAACAGTTCTTCTTCATTTTCTGTATCGGAGTTAGGCAATATAAAATCCCACATTCCATGACATTCAACAACTTCCTCTTCTTCATCAGTTGGTGAAGCTGTTTCTTATTCTCCTTCTTCAAGATCTGAATCTGCATTAGATATAACATTTGGTGGTTTTGATTCAGCTTTCTTGTAATTCCTAAAGGGTCTTTTGGTTGAGGTTTTAGCTACTTGTCTTTTGATTTCAACCATTTCATTTGACATAGTCTTGAGGACCTTTTGTAGACCCTCCATGTCATATGGATCTTTAGGGGTTTTCTTCTTTGAATCATCTTTAAAAGAAACTTTTTTGGTTTTTCTATCTTCAAGAGCAGCTTTCTTCTCTAGAGCATTAATACTTTTCTCCACAGCAAGTGCTTCTTTCATGTTTTCAGTTAAAGTTGGTTTTCCAGCCCTGTCTACAAAAATAGCTATATCGGCAGGTAGGGCAGTTATATACCACTCGCTTCGGATTTTCTCACTTGGTTTGGAGGCCGTTGGGATTTTATTCATGAGTTTATTGAATTGTGCATTAAATTATTTAATTGGTTCCCTATTCTCTATCCTAATATTCGAGAGATCATTTATTAGTGTAGCCAAAGACCTATCATCACCATACTTAGTAAAAAACTATTCTTGGCAAGTCGTCCAACTGGTAATTGAACCAGAAGGCAAGGAAAAATACCAGGATCCTGCTGATCCTTGCAAAGTATAAGGGAAAAGCCTCACGACAACATCCTGCTCCGTTACTCCCTTCAAATTAACTGCTAACATGAAGTTATTAATATGTTCCTCAGCTTGTGTTCCATCATCTGGATTAAACTTGGGTAACCACTTCTCAGGAGCATCAAGTAATGCATGCAATGGTGCAGGCATGTTGACTACACCAGGCCTGGTCCATGGATCTACCACTGTAACCGCAGTAGTGGATGATACTACTGTTGAACTTCCAGATGTTTGGGAAGGAGTTGATATTGAGGATTGCGCAGGTTGGGATGCTGAAGTTGCTAATCCCTGATGAACAACAATGTGTGATGAGGGAGTGGATGGTTGACTTCGCACTGGGGAAGGTGAAATGGAGGATGTGGATGAAAGTTCTTCACTATTAGATCCTTCAGTGTTTTTCTTCACCTTTTTCCTTTTGGGTAAAGGGAACTTAGTAGGTTCAATACCGAGCTTTCCACTCTGAAGTCTGGTGATAGGGTGAGGTAAATTGAATTGCGAAGTCACACTGCTTTGAGATACCTCAGATTTTTGTGGTGATATCGAGAAGCTCTGAAGTTTATGGATGAGAGACTAGACTTCAGGAGATTCAAGACTTAATTGTTCTGGAATATTGTGGGTTTGAGCAGTGGTAGTCGATTCCTCTTCTTCTTGTTTGGATACTGGAGAACCAGCATGCAATTGCGAAGTACGAGGTGATGTGGAGGGAGAATTACTCTTAGAATGGTCTGTATATTTGGGTTTGCTTGACATTCACAGTTGATGCCCTCCTTCGAGCACCAAAACTGTTGATTCCCCGAAAATCGTTGTATCAACATTGGGGGATAACCATCCTGTCCAGACCTTAATACAGCTCCTTTTCCATTTGGAATGGTGGCTCCGACTGGGTATAATGGGACCAATTTCCCAATAATGAATAAAAGGGGTGGATGAATGATTGATTATCTAATCTAACGATAGGCGAATAACTTAATCTTTCAGCAAAAATAAAAGAACTACTACTAATCCCGGGAACTATTATTCTTTGAAATGTAGCGCTTGATGATCTTTGTCTATTAACAGGCATATAGATGACTCTATCTAATAAACATAGACATTTATTCATTCAATGATTACTTTGTTTAAATAGTTAAACAAAGTGGTTAACACAATATTGCTACACTTATCATTTATATCATCGATACCTATATGATCAAAAGAAAAGCATACTATAAACATCCAATAGTGGAAGGAATAAAGAATGTTGTTTAAAACACATACATATATCTGATAATAGCAAAAGTGATCAAATGAAAATTCATATAAAAAGAATGAATTCAGACATAGCTAATAGTACCATATGAGCTGCTTATCACCCCCAATATCAATCGCTATTTGAAATTCTTCTTCCAACGCAGAAATACTTTCAAACAAAGACAGTAGTGCACATTCGCATAAAAGCTTCTTTGTCAAAATTAGAATGATTGGTCCAGTTTTATAAAAGAATATACCTGAAGTACAATAGTGCAACTTCAGGTTTTAAGTCATATACAAAACTTACAACCCTTTCCAAATACAATGAAAGGGTCTATAAATACTTAATTAAGCTAACTACCTATGAAACTCTCTTTCACAGCAATCTGGCAATCGGCGGCATGAATTATCATTTAGGCTCTTTTCCTTTAAACCTGAGCTGGCATATCGCAAGCATTGACTCCACTTCGGGTGGTCTCTTGAGGAGAGAATTGAGTTGGGTAGCATAGGTGGCATCCTGTATATCGGGAATGATATACCCAATTGCATCTATAAGGCATTTGAGGGTGGCTCTCTGGCTGTATGGTTTGACTAAGAAGAACCAATAGGTGTCCCATGTCAAACTGTTAATTCATGCGATTAATCTCCCATTTTTCTCTAGTTCCGGATAACATGACTGCTCCAATGTTTTAGCCACTGTCAATTTACCTGGAGTACATTGAGAAATCATGTTAGACAAGTAGAGAGTATTATTAACCAATTCAACCAAATTACTTGTGGTTGATTTGCATCTTGAAATTGCTCTCTCTGCTTTCATTAATTGGGACTGCCATTCTGTAAATAATATCTCCTTATGTGATTCTAAAATATTTGGTAAATTAGCCACCTGTCCATGATCGGTAGCTTTCCACTCAAGAAAATTAGTTAATGTTTCATCGGCTTGATCCAAGTCTGTTCTAGCTTTTTCCGATTTTTGACTTATTGATGTCGTCAAATCGCATAATGGTTCCGCCTGGGCGATTTGTTGGCATAAAAGATTTATCTATGTTATCAATGCCTTGTTTATTTGTAATGCGTCTGCTCTGAATTCAGTTAGCTGTGGAAGATTCTTTGTTTTCTCTAGCTGGGCTCATAGTTGAGCAATTTTCTCATCTTTCGACTTCAGCATTTGTTCATTCGCTGCTTTCAGTTGTGCTAATGCCTCAGACAACTCTTTCTGCTTTTGGACTGCACTGTGATCAATCCTCTATTTCTCTTCCTACAATTGTTTAGTCAATTGATTATTTATTTGCTGTTGTGTAAACAATTGCTGTTCTACTTGCTCCGCCTTTTGTTGTGCCTCTGATAGTTGTTCTTGTAGTGAAAATATGTCCTGGTCTTTTTGTTTTAATAAATTACTCACCTCTGATGCCTTGTCTATTGTTGCTGTCGAATAAGCTCCAGCATATTGGGATAGTTTTGTGAGGTCATCAGAGGGGTCAAATTCCTCTTTCCAAACCACGTTTCCCATCACTGTTTGTTCTGGGAATAGGGAAGGTTTATCAGTCCTTCTCCTCTTCCTCTGTCGTTTTACCATATCCTTGTGTCTTGGGCTATAGAAGACATCTAAGGGAGGAATTTCTTCTATTTGAAAAATAATCTTATCAGAGGGATCCTTTGGGATTATATCTACTTCTTTAGAACTGGGTAGGCCCCTGGTTCCACTTGGAACCTATTTTGAAGTGGTCTCCTATGTGTCTGCCGCTTTTCATGTTTCGACGTCCTTCGAGCACTCAAGATTGTTGATGATTGAGTCGAATTGCTGCCATTCCTGGAGCAATTTCGGGTCAATCTGAGTATCTACATTCACCTCTATGCTGCTCTGTTCCTGCTCTTTCGTCTGGGTTTCCCCTTGTTTTTCCATATGCACTTCCTCCTGTTCTTTTGATGTAACAGGAGGTTCTTTAGTGAGTCGCTCCTTAGGCTCGCTTGATTTTGTTGTTGGGGTTGTTGCTAACAGATCTAGAGGCTGAGTTTGCAACCTCTGTTCTCTAAGTCTGTTGAATTCAACTAACCCGTCATCTTTGTATTCCATTCTGGCCAGCGATTTAACTTGGGACATTGAATCGGCTGAGGAGAACAGGTCATCAAACTTATCTTCTTTATGATCAAACTTTGTCAATTTGGCCTGTTCAAGTGCATTATAGGCGATTTTGTTTGGATCAAATCGCCTATTAGGGAGAGTTGCTATGGTTAATGCCTTCATCTTCTCAGCTTCTTTCTCTGCATGTTTAAAATCATGCAAAGTATAGACACCGCATCTCAGAGGAAAAGAAGGCCAGACCTGCTTCTTATTTTTCTTTAGAGTTTGTGTAACTCCTTCGGACATAATCTGATAGGCTATCTACCTAGACAACAGTTTATCGGGTATGTACAAAGGAAGGACATGAGGTTTGGCTTGGCTGCCGAAAATTCTTATATAAGTAAATTTTTCCTTTCCGAACCATCTTCCCATGGATGTCAAATCGACCCCTGCTTGGTAGGAAATCTTGGGAGTAGGTTTATCAAAAATATAGTAATGAATGGGTAACATAAAGCCATTGCAGACTTGGTATAAATGGTGCTTGTAGTAAGTTTTCCACAACTTCTGATGGTATATGTGAATGGGCATGGGGTCTTGTGAAGTCCACCTCCAGCCAAGAATGGGAAATTCAGAATTAAAACACAGGGTGTCCAGGATATAAGCACTGTAGTAGAATGGGGGAATAAGCCTTTCAGTGATGCCGGTTTTGCTTCTAAAATCAATAACTGTGGTTGCTAGCTTATCTGACAGTTGATAGAGGGAATTAATCCCCTAGGGATTTTTGGGTTGAAACCCTAGCAAACTGAAAGTTATCTATTCAAAGAAACATGCATTCATACACCCATTATGCTATTATAAGAAAATTCTATGATAAGGGTATGTACCTTTGGTCCTACGTTTGAGAAGGCCTTTAGGGTCCAAACCCTTCTTGGAGTTCCCTTCTTCTCTTTTGTCCTGCAAAACAACTAATTCAAAGAACACAGTAGTATATGGACAAAAACTTATAAAGAAATCATCTTCATGTTACAAAGAAAGGTAGTTAGTTATGAAATCCAAACAACCTTTTATATATGAATTCTAAACATGAATATCATTAACATAAAGAAGATTCATTTCAGGAACCAAGACATGTGTTTCTTTTATTATAGGCAAATAAAGTACATAAAAAGGAATATTTTCACCTTAGTCACCTTCAGCAAGCTCCAAGCAAAGCTTCCTTCCGGATCCGTTCCAGCCTCAAGCCTCTAACAAACTCCTTCCATGACTCTCTCCATGATGCCATAAATGGTGGATGAACATCAACACACAAGGAAACAAAGGTTTCCTGTACAAAATGGGGGAAGTGCAGAAGGCACAAGGGACTTCAGACCTGGTCAAGGGAAAAATCTCAGCATAACCTTTTTCTCTCTTCTCTCCTCCCTTAGGCCTTCCCTTTGAGGTCTTTTTATACCATCTCCAAAGTAGTTTTTTAGTTAGGAGTTGGTTGGGAACAGTTGGACCACGAGCACTAACAGGATATCAGCAGGTAAAACCCGTGATATCCGCCCAAAAATAAGGAGTGTTATATTATTTTAAGTGTTTTAATACATACACAAGGGTTGGCTATACACATACCCTTGTATACATGAGTTTAACTCAGGGCAATGTCTGTTACACTAAAAAATGTCACCTTGACTACTTACAGTTAGTATGGCTCAAATCAACAGTCATGCTACCCTTTTAGGCAAGTCTTATGCCTCTGTTATCCATCTCAAACTCAAAAAAGAGAGAAAGTCTTGTAAAAACTATGTTTATCTCTGGGGTCGCAGGTTCTCTCTAGCCTTACCTGCGGGGACGCTGACCATGTTCACAAAAGCTGCGTCCATGGACGCTCTGTATGTTAAGGGACAGGTGCGTCCTTCTGTAAAAGGCAAAATGCGCGAGTTTTATCTTGAAAAAGTTACTTGTGGTTACTTCTAGAACCTTCTAGAGGTCGGTTTGATGAAATGGATGCGCCTCCAGTTGGTTCATGTATCTCTATTAAGAGGGAACTTATCCCATCAATAAGGGAGCTATCCCACCCAAAGAGGGGGATTATCCCATTGATGGTGGACCTGAATAACCTCTTTACAGCACTATAAATAAAGACATTGAGCCAGAGGGAGGAGAGGCTGGAGCTATACATTTTCTTTGGGTAAATGCTGCACGATTTAGGACTCCCATTTAGAACCTTGTGAAGAGAGATTGTCTTTGCTTGATTCTACTTGGAAGTGGGTGAGCTTTGTCAAAGTAGAGGAAAACCCTTGATGGACCCTGGGAGGAACTTGCACAACACCAAGGCCAGGTTGTAAGAGTTTCTTTGTTTCGTTATTAATACAAACTGGTTTATTTTTCTCAATAGCTTGTGTTAATGAGTTATTTCATGTGTTCCTTGGTCTACATGTTGAATATATGTTTTATTATATGAAATGCAAGTGCTTGGTAATGGTTTGATTGTTTGTGGTTGCAGGAATTGATGTGAAGGAGGAGCTCATCCGGATCGGCAAGGACGGACTTCAACAACAGCGTTTTGGAATAAGGTAAGCCTAAACACTTGTAGTTTTCATGTTGTAAAAGGTATATTTAGAGAAAGATCACTCCATTTTGTCTTGTTTGTCGCTAGAGAGTTTAGACTCCTAGGGAGGTCAGTTGTGCCCGCACAAACGACTGATTCCATGTGACAATGTCGCGTATAAGGGATAAAACACTATTTTTTAAATTTTAGGATCAGGTCTGGAAGGAGCGGTTTCCCTAGGCCATGAGTACAACATCACAAACCATAAGAGTGAGATTTGGAGCTATAACAGGTGCCCCCTAATATATGAGGTCAGAAGGGGTACATGATGGCCAAAATATATTATGCGAGTATATGGAAAGGAAGTCTGTCAAAAACCGAGGAGGACTTCACCAGAATTCAGCCTGCCAAGCCACCAAAGGAGATCAGAATGAAACACTGTCTGAGGCAGGCATACCCATGCTCAGAAAAAGTAAAGCATGTCCGCATATCAAGTACAAGTGGATCCACTAAGTATACAAGTATAAATGACTGAAAGATACATAATGGATCATCTGATCATAATGAACAAGTACATGTCTGAATATCACATATAAGACTGTCAATGATGCTGAAAGATGCAACGGATCACTGATATCAAAGACTGATCCCTAAAAGGTACCAACTGAACATGATGGAATAGGATGGTGCTACACTACAAACTCTGGTGCCAGCATATAGAATGTCGCCATGACTGACTACAACATATAAAGTGGAGTGGTATCAACTAGCAACAACAGGAGAAACTGTCAAGTGAACCAATGAATGATGATACAACCTGAGGTCTTCACCGACCACCGTGGTATATTTATACACCATAGGAATAAATGATCTGAAGTCGACCATGTGAGAAATTGTTTGATTACCGATCATTGATGTAGATCGTTAACAAACACGAGACTACTCACCAATAATGATAATGAGCGTCAAGGTACCCAGTACAATCTAACAAGTGTGAATAGATGAGCTGGAGTCGAACACCTATAAGAATCTATCCATCAGGAGACAATGATGGTTTCCCACTGTCGATAGCGAAGGATCTGCCACTAATGACGGCAAACCCCAAGGTACTGCCAAATGGACTCTCGATCTTCGCCCCAGAGCAATGAGTCAGAGTCGATAGGGAAAGATCTGCTAGAAGGAAGGCATTAAGGTATCCTTCATCAATCTAGCACGAGTGTAACCCGTAGGCGAATAATGTGGAAGGAATCGGATGAAAAAAATGTAGTAAACCAACCGAAGTACATTTCCAGCATACACAAGATGTGGCTAGCGCACAGCAGAAACCCTCTGAACCAACCAATAATGAAAGCTGACACAGAGGCGAGGTATCCACCAATAGGGTCAAATGGAAACCAGGGTACTGCACAAATCCCAATGTGTGATAATGTAAGCTGATGTCGAACACAAGGGAAACCACTCAGTCAAAGACCCATGATACTGATCGATGCTGAGCACAAGGTAACCTATCAATAATGAAAATAGGGCCAGGTTGCGGCTCTAGGCCTGTCCTCAGAGCAAGATGTCGTCGTCGATAAGGACAAGACCCGCCAACAAGAAGTCAATGGGGACCTTCTCAAACCGGCACGAGTAAAGGACCAATATAACTGATGTGATGATAGACATGACACTGACAAACAGGGATGGCCGACTGAAAAATGAGTCAAGAGACACCGCAGAGAGGCCGACTCAGGTTAACTTCCCTTGAACAAAAGCGACTATGTGGCAGCATATGATGACTCTGTATAAGTTCGCTATGCAGGAGGCACGAACGAACCCTCCATATGATTGGAAGAGATAACCAATCGGTGGAGAACTGACTCAATAACAAGGTTATGGCGTACCTAAGTCAAACTAAATCCCACCCATACGAAGGAGACTTTGTTTTGAGTGCTTTGTTCAAGGGCGACACAACTGATTCTAGCTGCCAACAATAAATGGAAATAATATCTCGTTCCCGCTCTTTTTGGAATATTTAATTTTTTTGTCCTTTTCTGTTAAGCCGGAAAAAGAATAAAAGAATGCTATGGTACAGTGGAAAGAACGAGTGTCGGTGAAACAGATGATCTAGTTCCTGGGAAAGGAACATTCCTATGCTCAATGCAGGGAGGTGAAAACTGGTCAGTGACACTCAAAGGTATGTTCCTTCCACGGGTCAAGGTGTGTCAAGCTGCAGAAGTCAAAGGTATGCAAGGTTGATTTTGCAGATGTCATGGTCAAAAGTTGGCTTAAACACGAGTCCAAGTGAAGCCGACTCTAGGCCAAAAGGTGCAAGTGGTCAACATGCAATACAGTAGTACAACTCAACACAACAATGAAAACCAAAAAGATCAAAAAGACAAATTCCAAGAAAGTGTCAAACAACAACTTTCATGAAACAAAGAAGTGGATGGTCACAAAAAGCGATCTTGTCAAGAAAACAAAAAGTCACCAAAAGCAATATCAACACAAAGATTGTGATCAATCTCCCTACTCCGATGAATCAGAGTAGCCAAGGTTCCTAGTAAGAAACTTGCGTGCTTTAGCAAAAAATGATGACGCTTGCTGTTACAATAAAATTTGTCACCATGACTATTTGCAGTTAGTATGGCTCCATCAACTGTCAGACTGTCCTCCTTGGCAAGTATTATACCTCTGCTCCTCATGTCAAACTCCAAGAAAGAGAGAAAGTCCTTTAAAAGTCAATTGACTCTGGTTACGCAGTTTCTCTTAGCCTTACCTGCGTGTACGCACCCCAAGTTCACAATACCTGCGTACTTGTACACTCTGTCTGTAAAGGGGTGGGTGCGTACTCGAAGTTTCACTTCAAAAAAGTTACTTGTGGTCAAATCTAGAGCATTCTAGAAGATGGTTTGACGTGTATTGAGCGCCTCCAGATGGTTCATGCACCCCAAAGAAAGAGGAACTTATCCCATGAAGAGGGGAGCTATCCCATTGAAAGAGGGGCTTATCCCATTCATGGTGGACCTAATTAACTTCCTCCCAAGCATTATAAATATAGGCATTGGGCCAGAGAGAGGAGAGGTTGAAAGCTGGACATTCCTAAGGGTAGATGCTACTGAAATTAGGACTCCCTTATAGAGCTTGAGAGGAGAGATTCCCATCCTTTCTTAGCTTCATTTGGAAGTGGGTGAGTTGATCAAAGTAAAGGAGAACTCTTGCTGGACCCTGGGAGGGACCTGCAAAACACCAAGGCACTGGTTGTAAGGTTTCTTTTGTTTCCTATTAATATAATTAATTTCATTCTTCTCAACAAGTTGTTATTCATAATTTGTTTCATATACTCCTTGGTCTTTATGATGAATATGTTTTATTTTATGAGTTATTCAGGTGCTATGTAATCGTTTGCTTGTTAGTGAATGCAGGTTTCAAAGAGAAGGAGGAGCTCATCCGGATCGGAGAGGCCGGACTGCTATAAACAGCGTTGGACTTAAGGTATGTTATAAACACCTGATTTCTTGTATCTTAAATGCATATTTAGGGGAGGATAGTGCTTAGTTGTCTTGTTTGTCACTAGAAAGCCTTAGCTTCTAGGGAGTTTGGTTTTGTCTGCAAAACTGACTCTTTCCGCATGACACTTGCAATCAACAAAAAACAAGACCAATACTCCTTATAATCAAAGAGAATTCAGAACGAGATGCTCGCTGTAAAACAAATAACTGATACTGGAAAATGACTGTTTCAGACTGACTCAAACCACCAGACAAACCTTCAGAGACTAAAAGATTTATAAATCTTGAAAATTGCAATATATACGTGATTGTACTTAAGTACAGATTGCGTGTATACGTGACTGTTTTTGAGGAAACCTACGTATACGCGGGTTCACTCAAAAAAACAAGCATATATATGCTTCTGTATCTAAGAAAAACAGCGTGTATGAAAAGCTTCAAGAAAACTAAAAAACAAACTGAAGAAACTGGCAAAGCTTAAAGTTCAAGAACAGACCAGACAGTAACAACAAGCAGACAAGGCAGCTGAGCCCTGATTGGCTTGAAAAACACCCAAACTAGGAACAACAAGAGTCTTGTCCCCAGCGGAGTCGCCAATTCTGATAGAGAGAATTACTCCCCTAGGGATTTTTGGGTTGAAACCCTAGCATACTAAAAGTTATCTATTCAAAGAAACATGCATTCATACAGCCATTATGCTATTATAAGCAAATTCTATGATAAGGGTACGTACCTTTGGTCCTACGTTTGAGAAGGCCTTTAGGGTCCTAACCCTTCTTGGAGTTCCCTTCTTCTCTTTTGTCCTGCAAAACAACCAATTCAAAGAACACAGTATTATATGGACAAAAACTTATAAAGAAATCATCTTCATGTTACAAAGAAAGGTAGTTAGTTATGAAATCCAAACAACCTTTTATATATGAATTCTAAACATGAATATAATTAACATAAAGAAGATTCATTTAGGGAACCAAGACATGTGTTTCTTTTATTATAGACAAATAAAGTACATAAAAAAGGAATATTTTCACCTGAGTCACCTTCAGCAGGCTCCAAGCAAAGCTTCCTTCCGGATCCGTTCCAGCCTCAAGCCTCTAACAAACTCCTTCCATGACTCTCTCCATGATGTCATAAATGGTGGATGAACATCAACACGCAAGGAAACAAAGGTTTCCTGTACAAAATGGGGGAAGTGCAGAAGGCACAAGGGACTTTAGACCTGGTCAAGGGAAAAATCTCAGCATAACCTTTTTCTCTCTTCTCTCCTCCCTTAGGCCTTCCCTTTGAGGTATTTTTATACCATCTCCAAAGTAATTTTTTAGTTAGGAGTTGGTTGGGAACAGTTGGGCCACAAGCATTAACAGGTGATAAGCAGGTAAAACCCGCGATCTCCGCTCGAAAATAAGGAGTGTTATATTTTTTTAAGTGTTTTAATACATACACACGGGTTGGCTATACACATACATGCGTATACACGCATTTAACTCAGGGCAATGTCGCGTATAAGGGATAAAACACTGTTTTTTAAATTTTAGGACCAGGTCTGGAAGGAGGGGTTGCGGGCGAATGGAAGCGGCACTATTACATGCTGCTTCCATCAAAGGAACCATTTCTATAGTGAAATTAGCAGAATCATGCAACCCCCACAATCTACACATCATTATCCCAGCATAACAATAAGGAGAACATAGAGAATCAACAGAGTACTTACCCAAAGATTCAGGCTTGTGTTTTGTCAGATTTTGCCTCCAATCCCGAATGGGTTCGGATTCAATTTCGTTCTCATCATGGAATTTCTCCAGAAATGCCTTGTTGTACTTCTTCTCTGGTACAGGCAAATGATACATTTGCCTCAAATCATTATATTGAAATGAACCGAACATTCTCCCATCTCTGGTGCAAAAGGTTCTGTCTGTGATTGGGATTTCCTCAATTGCCACCTCACCACATCCATATATGGGAGAATTTGTTCTCGAGCTGCTATCCGATGAAGGAAAGAGTCAGCTAAGTCCTTTAGAGTAGCATCAGATTTTCGAGTGGTATCTACTGTGGCTTGTACGTTGTCACCTCGGGTTCTTCGGCTTCAATCAAATTTTAGGTACTTTTCCAAGTAGTTTTTCTGAGTCCTAGACATGTAGTGTCGGATATCAATCCTTTTCCTTTAGCTCCTGGATCAGTGATGAGTTGTCCTGAAGTTGGCGAAGCAGAAGCGATTGCAGTTTTCTTAGACTTCTTCCGCATTCTGCTTGAATCTATTGCTTCGGAAGAGTTCTGCACATGAGTGAAAATGAACGTAATACAAAGAATTGATAGCGCAAACCAAATATGAGCGAGATATATTGATCAATGCATGGTTAAGGATTAACTTAAAGTGGCCGCGGATACAATTTGTGAAAATATTTTTAGACTTACTATTTCATTAAATGGCCATTAAAACCTGCCAATCCTTTAAATGCCCATCATATCATTTATTGGCAGAATGATTTGTTTAAGCGTGCCTTGGATGTTTTGGCAGTTGAGCGCAGGTGAATTGCTGTTGGGAAGATAAGGCCTTCAATATGAATTAATCGTAATATCCCTGCTTTAACAATTCTTTGAAATTCACGCTTTTGGCTTTATTGCAATTGGCCATTGGGGAAAACTTAAATCGTTATATTGGTTCCTTTTGGAATCCCCGATTGTTTATAGCGATATCGCATCGCATCGGGAGTATTAACTGAAACCTTTGAAGAGCATGCATGGTACATCCCCGATCGCCGATAGCGATATCGCATCACATTGGGGTGAAAGGAACTTTATCGCATCGCATCAGAGCGAAAGGGGATTTTGTTATGCTAAATTGCTATTTCCGATATCTGATAGCCTATTTCATGTTTTCGCGTCGGAGAAAACCAATGCGTCTTTAAGTTATGCCTTCTTTGCCATTGCGACATGCGATCTGGCGATCGCTTTATCGCAATGATAAAAGATTAATCATTTATATACTATAAGACCAAATAATTGGTTTATCAAAAAGGTTTTGTAATGTTTTCATTTTGTTTTCGGACCTTTTTGAATACTTCTAAGTTGATACCAATTAAAATAAAAAGGGACCCATCTCATATTATAGTTTTGAGAATAACTATGATATGCAATGGGGGGTTGCTGTAGAGCACAACAATGTGGTAACTCAATATACTAATTCACTATGTTACCAGTGAGGGTGTCGGGAAAAAGACGTAACTAGACACTATCATCCACCATAGAGTTTGAAACACACTAGAGACAGTAGGTGGTGATGTGGGTGCCCAGATCCTCCCCTTGTTTTCCATCGAACTTTGGGATGTCCATTAATATTTTACGCGGGATCAGCGGCCATTATAAGTTGTGATAGATGGGATCATTGGTCAACTTGTATAAGTCGGGTATATCCAACGTTGCCAAGAAAGGTAGAGATTTAGGTGCCCTCGACTCGGACCATGGTGATGACAGATGACTTGAGGAGTTTTGCGCTCCTCCCGTCGTTTGGTTCCCGATAGTGTACATGGGTTGCGTGGTGTAGCAATTGCTTTATAGTATGGTGTTGTATAGTGGATTTCCATGAGGATTTTAATATTGGGGTATGAAATTTCCCCCAGTATAAGCGGTGCCCCCTTACTCATTTGAGTATGTGAGTAGGGTGCGCCCATGGAATGGTTGGGAACCCCTTGTGGATTCCCACCCGACACAGAACTAACCATTTGGCCTTGATTGACAGAGGGGAAACTCATGTCAATTAGCGACTGACCATGCATGCTTGAGAATGAAGGGGGAACTGTTACGTTCCCTACCGGCATGTGCGTACTGGGAACCCCCCCATGCATATGAGTCTGGGGATTTGAACTGTACATTGGTGACCGGCCATATTGTTGGTAAACAGGAACCGCGCCCATAGTGCCACATTGAGTGTTATAAGGAGCATTATATGTGGCACTTGTCGAACGTATGCAGTGTGGCACCATACAGGTGGAAACTGGCATTTGCTGGGTTCCACTTATAAAGGGTGTTGTGTGAGTGGTTGTACCTAGGACAAATAGGATAGTGGGATTCACCATTACCGGTGTTGTGGAGACTGTCAACTGGGGGAGTGGTGAAGGATCAAAAGTGTCCCTAAAGTTCCATAACCTATTAGTCGTCTACTTGATAGATGGAAATGTTCCAACTACCGAAGTAGGAAGTACTAGTGCCACTGGAATCAAGAGTGGGTCCAAATGACTTGTGAGCGGAGGATTAAAATGAGGAAGAAATCCTTCCGTGAAGAAATCCTCTGGCAAACTTGAATCGTCAATTGTCCAAATAGATCTCGTGTGAGATCTGGGAGACTGATTCCCTGAAGATGGGGAATCTAGCTCACTGGAGCTTGGTGGAGCCTCCACAATGAGTGGAGAAAGTCCTAACAATCATTTAGAGTGACAATGAGGGTTGGATGTGGCCATGGTGATCGTTAATTTTATCAATAAATTTTATTGTGATGTTTGTTAAAGTCTCAAAATGATAACCCTCGGGTACCTAATATAAAAAATACACTAAGTCTATCAATCAGCAAACAAAGGAAAAATACCTCATCTGATAAGCACCGATCTTCAGAGATGAAACCTGGTATCTACATGAATAACAGAGAAGATGGACAGATGTATAGTTACGGTTACTTTGGAGCTTCACCTGAACCTCATATTGAGGGGCCAAGTACTCTCATGAAGACGAGCACCCTCCCAAAAACTAAAGACAAAGTAGGTATGTCTGTGTTAGGTATCAGGACAGCCTATCCCAGTCACCTTATATAAGTCCCTATAAGTTTGGCCAAAAGAGATACCTCAGATCACAAACATCACCTGGGGGGACATAGTCGTAGATAGCACGCTATGTGGGCAGGGTACCTGAGTCCCCGACTCGGTTCCGAAATCCCCAAAGGGACCCCCAGTACACAGAATGCCCAAAGGATTTGTAAGAGAAGGCGGGCTACCTTCAATTACAGTCCGATGTTGTCTAGTATTTTTCTCCATTGTTAGTGGAATGGTCCCGGTAATATGAGTGCAGAAGGAATTTTTCAATCGTTAACGATAGTAGTTTTGGTTTTCAACCTTGGGTATTTCACTGACATTCTTATCCCAAGATCCTGGCCTAGCTAATGTTGGTTTGCTCAAAAGAGTAACTAATTGATTTTAATGTAAATTTTATGTGTACTTGATTATTTGTCTTCTGTAGGGGTGTTTACATATGAAATACGGTGAGACTCTTGACTCAATAAAACATGCAAAAAAAATGCTTTGAAAAAAAATTCAATTTGATGCAAACGAGATTTATTCTACATATTCATATTTTTCACATATTCATAGTTTCATCTATGCATCTATATTCTTTCAACAAATGCATAACCAAAAGATTCTTTTCCAATATTTCCTAACTACTGAAAACCAAAACGAAGCAACTCAAAACTATTTAAAATAGAAGGATGAATACGAAATATCAGTCTTTCTTTTAGAAAAATGTTTTTTAAGAGAGAAAAACCAAAACCTTTTTCCTAAAAATAAATTTCTAGGACACCAATTTTGCTGACATAATATAGTTACGATCTTATTTCAGCCTGTGAGAAGATTTTCCATCCCTTTTGATCCATAGATACTACTGGAAATGAAGGCAAAGGGAGACTAATGCTTTGTAACAGTGGTTACAGAGAGTTAGTAGGGTCACTAACACTCCCTGTAGACAGGCAAAGTGCTTTATAAAGCTCTGTGTAGCGTGGTAACCTACATTAGTGTGGGAAATCTTTCACAACAAGGGTTTCCAAGATCAATTTTTGAGATGAATGTATACTAGTAGGATGCATCAAGATATTTGGTGGATCAAAAAAGGATTGTTGAAGAATAGGGAGCTCGTAGAAGGAAGAGATAACAGAGAAGAGTATGGGAAAACTCAGAACTAGATGTATAGTCCCCAGCAGAGTCGCCAATTCTTCTATGGGGTAAAATGCATGGTGTATGGAGAATGAAAACTACCCTCAAAGGCCTTCCCGTGACCTTCGATAGACTATAAGATTATCTGCAGAAGCTACCAAGTTATACACGTGTTCATCTATCAAATATAAAAGTATGGAAAGAGGATTACCTCAAGTCTCCTTCTAGATTTGTTTGGAGATCGCTATGTAGCCAAGAAGAACTCCCTCAAAGCCGGCTCCAAATCAATTCTTGCACAAAGGAAAGGCAAACACAATCAGAGCATACAATCTTGAAAACTAATATAAGAATGCACAATGAACATCTATTTGCATACAACTAAACCAGTCATCTAAACAAGTATCGAAATGAACAACTCAATGAACAATGTTACCGACACTATGGAGTAGGGAACACAACTGTAGTTATGTATTAATAATGGACGAGTGATTACAACCTTCCGTTGTATCAGTCTTCCCTTACCCCTTCTTCTTCTTCTTCTTCTTCTTCTTCTCTCTCTCTCTCTCTCTCTCTCTCTCTCTCTCTCTCTCTCTCTCTCTCTCTCTCTCTCTCTCTCTCTCTCTCTCTCTCTCTCTCTCTCTCTCTCTCTCTCTCTCTCTCTCTCTCTCTCTCTCTCTCTCTCTCTCTCTCTCTCTCTCTCTCTCTCTCTCTCTCTCTCTCTCTCTCTCTCTCTCTCTCTCTCTCTCTCTCTCTCTCTCTCTCTCTCTCTCTCTCTCTCTCTCTCTCTCTCTCTCTCAGGTCACTTCTTCAAGTGTATGATAGTTCACAAAAGCTTAGTGGGCTATCCTTTCAAATGCTCTGACCCTTTTCACAATAAGCCTCACTTTGCTTATATAGAAATCAAGTTAGGGTTGCCAAGCTCCTCCTATAGTTCACTAGGGAAAAAGCAATGAACTTTCTCCACTTTTCAGCTCTTTCCCATTTTCCTTCCTTTCTTAGATTAGAAATCCTTCAAATATCTTGATTTTGGATGTTTCCTTGCTTTTCTTGAGAAAAATTAGAGATAAATATCTAGATATTTGTGAGTCAATTCATTGGCTTGACCCATTGAACTTCCCTTAGTTTCACTAATGTTGCCCCTTCACTAGTAACATGAGTTAGTGTGGTCACTAATTCTCCCTTAGGCTTGGTAACAAGCTTTATAAAGCAGGTTTTCAATGTGCAACCAATGTTAGTGTGGAATCAAGGCCTGTAATTGTGGTCTGTGCTTCATTCATCATGTATTTCACCTCAAATTTGAGGAGGAGGTCATTTTGTTGTATAACAAGTCTATAGTTTTGGAGAAGGCTCTACAATTGAGTGCACTGGGACCTTGAAAAGCATGTAGATGAGTGTACAGACCACCTGTAGTTGAGTGCGCAGGTCAAAGAAGTGAATGTAATTGAGTATCTGTTATTACATGTCTATTTGGGTACATCATTCCTGACATTTAAATCAATACAAGTAGGGCTCATTAAACCCTAATTTAGTTTTTACATGCCCTAGACAACTCATCACATTGAATGCTTCCTTCTATGAAATTTTATTGGCCTGAAGCCTTGCTGAAATGCCTCCTTGGGACACCAATTCAGCCTTTGTCAGGGGTAAATACGTTGCAGAGCAAGCAGGTCCATTCTGGCCTTCACTGCAATGCACTTAGGCCCTCTTTGACCTACGCTAGGCGAGATTGAGCAAAATTTGCATAGGTTTCTAGGAATATTCCTTGATTCTAAATGATTCTAGAAGGATCCCATCTCTTATCTCCTCATATGAACTTGAAATTGGCTAGGCTAAGGATCCATTAACCTCCTATCCTCTCATTCCTTGCTCCATAGAAACTAACTCCAAGTTTGGACGGCCATTCAATACCCTCATTTATGAAAAAACCACATCCATTTCCTATAAATTGAGCACAAATCATAGTGATCAAGGGTGCTAGAATCTCAAGTTTGTAAGAAAATTTTGTTGGTTTGAGAATTGATTTCATGTCAAGCAATGTTATGTTGCTAGATTGGTGTGCTTTTTATGTGGCAAGGGGATGGACTGAAGCTGGAGGAGTGGCATAGGATCGAACTGTATTGGGTGATACTCTTCCTTCTACATTAATAAAGAGTTTATTCCTTTTCTCATATTATTTTTTATATATATGATGATTATGTGTTTCAATGTCTTTGATTCCATTAGATTATAGTAGATAGATCATGTATGCTTTGATTGTTTGTTGTTTCTATTTCTCTTGATACAGGTACCAATTGAGCAGGTTTAGCTCAAGTGGGAGCGATGGGAGAAATTAAAAGGGGATTAAGGAAGCGAAAGACTACAAGTAAATTCCTTCATCTCATCTATCTACTATAGGAAAAGGTTAAACTACTTTATTTTTGTTGTTCTAGGTGTAGCTACCCACCTAAGGAAAATGTGTTTATCCGTAGATGCAAATTCCATATAACAAACTAGAAAATCCATTGGGGAACGATTGTCATTCTTGGTGGCTTACCCTCATCATATTACACCCTAGTAGATTTTTCTTGACTTTATTGATCTTATTTTAGTCTTTTTGAAGTGTTTTTGGTCAAAAATTGTGTTTGAATGTCTCTTGATTTGACTCGCTGGCACCAACGGAGCGTTTGTCTTAACACAGTGCACTGTAGAGCATACCCTAGCTTAGAGACAGTGCATTGTAGTGCACTGTCTCCCATTCTAGCCTGCACTAATCCCTTTTAGGCTAAAAGACCCACCTTTGGTTTGATTTTTCCAAAGTTGCTTTTGTTGTTTTTTGCTGAAAGATCAATGTTTCTTATGATTCTGAAATCAAGTTCTATTTCTCCTCCTAGACCTACTTTTGCCTTGATTGCTTAGTGTTCCTTAAACGATTTCTTTATCATTATCAATTCATTGGCAAAGTTAGCTTATATTTGACTAATATTTTCTCAAAAGGAACTATCGTAAATTCTTCGTTTCTTGTGAAAAGGATTGATTAATTGTATGTGCATTTAGTTTCATTTTGTTCATCTAAACATTAAGGAAAATGAAAAGAAAAACTTACATTATGTATCTAGAGGTTTGTGTGTGCTTGTATTAATAGTATAGGGAAAGTTACATTAGATGTGCTCTTTGCTCTTTGATCAAACATTCTGATTGCTTTATCCCTTGTAGTTAAGATTTTCATTGTTCAAAATAAAATGAAAAGAATGTTTCTCATAATAGTTGCATTCTAGGAATGTCAAAGACATAACGCAATGAACCTGAAAGAAAAATTCTTAAATAAGATCAACTAAAAAATTATCTCAATTAACCTAATGGAGCATTATCACCTAACGAATAACAGTTAGAGGTCCTAGGCTAGAGACGTGTTCCGGCGTCGTAAAACATAGCAACTGTCGTTAATTGTATATGATACATTTCGAGTGTGATACCTCATTCCATGTATGTAAGTATATCGTAGCTCATCCACGTACCTTCAGGTATATATGGCAGTGTTATAGTACGAAAAGTATAAGGGAATTCTCTCACTGTGTGGTTTCGCATTAGACAGTTCTAACACGGATTCGGCCTCCACGTACTTTCGGGTATATGGGAGGACTACATTAGGTTGCTATCCATCCTTAGGTAACCAAGTCAGCCGCCTTGTACATTTTGATACACCGAACATAGAATTTGGGGAGGTTTCCTACACGTATGTTAAGTCCTTGGTTTACTGAGGCAGTATATTGCAGTTCACAGTTGGTAATCCTTTTGCCTAGAGTACCCTCTTTTTGTTTATTTATTTTTGTAATAAATCAATAACAATCAAGGAGGAACATCAAGCTTTACCTCTTCATTCGTGGAGGATAGAGAGTAAACCGCCTTTACCCCCTAAAGCCACACATGGCCGGCAAAAGCGGTCTCGTTTATCTGAATCTAGTACATCACAAACTTCTGGTTCTTCATCTGAATTACCTGAGTCACTAAAGTGGAACCTTTACAATTACTTGAGGACACTAAAAGTGAACTTAGTGAAATGAAAAACCAAGTTTTCCAACAAGAAGTTGATTCTCAACCCAAAGTTGTTCAATAAGAAATTAATTTTGAACCTAAATCTGTTCAACTAGAAGTTGATCCTGAACCTATCACAGTTCAACCAGAAGTTACTTCTGAACCAGAAATTGTTGAAGAAGCTCAACATGAACCCATTGTTCTTTTACCAAAACACTTGGATCTTGAAGTTGAAAAATCAGAAGTTGTTCCCGTACCGGAAGACGATCGACTGGTTTATCCTCACACATCTGTAACTGTTGAGACTTCCCCTTTACCATAGAGTCAAATACCGGAAACCTATTATCACTACAAGAAAAAAGGACATTGGTGAGCGGTGAAAAATGTCACCATAAGCTCATTGGTGACAGTCAAAAGAGCCGTCATCACCAAAAATTTAACGTCACCAAAGGTGGTGTCGCCAAAAGTATAGGTGTTTTAGTGACATTCAAAGTCCATCACCAATAATAATTTATAATGACGAATAGCGACCGCCACCATTTCATATGAGCAATGGTGATGGACCATAGCCTCTGTCACCGAAAAAGTGAATGTCACCAAATGTGGCATCGCCAAAAATATAGGTGTTGTAGTGTGTTATCGGGAAATCTAGTGTCTATTCAGCGCTTCTAGTCCCACTAAGACAGGTAGCTATCTTAGAAACAAATAGATTAAAGTCACTTGGTTTTCCCTTTCTGGAAGAGAGATGAGAAAGAAGCAAAGAGTACCAACCTCAATCTTCTGCTTGGCTCCTTGCTTGTTTCCCTTCCCCTTTGACAGAATCTCGCCACTGCTTCCTTACTTGTCCCGCCTCAAAGAGCACCTGTAGATTCATAGCAACATAATGCCATCAAAGCATAGAGATATTTCACTGTAAACAATATAGGATCAGATATATATTGACCATACAAATGCATATATCAACATAATATTCAGAGATACACAAGAATATGGAGGACACTCAAATAGCTTTATTAGTAAAAGTAGTAGAAGAGAGGATTACAACCACTTGGTCTGACCCAGCGCCGTCCTCCCAGCTTGAAAGCCCTCTTCACCTCACACAAAGCAAGATCACCCAACAATGTCTTCAAAGAGAAACTAGCAGCACCTCTTTTCAAATTACCCAATTCCAACCTTTAGATCTCTGGGATGAGGGATCCATTTATAGATATTTGTAGGGTGGTGAGTCAACTTCTGGGATTTTGATTAGTGTCGTCTCTCTGATAGTTCTTGGTTCCACTTGGAGATTTCATTATCTCTTACTCATCCTTGGGCGAATTCAGGGAGTCAAGTGTCAAATGAGCAGCTTCTAAAAGATTCTCAGGGTCTCCACTTAGCAAACTTCTTGTGCCATTTGTCTGCTCTCGCTCATCACACCCTACAGAAGGTCTTTTCAGTATGCATCGCACTTTTTGCATGTGGCAGGTGAGATGCATTGTACCCTTTGCACTGGGCAGTCTGTATGGTCCTACTTTGACCAATTCTGAGTGGTTTCTCATGGAAAACTTCTGGGAGATGATGTAATCAACTGACCTTGCTCCTTTAGGGTATGAAACAACACTTTTAGGGACTGAGAAGCCCTTGGTTTATGGACATATGTGATTGTGATTGTAATGCCCAAATATGTCTATAACATAGTGACATTCAAAGTCCATCAGCAATAATGATTTATAATGATGGATAGCAACCGTCACCATTTCATATGAGCAATGGTGACAGACCATAGCCTCCGCCACCAAAAAATGAACGTCGCCAAAAGTATAGGTGTTATGGTGACATTCAAGGTCCATCACGAGTATTGATTATAATGAAAGATAGTGACGATCACCATTTCATATGAACAACAACGATTTATTGTGATGGATCTTTCATGACCATCACTATTGGTGCATATATATAGTGACGTTCATTGACCGTCACCAAAAACCACATTTCCAAAAGTATAGGTGTTGTGGTGACATTCAAGTTCCGTCATGAATAATGACTATAATTATGTACAATGACCATCAGCATTTCATATCAACAAAAACAATTTATGGTTACAGACCTTTGCAGGTCGTCACTATTGATGTGTATATATGGTACCATTCATTGACCGTCACCATTTCATATTTTGGTGAGGGTCAAAAAATGTCACCAAAGCTCATTGGTGATGGTCAAAAGAGTCTTTGTCACCAAAAATTTATCTTTGTCATTCCATATGGATGTCAGGGCACGATGGAATCAAACCACAACCTCCTGCTTATAAAGCAGGTGCTCTTCCATAGAGCTAGCACCCTTTAAAGAATTAGACTTTTAAAAATTAGACCTTGAAACTTCACAAATTGTAAATTCTACAAATTTCAATAAATTAAAGTCTCGGCTATATTTTATTAAACAAGCAAAGCAACATCAAAGTTGCCGGTCCATACCTAATGGTTATGGATGTTATGAAAAGTGGGTGGAGGGAAAAATAGTTATATATAAGAGAATCAATATGTTCATTTGAATACTCAATTAGAAGTGAAACTCTAAAGACATTTATAATATATAAATGACCTATAACTAGAAAATGCACCAAATATTGCAATGGAAATGTCATAAGTGGATAGCATATGGAAGAAGAACATTAATGAAGACAGATGCAATATGTTATAGGTTGAGTGATGGAAAAATCCCAATATTGTTGTTTGGTGTTTAGATATCTGAATGATATATAAACTTATGGGGAAATGTAGGACATATCTCCGAAAACCATGAACGATATATATATATATATATATATATATATATATATATATATATATATATATATATATATATATCCCCTTTACATAAACCAACATGCAATTTGTAATTTCACAAGTTCGCACTCAAAACATGACAGCAACCAACAAATAAAAGAAATTTACTTGGACATAAGCCAATAGCTTCACCTTCATTCTTGAGCTGCTTCTGTTTATTTGAATTTGACTCATGACATTCTTTATCTGACAAGGAATCAAAATCATTACTAGTATTAAATTCGTCTAACATGGAATTTGGATATCCCACTGACATCTGTGTTTTGTTGCCATGCCTAAAAACCATGGAGTTTCCTATCAATAGTAGAATAAGATGTGCGTCTGCTGCTCAATAACACATTCCCTATTAACCATTGTTACCTAACAGAAACCAAAGAGACAACACAATATCAACGTACACAAAATCCCCTACCGAAATATAATCATAACTTAGCAAAGAAGTCTAAAATATGTTCTTAATTAATAAACTTTATATTTAGAAATATTGTTTCTTTAGATTTAAAATATACTATGTTGTACAACACTTCTGTCTATTTATCTAGGCAATTATATCATAGCATATGTCATATGGTAGCAATCTAAAGTACCTAAAGTAAAATGACAAATTTTCTCAAGAAAATAGATTTAGAAAAGAGCTTTGAAAACTATAAGTTCTTCATCAAAGTTGTTATCACAAAATCAGCCCCTGATAGACTGCTAATCAGGAAGACTTTAAGTAACTATTTCAAACCAAAATTTTAGCTATGGCTTAGCCTCCTCAACCTGAGAGGGCTCTCTCACTGGGTTAAAGATTTAAATTTAAGGATTAGATGGCTAACTCTATGGAAAAAACAAATGAAAGTTTATAAATGGTTGAAATACCAATCAACAAACATCCATTGGGCTATGGAGTGTGAGCATGTTTCAATAACAACAGAAAGATCAACTTAACATGGAAGTGAGGGCATAAAGAGTCTTAATATATCAGAAAAACAGAGTCATAATGCAAGCAACATAGTTCATAAACATATGAAGGAAGTTACAACATTATCAATGAATTCTAAGTAACATGTGTTCATACCACCATAAGTAGGTAGATAAAAAGGCCATGAGACAATCAAACATTAAAACTCTCTCTGAATCCTGAGTAGTGAAGCCAAAATCTTCATATTAACATAAAACACACAATCTCTTACATCATGATGATGATGATGATGATGGTTAACATCCACTGAGACCAAATTGGTCTATCAGACCTATAATTTTCTTAGTTTTTAATTATCGGGCTCCTCGTATTTCTTGGTGAGATTGGTGTTGTAGCTTTCTTTTTTTTCTCTACGGTCTTCCAACTTCCTCTATCTTGCATCCACTTCATCTCTTATGGTTCTTAGGACATTGGTGTCTTAGCTTCGTGATCTATTTTGTTCGTCCTTTTGAATATAGTCGAAGAAGAAGTTTGGTGTAGGAGATCTGCTTTGCTGTTAAATGAAGATTTATTTTGTGCGGTCGAATCCTCATAACTATTGATTTGTTGGGCGGGCTTTCTCCCTGCGTGTCTTGACATCTATTTCTTTCCTGCCTGATTTCTTGTGATTCAGAGTTTTCTCTAGAGTATTCTTCTTTGATGACAGTGTAGTGTTCTTTTTGCGCTCCTTCCCACCAAGTAGATCTGTGGTGGTTGTTTCTAGCAGAATTTTTCTGGGAGGCTTTTGGGAAATTTTTTGCTAGATGCCCTGTCACAAAGCAGGATTGACATTTGAAGAGGACACTTTCGTAATCGAGTTTCTGGTTCCACACATAGTCTTTATTTGTTAGGTTTATTTTAGCTGGGAATCCGGTGCTGAAATCCATTTCCACACAGATGCGTGCATAGGTGGTTCTTGCATATTCCTCTGTTTCTGGGCACCTGCAATAAAATTTCCCAATTGCATTTCCAATGGCTTTTAGTGAGGAGAGATTCCAAAGAGGCAAAGGTAGGCTTGGCAATCTCACCCAAACTGGCGCTGAAGTTATGACTGCTGTAGAGGGATCAAATGATGGGTTCCATGGCTTCATGAATAGGCCTGATTTTTCCCAAAACCAAGGGCTGGAATCTAGAATACATTGTCTGCTTTCAGTATTTTCAAAATCTACTATAAATAAACCCCTAGCACATGGGTAGATATTAATTTCATCATAAATGACAGGCTTCCATACCTCTGAGGTCCAGTTGTGGAGAGCTGTTAGTCACGGCCAAAAACCATTGAACAGGTAGATTAGGGAACTTTTGGAAAACTTCAAAGCCTCATCAAGTGAGGCTTGGACCACCTGGATAGTGGGAGCTGGGGATTCACTGACGATATGGGTAGGAGCTTGCCCTCCAGAAGCAGATGAGCTAGCAGTTATTTTCGTGAAGCTGGGAGCCATATTTTACTTGCTCGTAGAACCCAGTCGCAAAGTAATAAAGTAGAAGATAAGATTAGATATAGATATTGCTGCAGAAGATTAGATCTAGAACCTAGCCACCTAGATCTAGATCCAGCCACAGAAGTTAGATCTAGAATCCAAAATGTGCAAACAAACTTGTTCACTCAAAATTTTCAGATGTCGGTGACTAACCAGGTCTCACCTAAACAGCGAGTGTGGATCAGATTGCTACATCCACTATAAATAAATAACCAGAACCCTTGGCAGCAAATCTAAAATGGTAGATCGCCTCGCAGTGGAACCCAGAATTGTAGATCGCGGCAGAACCCTTCGCGGCAGATCGAAAATCGTAGATTATATGTGATTATTAATAAATTTGAGAAAATATGGCAGAAAATTTCCTGTAGGAGCGCTCAGTTTCTGCGGCTAAAATGCCCTAAACACAGTTGCTGCAGTAATGACGCGGAAAAAGATTGAAGATGAGTGGAGGCCTACTTTGACCATCATGAGAAACGTAAATCCTTCCTTCCGAGCCAGTCACACCACCTGATCATAACTTATATTGCGCAGATGCAGAGATTCCTGTAGATGTTGGTAGAAACGAGCATCACAGAAAGTACTACAACAATAAATTTAGATGTTGGTAGAAACGCGCAACGCAGAAACACTTCATATTCGCAGTGCAGAAACAATATAATAAAATATTATATTACCTATCCCACAGCGCAGAAACACTTCAGATCTAACTCAATCCTGTCAATCCAATAACACATTATGCTTATTTCTTTTGAAAATTGCCAACCTTGAGGCATTCCAACTCTTGTCCTTTATATATTTTTCATTACAATCTTCGATTCCCTGATCCAACATGAGGGGAATTCATATTTCCTATCTTCACACCTATTCATTCCTAAAACAAACTATTAATTACAACTAGCAGTTATCTAATAGTCCTAGAGTCCTAATACAATTAGGAGTGCAACACCTTATTATGATAGTAACAACTCAAACTAGGAAATAAATTTGATTCTTGACAACTTCTCCTCCTTAACTTCAACCTTGGTGATGTCCATAACCCTCTAGCTAGCCTTCAATAACTTCTCCTTCATTTTCCCTGAAAACTAGGAAACTGTGCCCTACAGTGTAGTCTTGGTCTTCAATGATGTTCCTTGAATCTCCTATTGACCAAACTAGCCCCTTTAATCATATAACACATATTGAATTAACCATAGAACCCTGCTCTTACACTTGTGCCAAAAAAAAACTCCTTGAAGTTGCCTGAAGAAAGACAAACTGGATGAGCTACAAAATGAACTGTTATTTTTGTAGCACAAGGCTTAGTTCTTGCATATATCTTTCATTCCTTGAGTTTTTCTTTACTTAGTATTTAAACCTTCTAAAATGGTCTCCTTACATTTCTGCAGCAACATCCTTCTCAAAAACAACCCATTCATTCCTTTGAATATTAACCAAAAATAACAAAAGTGCACCTACAGCAGTTTCGTGGCGCGCTATGAAACTGTTGTGCATGTCACCTACAGCAGTTTCATAGCACGCTATGAAAATATTGTGTGAATCAAGTTACATATTTTTCAAAAAGTTTCTTTCTGAGGATACTTCACAACTGTTTCCTTATGTAAATATGCCACATATACTTGATCACCCATCTATGAAACTACTTCAAAAAGTAATATCTTTGTTTCAACCAAAATTATACTAGGGTTTCATCACTTACTGCCCTATTTATTTGTACTGAGGCTGACTTCCAGGCTTGCTCAGTTGAATTTCAAGGTCTTCAATTTTTCTTTTCATTACCCTAATATTAGTTCTCAATCTGTCATTGATCATTCCGATATACCTTACTTCCTTGATTACAAGGACAATCCAGGTGAAATATTAAGCATCTCTACCAACTACTTCAGGTTTTGGAACTTTTCCATCTTCCCAGATGGCCTTTACCCTTTTGAAATTGGCTTTTTCAATTGCATGTTTCCTTGCCCTTTTCTTAAGTTGAGAAATCTCAAGTTTGTCAAGCTTCAATTTCTTCTTGACTTCCTCAAAGTTATTTTCTTCTTCTTGAGTATAAACTACTCTGTTTCTATCATCTTCATGCATGAGTGATGGTTGCACTACTGGAACTATGAGTTCTTCACAGAATCCTGATATCTCCCTTGTCTCACTCACCTCTGGCTCAGCCTCTTGTAACCTTTTGGACCGCCTAGTTATAGGCCTTCTAGGCTTGAAAAAAAATTATAAAACCCAATCATCAAACCGTAACGTTTTGGAGGATTTCATCTTTTTTTACTTGCTCTCACCTAATTCAATGAAGTCTGCTTAGACCAAAGGGGACTCCTCAATGTCAATTTCCTGGAGAAGATCATTCAAATTTCCCTTTGAGGTTGGGCTTTCAGCAGTGACCACTGTTTTACCCTTTTCTTTGGCTATGTGGCTTCTAGTTACCCTTCTCTGGACTGTTTCACCGATGGACTGCTCTTGTGATGCTTCCTTAATCTGAACTTTCTTCTTCTATGACTGCTGAGGAGTATCTTGAATAGCCAATGGTGTTCTAGTCACTGGCTCCTTAAATTGTTTTCTGGCCTTTAGTTTAACAAACTTGCTCGACCTTTCTTCTGCATGGTGGCTAATCACTGGTGATGACATTTCCTTGGCCCTAGGGCTAAGTCCTATTTCAGTTCTAAAACTATACATAAAGAGAAATGAAGACCACTCTCTATCTACCTTCTGAAGTTCATGCAAGACCATTAATTTAACTAGGCCATGATGGAACAATGATGTTTCACATGCCTCTTTATTCAACTATATTTTATTAGACATCTTGCCTAAGCTCCAGAACAAAAAGAAAGGGAGATCTAGAGAGATTATTCCAGTGAAATGCAAAAGGAGTTTGAAATGATAATAATACACCTTGTGGTATCTTCCTTCACAGGTGAAGTACCTTTGTATGCATGAGAGTAAGTTGGCAAATGAATCTTTGACGTAACCCCTCGGCATTGCTTTAGTTAAATCTATGCCTACAAACTCTGGCTTCAGGAATATCTTGCAGGGTGCCATTTCAAACTTGAAATTTTTAAACCACTTTTCCTAACCTCTAGGAATTTCTGTAACTAAAGATATCACTTCAGGAGAAACTGGCAATTCTAACACTCCAATATTTGTATGTAAACCTGTAAAATTTAAAGCAAATTCCTTGATCACCTGGCTATGTCCTCCCTGTAGTTTCTCATAGAACCTCCAACAACCTAATTTTTTGAAAGCTTCTTCCAATTTTTTATCCTTTGTGAGAGCATCTAAGCCTTCAGGTTTAGTTCTCAGACATCGGCCTGACCTGTGATTCTTTCTTTATTCCGACATTTATCCTTTTAAATCCGTGTAGATAGAACAACTTGTAAGAAAATGCCTTTCTTAATTGAAGAGCTGCCTCGCTTGAAACCTACGGAAGAATTCTGGTCTCTGCTCACCCCGGGCTTGTTTACTTTGAACTTAAGAACAACAACAAGTGTCTCTTACATGCATATGAGTAAGACCAACATGGATATGACCAAGATCAACTAACCCTTTCCACTTTTGAAATTTGAAATGACTACGGAAAAATGACCCCTAATGAATCTAATGATGGATATGAATGGTTCCATGTAAGTGGTAAGGTTCATGGACTAACACCTGATGCTGAAAATCTAACAGATTTTGGTGGATTTGACAACTAGACAAGGTTAAACACGAATCCCCAATTTTGTAGTGCATCCAGTGTAAATTCGTGGTTTTGCACTACGAAAACACCTAACTACGAATCCCTGATTTCGTAATGCAAGTAGTGTAATTTTAGGACTTTGCACTACAAAAATGCCTAGACAGTTTCGTAGCGCATTTAAAAGTTTGAAATGACCAGACACATGAAACTTTAAACATGATATGGGATCCTTAAGGGGCCAGACAATGCTGATGGACTTTATTTGATGATGGAAATGAGACTCTAGCCCTATGACTTAGACTTTAAAAACATAAGAATTACTTGAGACCCTTTAACACCATGACTAGAAACAAGGCAAATTTTCCAAAGTTTTAAAAATTTTAGGGTGATAACAAAAGCTTTAATTAATTTAACAACAAACTAGTTGTAGTTTGAAAATGAAAATCATTAATAGGAAACGAATAGGAAAATGGCCAAAGTCACTATTCATACACATAAAGCTAGAGTCACTATTGCATTGTAGATAACTGGAATTTGGGTAGTGGTCTAACAGTTAGAGCTTATTTTCCAGGAAGACTCATCAATACCATCATTTTTTTCCACGGTTTGTTGTGTCTCTAGATCTAGATCAGATAGCTTTCCATTCTCAAGTTCTACCTTTCAAGTACTAATTTTGGTTTGGTTTGTTTTGTTTTGTTTTGTCAAGAGAATTAGGTGTTTTTTTGCAAATATTCATGTAATAAGGTTTTTGTATGTAAGAATATGGTTCAATAAGATGAGGAACTAGATAGTGTAACTAAGGAGATCATTTTGGACTAAGGAAAATTTAAGTGAGAATTCATACCACTCCATGTTTGAAGAAAATAAGAGAATGTGTGACACATGTGGATGTATGGGAATACTCGCACCTCTAGTCATGTTAAATTAGGGCTCTCTTATTTAAGGCAATAGGCCTACTATCCTCCACTAGCCATAATAAATTTCATAGGAGGCACATTTATGATTGTTTTGTGTGGAGGAAAAATATTGTTGCCTACCTCTATTTTCCTAGCCTATTTTGAAAAGAACAGCAAAAGACATCTAAAATATGTATAGTGCGGTCATTGATCTAGTTTGAAACATAATGCTAGAGGAAACCACTTTCAAGAATTTTTGAGACTCTTGCTAGACACAAAGGGGCTTGTAGTTCTACATGTCTGTCAATGATACCCCAATAAATTAAACAAGATGAAGCTTTGAATAGAAATTCGGTGCTAACACATTGGTTAAGGTGATGGCAATTGAAGAAAGGGCCATTTGAAAGGAATCTATATATTTCATCTAGGAATGATTGAAGCAAAGGCACCTAAGGATTAGATCTTGGCATGGCTAGTAAAGGATAAATACAATTTTTTGTATCATGGCCCTTTCCAACAAGTCAGAGCCGCCTTATGGGGATGCACCCACCCTACTCCCTTGGGTTTTGACCTCGTGGCATACCTCATGTGTCTAACTAGACTTTTCCAATTTCTCTACACCCACAAGGAATTAATGGTTTGTGTTCAAATGGTTAGAATCCTTTAGGCAATGGTCTTTGATAGGTAAACTAGTGATAATACGAAATAAAGGTATTGGTAGAACCCTCCGCTGGGTACCAATGTAATTATGTGTAGTTGTGATTTGCTGGAAGAAATCCTTAAAATATAAAATAAAATTTATGTTTTTCCATATTATCTTTGCTCATAACTCCTTACTTCATGTTAATCTCCTTCAGTCCAATCCAAACACTCCTTGTCTAATTTCCACTAGAAGCTAAGACAAATCCACAAAATGGTCTCAGCTTCGAGCAGCCACAATTACAAATAATCATCAACCGCAGCAAAATGAAAATAAAATCTATTTCCTCAAAAATAGACCAGAGCAAAGCCTGTAATCACCAGACTTATATAGAAGGATATTCATGTATTTAAGAGAAAAATTAGTAAGCAAAAAGCAGTGTAACTCATATAGGACACAATCAAGTCCAAGTTAATATAGTTGAAAAGTTATCAAACTCATGCAACAACTATATCTTGAAATAGGTGCTAGAATTACAAGGGATCTACGTATCTTGAAAATTCAATGCTTCAATAATCACAATTTTATCAATAAATTTGCATGCAAACTATTGATGCACAAAAATATATCCAAATGAAATTTGCTCCAAAAACCATTTAGTGTTAATAAATTTTAGTATGCTTCAACTATCTATCGAATATCTGAAATGAATGAAGAACATGGCACTTTGTTGTTGCACAATTATGAATATACTATAGGCAACCAATCTAATATTCTCTAGATTTTGATGTAGTCTCTAAACAATTTTTATACATTTTGAGAAGATAATGTCAAAGGAAATGACTGGAAAACTTGGCGAGAGGCCCAACAATGTCTACTCATAATGCAACAAAGAGTTAAACTGCAAATGAAATCTGTCACACAATGTAGCATTATTTTACAATGTTTTTTATGATGGGTTACTCAAGAAGGCAAAATCACTAGATTGCTTGTCTGAAGAGCAGCCATCTATTTGTAGATTTTTCATAATGCATGGAACTATGAAACAATGATATAAGCACACACATAATGGCTACAATTTTTATTCACTTTCTACACTTTTTATTTTCCTCTTCAATTACATAGATTATCAATTCCATAAGTTTATAGATTTAGCATATGCGGATCGAAACTTTGCCTTTTCAAAGGGACAAGCAAAAAATTCTCACCAAATGTTATAACAGGCATACAAAAAGATAAGTAATAATCCATATGTGAAGTAGATTATCTTACCATTCAATCATATTTTTTAGAGTCATAGATCTTCCCAATTTTGTGAAAATCAGACATAGTATAAATAAAATAAAAACAAAGTACACAAAAAAAGCACAAAGTTTGTTAAGAAAGGAAAGAATATTAAAAATGGTCCAAATAGGAGCACATATAGACATGCATCCACAACTTGATACAATTTTCCACCAAACTAAACCCCTTACCTAGAGAGGTACCTCTTGAGATTTGGTTCATACTAAATCTTGATGGGGCAGTTAGGGTCCAAGCAGGAAGATCTGGGAATAATGAGGTAATAATGCAACAAAATGATAGTATCATTTTTTCTTTATCCATTGGAATATCAAACAAAAGCTGAATTTGAGGCTCCAATTCAGGGACTAACTTAAGTACTAAATAAGGAAATGATACACTCAATATTGAAAGAGACTTTACTCTCTAGTACTAGGGTTTTAGATAAATGGGGTATCAGAGATTGGAGTATTTAAAATATCTCAAAGGAAATTGTTTGTCTTGTTGAAAATATTATTTTAATAAGGTTTTCCTATGTAACAATATGGTACAATAAAATGAGGAACCAGATATGTAACTACTAAGATCATTTGGGACTAAAGAAAATTTAAGTGAGAATTCATACCACACCATGTTGAAAGAAAATAAGGGAATGTGTGACACATGTGGATGTATGGGAATATTGGCACCTCTAGTCATGTTAAATATGCAATTCCTTCAAACTTTTTATCTCACCAAGCCATGGTGGCATCACATCCATGATACAACCGCCATGAAGAGACTATATCATGTGAGGTGGCCTAAGGTTATAAAAGGTGGAGAAAACAACCAGAGAATGTAGGGGATTGATAATGAATGTAGTTAAACAAAGAGGATTGGCATAATGGAGCTAAGGTTTCTAAGAACATTGAGTTTAAATGGAAAATTCTACTGAAGCACATAAAGGATAATGATGCAGAATTCACAGATGGAAAAATCACAGACCTGGAGAACAACATAATAGATGACAACCTGAATATTAATGATAGACTGAACCATTTCAATCTTGACCAAGGTATTGGTAGTTCAACTATCTAATAGAGTCAAGGGGGTGTAGCAAACATCAGATCCAAACTCTTCAGTAACGATGGATGAGAGCCAAGGTTGCAGGCCGTCGTATTCACAACCAAAATATGAAGAGGTTTCTTCATTTTTAAATTTAATTACAGGATTATTGTTCTTTGAACTTTGATGAGTTTTTCCACATAAGTTTTATAAATTACAGTAGAACCTAACTTCATACAAGGTGTTTTTCTCTTTCAAAATGGAACTCGATCCTTTATATCCTTTTTATTTTTATTTTGGTTATTGGGTGCAATTTGACGTTATGGTTTTTTGTGAATTATTAAGTGTTACAGTTAATTTTTAGGATTATCTATGAGTCTAGTCTAAAGGACCATGTTTAGCACTTCCCATAATAATTCCACAAAGTTACTAAAAAGGAGGGGAGTGAAAGGAAAAAATTTGACTCTTTGTGTGCCCTAAAGGCTAGGTAGCCCACACCATCCAAAAGCTCACCACTATTGGAGACTCCAACAACACAATTCAGCTTGTCCAGGTGCACTCTTCTCCCTCAAATGCCAATTTGAATTCAATCTTCCAATGAATTCATGCAGCTCTTCCATCATTTCCTCGATTCTCATTTTTTAATGTCCTTTAGATAAACAATAATAAAGTTGATTTCCAAGCCAATTTGTCTCTACAAGCAAAAGAAGCAGATTTAATTGTCAATGGATTTAGCTCCACCCTCTTGATCCCTTCATGGCTCTCTCCCCATTCTTTGCCTCTTCCCATTTCTCACACATGGATACCCTTCTTCACCCTTGCTCCATGTGCTTTTGTTATCTCCTATTAGGTGTGATTACCTTGTCCCATCATATTCTCCCCCTTGTACCTTTCTCATGCATTCCCTTGGCTTTTCATTGTATTTTCTCAATAATGGAGGATCCCATAGTTTTAATGTGCCATAATTTTAGAATGAGGGCCCCCTAGTTTAGATGTGCCATCATTTTATAATGAGAGATTCTAACCTAATGGGAAAGACAATTATGGAACCATTCAAAAGTCAGTATCTTGTTGTTTCTCCACGACATCCTCTATTTTGGCTCTTTCCCCCTCCAGGAAATCAAAGCTTCTCCCTTTTCAATGATCTCCCTACATTTTCTGAAGGCCCCCTCTCTACCACCTCAGGTCTCATGGCTCACCAAGCTAAGATAGTCTAAGTAGGCCCAACAACATTAGGCTAGTGACTTGAAAGACCTCAATTCCTCCCACTGCCTTCTGCAAATCTCGATTTCAAGATTGGAGTCCCAGATCGAGACATTATTAGATATTCCCATTCAACACCTGCATCTTATTCACCACTTTCATGACAAATTTGAGGCTCTCTACTCTCAAATCTAAGGCTTCTAGGTTGTGTGACTAGCAAAAATTCAAAAAAATCTCCTCTAGCTCACTCCAAAACAGTTTCTTCAGCCTCTACAACTTTGTTCCTCCGTGACTTAAAACACTCCCGCTAAAAGGGAATTCCAAGATGACAATACAGCTCAACAGTTTTCTCCAATCTCAGGTCCTAAATGAAGTGCATTGTAATTTTTAATCTACGCATATACTACAAGGATTATATTGTAAATCGTTTTTTGATAACTTGTATCCTCCTGCATTACAAAATATTAGCACTCTCTATGAACCAAAATTTTTGGACTACCTTTCTCTGATTTAGCTCATACTCTTTGTATCTCTATTGTGCCATCTCAACATAGATTTTACTAATCTCAAAATCCTCCAATTTCAGTCAAAAAAAAATTAATAGTATGTGTTGGGCATCCAGAATTTATATTCTCAAAATCCCTTGGCTTACTACTGAATATCACATATCTCAAAATATCAAATATTGATAATGATTTGAGTGGTACAATGTATTGTGTGCATCTTTATACTTAAATATGACATAATTTGGTTACTCATAAATAAAAAAGTGCAAATAGGGGCAAACAAATGGAGTTGTGTGCTTTCATGACTATGAATGGATTAGCATTCATTGTGTCCCTTTTTGTTGTAAATGAAACTCAAGGAGGATGGTCTAAAAAGATGCATACTTAATAGAATGAAAAGTTTGTATAGATTGATAACATTGAAAAGTACATCTCTGAAATAAAAATTCGAATATATCATTCATCATCTCAGAGGCACAAATATGATAACTTAAGTAAAACAAAAGTATACCCATTGAAAACATTCAGTTTAATTTCACGAGGATGTATTAATACGCTTTCCTAGGCCATAGATGAAGGGATCAATCCATACATGTCATGCCACTAAAAGTTTCTGAAGGTGGTGATTCCTGGGCTGGAAACTTCAAGCTGCCTTTCTGGATTGCAAGGTTCAAACTAATTATATAATACAAAGTGGACCAGACAGAAAACCAAATAAAATGAAGCATCATAAGAGGGTAAAGAAATCTTAAAGAATAAGTGTCTGCAACAAATCACCAAACTACTTAATTCTTCTTCTGTCCATAGAAAATGGCTATCTACTAGTAACCATTAAGTTAACGTTCTGAGCGATGGAGGATTCTTGCTTTGACATCCATCTCTTGTTATTGGCTTTCATGTTGCATTCTCACCCTTTTGGGGATAAATACTAGCATTTGAAGCTTAAGGGTTGAAATATATTTTATTGCATTTCTCCTTTATGATATTTTCTTTCTTACGTGGTCATTTTTCCTAAGATCTAAAAAGGAGGTATTTTGCTCCGAGAATGAATTTCAGCCACAGCATTTCAATTTATGAGACTGGTGCATTATAATATTATACTTCAATTTTTTGGAAAATGTATTCAAAACAAACATTAATGGTTGGTCTCATGTTCGAAAAATTGTTGTTGTAAAAGTAGAGGTTTGAACTACAACAGAAATGATACTTAGGAAAGGATCAAATAGAGGAAAAGATTCTCGAGACCACTTATAAGTTAATTGGAAATTTAGCACTATTTTTTAACTTAGCTATTAGAGTAAAGTCATGCACACATGTATGCATATCCACAATCCCAAAAACTCGTGAGAAAAAGATGAATTATAGAATTAAAAATTCCAAAATTTATGAATTGTAATGTTAGAATAGGGATACAAAAAGATAAGTAATAATCCATAACCAAAATAAAAATCAACCATACAACAAAAACCCCAAGCTTCTATCCTGATTAGCTATTTGGTTTCTCTATTTTACATAAATATGTATCGAGGTCTCATTTATCTCAATTTGGTTCTATCGAATTTAAAATAGCAGCTATTGTATGGTTAAATATGGTTGAAATCACTACCTATCCATGCATAATAGAAAAAAAATGTTCTTTGTACTTTCCAAGCAACTGCCAATCTATTGAGTTTAATGTATTTGTACCTGTCTTGCTTAGAATGCTTCCACCTGTCCATCTCTGACATGGCCTTCCAAATCAAATTACTGTGAGATAAATTCTGAAGTAAGAGGAGATAGAATGGAATAGTGGCTTGTTGTAAAGGTAGATATCTATTTCTTTTTCATTTGTCATTCATATTACGAGCTGCTAAGGAAACATGATCTCATTGATCTATTTCTCAACGCTTGAGCCTACAATCCTATAGAGATCACCTTGCTAGTTCCACTTAACTTCATGGGAGGTGTATCAAAAAAACAGAAATGGTTGTGCCTCTCTTGGGAAATTTAAATGCATCAAATTATAGCAAGAGAATATGTTTGACATCAACATTATTTTCTTTCGAACATGCTTCATTATGTTCTGTTGGAGACAATGATTCCTATGAAAGGGTTACTAATTTTGGTGATGATGTTGTGATTGTTGTGCCAAAGATATTTGGTATTTGAAATGCATCAATGAAGGGAACGCTTGAGGATTCACATAGGAGTTTTGAGTACCTGTCTGTAGAATCAGGACAGAAGTAGTGATAAGTAATTTATTTTGGCTTAGAGATATTTTCTGCTCTCGTGTTCCTAGCCTCACTCACACCATTTGAGGCTAGAACAACTATCTGAGCTACATCAATCAACACCATATATAATCCACCATTTGATGTGTTTGAGGAAAAAGACTTAATAGAAGCATTGAAATAAGAGATCATAGAACTAGAAGACTTGAAAAGACACATAAAGAATGAGAATGAATTTCTCAAAGTGAAAAATCAAAAGACGTTGAAAATAATATATTATTGGTATAACAATAATTCAAAACTTAAGAAATACATCAGGAAACTACATTCTAAGATCAAGGATTTGAAGGCTAAATTCCTCATGAAGAAGCCAAGGTGGTCAATTGCCATGAGGAAGAGGAGAACTCAAAGAAATCTGGATATCCTTATCCAGGTCTCTAAAACAATATTGTGACAAGGAGAAGTACAAAATTTTGTAATTTTGCTAATGCATTATGACATGCAAGATCTTCAATGTGGGGGGATGATGAGGTCAAAGAATTAGCTCTTTTTGTCACTTTGATGACGTAGTTTTGACCATTTTATCTTTAGAAAGCCATCATAACTATCCTTTTTCATACTTTCATGATATCATCTATGCATGCAAATTCTACCTGAGCTAAAAAGGTTACAAGAAGGGATTTATAAATGTAATATGTCCATTTTTATATTGTTTTGTATGTTTCTCCATAAAATAAAGTTAAAATGTAAAGTTTCCTAAATTGACATATTCCCTAGCTGCTCTCCAGTTCTATAGTAAAATTATAGATTGGCATACTTCAAGAAACAATCCAATGAAATCAAGAGATGGAGGACATGGAAAAATGACCTGAGAAGGTTATCCACCTATTAGGCATAGCCATAAGAAAATCATGTCACCACCACAACTTAATCAGCACCTCAGCCAACAAGGCAAGAGGTGACAAATTGCGTAACAGGTTTGTGTGGCATCGTTGCAAATCATTGTGGAATCATAAAAAATGATTGAGGGAAAATTATTATGGAAACAAATTGATAAGATGACAAATTCATGCTCGCGGTGATCAATTTTCAATCTCCAAGATCCATGAATTTCTGAGTCATAGTTACTCCATTTTGAATCACAACAATGAAACTCTGAGTCAGTTGCTATTATTAAACTCTATAAATATTGCAGTTCCTCTGAGTAGGAACATGTTAAGTGCTAGAAAATTATATATTACGGAGCAATGGAACACATAAAATATTGCAGAAATATAAACACAAAAAATGCATAAAAAAGGAGAGACGCAGATATACATGGTTCACCCAGTTTGGGCTACATCCACGAAGAAACAACCAATCCTTCTTTTATTATATTATCCAGCAAACTAAAGAGATACAACCTACAGCAGATCCACTGTAACACCCTTTTTGCTCTCAATCTCCTCTCTCTTCCTCACTCAGAATACAAATCTACATAGATTCAATACAATTCCATCATATATAGTAAGGGGTTGCCTTCTAGGGAAAAAAACCCTAAATTAAACATAACTTCTACCATCAGATCATCTACCTAATGAATGGCCCAGATTGACTAGAAATTACTAGACTTTTACAAGGCAATTTTACATCTATTTTTAGCTTCGGGGGTGCTGCCCCCGCACCCCCCCCCCCCCCCCCCCCGCGTGGAGGGGTGTACAGTCTTCCTGGGGTATACATACGGCTGAAACCTTTGAATACATAAGATAATCAGGCTCCACACCCAACAATCTCCCACTTGGAGACTGATTATAGCAACTCCACTACTGCTTCATTTGCTAGATAATAACTCCACTTTGGACCCGGCTGTTTCTCATCTTCTTCATCATACTTGAAGACCAATTTAAACTGAGCAGATTCTAATTTTCTCCCTGGTTACAACTTTTGTTAACATATTTGCAGGATTCTGGCTAGTGTGTATCTTTTCCAGCTTCAACTGTCCATCTTCTAATGCTGACCATATGAAATGGTACTTGAGCTGTATATGTTTAGTGTTGGAATGAAATGCAGAGCTCTTTGCAAGATGTATGGCACTCTGGCTGTCATTGTATAACCTACCCAACTCCTGCTTCTTGCCCAATTCATCTAGAAACATTTGTAACCAAATCATTTCTTTACTAGCCTCTGTAGCAGCAACATATTCTGCTTTTGTTGTTGAAAGTGCAACAACACTTTGGATTTTTGAAACCCAAGTGACTGTTGTTCCACCTACAATAAACACATACCCTATTGTGCTCCTGTTGGTATCTCTATCACCTACCATATCTACATCAACATATCCCTGTAGAGCAATGTTTGAACCACCAAAGCATAATGCTTGATTTGTGGTACCTCTCAAATACCTAGGAATCCACTTCACTACCATCCAATGTTCTTTTCCTGGATTGTTCATGTACCTGCTTACAACTCCCACTGCATATGCAATATCAGGCCTTGTGCAGACCATTGCATACATTAAGCTTCCAATTGCTGATGCATATGGAACTTTAGACATATGAGCCATTTCTTCCTGAGTCTTGGGACACACCTCCTTACTTAATTTGAAATGGATAGCCAAAGGTATACTAACTGGATTTGCATTCTACATATTAAACCATTTCAACACCTTTTCTATGTACTCACTTTGAGACAATGTGAATTTGCAATTCTTCCTGTCTCTAGTTATTCTCATACCAAGGATTTATTTTGCAGCACCCAAATCCTTCATTGCAAATGAGTTTTCCAATTTCCTTTTGAGCACATTTATTTCCTGCGTGTTAGAACCTGCAACAAGCATGTCATTTACATACAATAACAATATAATATAGCTTCCATCATTTTGACTTTTGAGATAAACATAATGATCAGAGTGACATCTAGTATAACCTTGTTCATACATAAACCTGTCAAATTTTAGATACCACTACCTTGGAGCCTGTTTTAAGCCATACAAGCTCTTCTTCAACCTGCACACTAGTTTCTCCTTCCCTTTTAAGTCATATCCTTGTGGTTGCTGCATATATATCTCTTCCTCCAAATTCCCATGGAGAAAGGTTGTCTTTACATCTAACTACTCAAGATGCAAATCTTCAACTGCTACTAGACTTAAAATAGTTCTGATTGAAGTCATTTTAACAACAGGATAAAATATTTCATCAAAATAAGTACCTTTCTTCTGTGCAAACCCCTTCACCACAAGTCTAGCTTTATACCTCTATTTTCCTCCATCTTCTTCCTTCAACCTGTAAACCCATTTATTCTACAATGTTGTTTTACCTGTAGGCAACCTGACTAAGTCCCAAGTCAGGTTATATGCTAAGGAGTCCATCTCTTCTTTCATGGCTTGCTCCCACTTCTTCCTGATTTCTACCTGCACTACTTCTTCATAACATTTTGGTTCACCGGAATCAGTCAACAATACATAATATAATGAAGGAGAGTATCATTTAGGAGGTCTACTTATCCTGGTAGATCTTCTAACACCACTTTTAGGTGTTTGAGGTGCTTTTTGTTGTTGTGGTTGTTGTTCTGACTGTTGATCATTATGATTTTCAAGCACCATCACTTTTCCTATGATATCGTCAAGCACTGTGTATTCTCTGTTTTCTTTTTCTCGTTTATTTTCTTGCAACTGATACTTATACAAGACCTTTTCATTGAATATTACATCCCTTCTCCTAATGATTTTGTGATTTTCATAATCATATAAGCGATAACCAAAATCATTAACACCATCCAATAAAGGTACATTTCTTTGATTTTTCCTCAAGCTTTGTTCTATTTTTTTTATTAATGTGGAAAAAGGCTTCACAACCAAAAGTCTATAAAAATGAGTAATTTACCTTTTTGCCTATCCATGCCTCCTCTAGAATACCACCATCCAAGGAAATTGAGGGCCCTCTATTTATTAGATAAACAGTAGTATCTACAGCATCTTCCCAAAATTGTAAAGGCAATCCTGCATGCAATCTCATGCACCTTGCACGCTCCATGATTGTCCTGTTCATCCTTTCTAACACAGCATTTTCTTGTGGTGTTCCTAACTGTCTTCTCTCTGCGAATTCCATTCTCTAAATAGTACCTATCAAACTCTTTGCTGCAATATTCACCTCCATTATCTGATCTGAGACACTTCAACCTTTTCCCTATCTCATTTTCAACCAAAGTTTTCCATTTTTTTAAAGTATCAAATACATCAGATTTATTTTGAATAGAATAAATCCAGTTTTTTCTAGTTGCCTCATCAATAAAAGTAACATAATAACAAAAGCCACCAAGAGATGATACCTGATCAGGTCCCCATACATCTGTATGCACAAGCTCTAATTTTTCACTCTTCTTTTCTTTCCCAACTCTAAGGAATCTGACTCTCTTCCATTTTCCATAAACACAATTCTCATAGAATTTTAAATCAACATGCTTCAAACCTGGTAACAAATTTCTTGAGTGAAGAATCTGGATCCCCTTCTCACTCATGTGTCGTATCCTATGATGCCACAATGTCGTATCTTCTCCTGTATATGTTAAAGCATTAATAGAATTAGAAATACCATTGCATAAATACAATTTACCAACCATTTCTCCTTTCGCTATTACTAGGGATCCTTTAGTGACCTTCCAGGTTTTATCTGTGAAAGTAGTTACGCAACCTTCACCTCCCAACTACCCTGTTGAAATTAGATTTTTCTTCAGATCTAGAACATGCCTTACCTTCTTCAATAGCCCCTGATTTCCATTTTGTTGTTTTATGAAAACTGTACCTATTCCAAAGATTTTACAGGGTTTATCATCACCCAATCGAACTTGTCCAAAATCTCCTTGAACATAATCACGAAAATGTTTCTTATCAAGTGTGGCATGGAATGAGGCCCCTGAATCTATCACCCAAGCATCAATAATATTTTCTAATGAAAGAATCAAAGCATCTTGCAACACATCACCCGTTACATTCGCTTCATGATTAATTTCTTGTTGCGCATATCCTTCTTTTCCCTTCCGAGACTTGCAGTCTTTATGTAGGTGTCCTTTCTTCCTGCATTTCCAGCACACTATGCCCGATCTCGACTTGGATCTGCCTTTTCTTGACTTACTGTGATATCCTGGGCTCTTTCCTCTTGCCATTTTTCTTCCCCTAGTCTCTGCAGTCAAAGAATTACCTGATGTCTCACCGGAGCTTTTTCGTCGCATTTCCTTGCTAAGGATTGCACCAACAACATCATCAAACTTTAGAGTACTAGATCCAGAGACAGAGTTACTAACAACCATAACTAAACCATTCCAACTTTCTGGCAATGAGCACAGAAATAACAGAGCCCTAACCTCATCATCAAAATTTACTCCTACAAAACTTAACTGACTTGTAACTGTATTAAAATCATTTAAATGATCTGCAACAGATCCACTTTCTGACATCTTCATATTAAATAAACACTTCATAAGAAATACCTTATTTGAGGCCAAGGTTTTTTCATACAATTTGGCCAATGCAGAGATTAAACCCTGTGTTGTTGTTTCCTTTGAAATACTAAATGCTACTGATGCCGCTAGGCACAGCCGTATTGTTCCAAGTGCCTTTTTGTCCAGAATGTCCCATTCTGTTTCTGTCATACTCGTCGGCTTCTTTGTCTTTCTGCTCAAAGGTAGGTACAGATCTCTCTGATACAGATAATCTTCCATCTACATCTTCCACAGCTGGTAGTTTTGGCCGTTGAATTTTCCGACTCTAAACCTACCATCTTTCGCCATTTCTCCCAGTCGAACCAAGAACCCTTATTTCCTACGAGTTTATCAGCCAAATAGACCTTCGATTTTGATACCAGTCGTTATAAAATTATATATTACTAAGCAATGGAACACATAAAATATTGCAGAAATATAAACACAAAAAAGACATAGAACATGAGAGACACAGATATACGTGGTTCACCCAATTTGGGCTACGTCCACGAAGAAACAACCAGTCCTTCTTTTATTATATTATCCAACAAACTGAAGAGATACAACTTGTTGGCATTATGACAAAGGTTTGGCACTATGGCACAAGTGTTGTCCTTGATGGCAACTCACTCAGATGGCAGATCATGGTTCAAGCTCTCAGAATGGAAGAAAATTACATATACGCAGTTTCCTCTTAACCAGATCGTGTATACATGCGGGATTGATGATCAAAATTCGCATATGCATATGCACACACTTTCATGCACGAAAAGCACGTACCTGTGGGAAAGCTTATTTTTGGGTCCATGGTATTTGGACCTATGGTTTTGGACCTTGGTATTGCGGCCGAAATATTAAACCCAGGAATTGGGTTCCTAGTATTGGTTCTCTATGGTTTTGGACCATGGTTTGAGTAAGGCCTTGACTATAAAAAGGAGGAGATCATTTGGCAAAGGCATTGACTTAAGTATTGAATATTTTATGAAGAGCAAGATCAGGAATACTGATGATTGGTTTATGGTGCATAGCTGAATCTGAATCAAGGAGGAACCTGAGCACAAGAAGATGGATAAGTTCTATTGATGGGTCAAAATTCAAGTCTTGTATAGTAGTATCTTTGTGTGATTTTGATCTGTTATATTTGGCGCATGTCTTGATCTATAAATCTGATAATATGGGTATAACTGATGTCTAAATATTTGAAAGAGTGAATTATCTTTTATAGATCTGTACGCAGGTTCGATATATCAGAGGCACGTATACACGTTGGTTCAGTAAATCAAAATAGCATATACATTGGTTGGACTTAATATAGAAGCGTATGCACACAAGTTTCTGCATAATGAAGTAGCTTACATCTCTTGAAATAAGTTTTAGCTACTTTCGTTTATTACTTCAGTGTTCTGGGTTCAGAATTGGTGTTCGGTTACTGTTACTATTTCTGGGTACAACATTCAGAGAAGTGACTATTTGATTCAGTTTGTTTGGTGCAAAGGAGATTGGTTGATACATATATACTTGATGTTTGATTGATGTTATTCATGGATCCAATATGAAAATTTATGAAACGTGGTCCCTTGAAGAAAAGAGAAGGATGTAGCCTTCTATAGGTCAGCACGTACGTACTAGTACCTCATCTAGCACAAGAGCAAAGGGGGTTGTAGCTCCCTTCTAGGAGAAGCTAGAGAATGAGAGAGGGTCGTAGCCTTCTACAGGTAGAATCCTGTGTACTGGCATAAGACTGCACTAGTACAGATCCATCTTAAAAAGAAGTTTCTAATTGAAAGAAGATAGAGACAAATTGCAGCAGGTGATTTTCACCCACATTGGGTTTCCACCTTATATCTTGTGTTCTTGTGTGTGACTGTCTGATATATTTTTACTGTTCCTAGTTACTGTTTATATGGTTCTGACACACAGATTAATGATCAACATTAGAAGAATAAATTAAATTACAATTCTGCAAGTTATATGCGAATTTCCTTAACTGTAGTTGGGTATATACGTTGTTTTTACTAACTGAAGTAGCTTATGAAAATCTTAGTGTGAAATGAAAAATAATTAACCTGATAATACTGATTCACCTCCCCTCTCAGTATTATTTCCAACAATTGGTATCAGAGCGGGTCCTTCAGAAGAATCTTGATTGCTTGAAGGAAGATCTATCATCATGAGCAACTACGAGAAAGAAGCATCGATCAGGCCACCAATTTTTTATGGGAGCAACTTCATCTATTGGAAGGTATGAATCATAGCCTATCTTCAATCCCTTGGTATAGAAGTCTGGGATATCGTGGAAACAGGATACACATTTCCATCAACAACTCCTAAAAATACGGCTGGTAAGAAGCAGTATGAAACAAATGCAAAGGCTGTCAATACTCTATTAGGGAGTTTATCTCAATCAGAATTCGTCAAGGTTATGTAGCTCAAAACTGCAAAAGAAATATGGACAAGATCGTTCTAAGCTATGAAGGAGATGATCAGGTAAAACAAGCAAAACTACAAACTCCCAGAATTCAATATGAAAATCTCAGAATGCCCAATGATGAAAGTGTGGCTAACTATTTCCTACGTATAGATGAGATTGTTAATTGTATGAAAAACTTGGGTGAAGAAATAAAAGAAGTTGTTTTGGTTGAAAAGGTTCTAAGATCTTTGTCTTCTAAGTTTGAATCAAAAGTTTCCGCGATAGAAGAAAAATAGAATCTACAGAGCATTACCATGTCACAACTACACGGAATTCTAACCACTTATGAAATGAGAAAAGGGGGACCATCAGAAAGAGAGAAGCCGCATTCAAAGCCTCAAGAAAAGGATATTACAATGACTCAGGACATATGTCAGAAGAAGAGGAAGAATCAAATTTTGTCAAGAACCTTCAACGGGGTTCTGGAAGATTCAGAGGTAAGCTACCTTTCAAATGTTTTGCTTGTGGAGGAGTCGGTCAATATGCTGCCAAGTGTCCTCATAAAGATAAGCTTGACAAAGGTAAGGAACCAATTAGATGGAACAGAAAACAGAATGTAAGTAAGAAGAGTTATTACACACATGAAGACAGTGATGGATTTTGAAATAGTGATGAAGATGAACAAGGTAATGATTATAGACTTTTGATGGCTTTTGAAGATAATGATTTCTTGGACGCTATAGATGAAGAAGGTCTTTATGAAGAAATTTCTAAACTCAAAATTTGTTTAGAAGAAAAGAATATGATTATAAATACTCTAACATTCCAACTTGCTGAAAGGGAAAAACACAATTAAAAGTTAAAATGTGAAATTGTGGGACTTAGAAAAGACATTGAGAAAACAAAAGCTCTTAATCTTAGATTTGCTAAAGGATCTCAAAATTTAGATGAGATTATTAAAGTGCAATGTTCTCCTCTTTTCAAGACTAGTCTTGGGTATACTGAAGAAACATCTCAAGCACAGAAGCCATCTACCTCCAAAAGTTATCTTGAAGCAGCAAGGAGAAGTGAACAAGTTGACAATCGAAAGTAAAGGCACAATGAAGATCATCATGTAAATCAAGGACAATTTACTTCAAGAATGAACAGATATCACCAAGTAAATCGATGGAAATCTACTTCAAGGATGAACAGAAGCTACAACCAACAGTAGGTAAATCATTCTCAATTTTCCTCAAGAACGAATGGCTATTACAATTGCCTAGATGGAAGGTTTGATGATCGCAGGAATTTCTTCAATGGCCAATGTTTCTCTTGTAATAACTTTGGACATAAAGTAGCTCAATGTGTTGCCTACAAGACCATCATGACCAGAGAAGCACGAAACCAAAGGAGTGTGACTGGAATCATGAAAAGAACCTACAATAACTTTTCTGCTCTTGAAAATGAAAAAGAATGTTCTATTTGCAACAACCTTGGTCATGAAGATTCTGAATGCAGGAATAGGTTTCGGCAAACAACTCAAAAGGAGCAAGCTTCATTGAGCCCCAAAACATGGAGGAAGAAATAACCGCAACCAAAAAGATGTGGTATAGCCTTATATGTGGAAGGGAAAGAAAATCAGTGGTACATCAACAATGGATGCTCGAAACATATGACAGGTGATAAAAAAAAAAACTTCAATCATATAGTGCCTTAGAAAAGGAAAAGAAGGTCTCATTTGGGAATGACACCCCTACATTCATAAAAGGTAAAGGTTCTATTCTTTTGAAAGAAAAGGTCAAGGCTGGGAATGTTATGTATGTTGATGGTTTAAAGCATAATCTATTAAGTGTCAGTCAAATGTGTGATCAAGGAAATGAGGTAATATTTCAATCAAATGGATGTATTGTTCATGAGCTTGATACATGGGAAATAGTGATCAAAGGCATAAGAACACCAAATAATTTATACATACTCAAGGGAGGACAACAACAATGCTATCTAAGCAATAATGATGAACACTGGCTATGGTACAAAAGATTGGGGCATCTAAGCTTCTCTCAAATAAGGAAAGCATGCAAATATCAGGCGGTTCGTGATCTCCCTAACATCAGAATTCCAGACAATACAATATGCAAATCATGTCAGTTTGGGAAGCAAACAAGAACTAATTTCCCTGAGAAGGAAGGATCATCTAGTAGGGCACTTGAACTTGTCCATACTGATGTATGTGGTCCATCTAGGAAAAGGTCACCTCGAGGAGAAGAATATTTTATATTGTTCTTTGACGACTTTTCCAGGCTTTGTTGGATAGGACTTATGAAGCATAAAGACGAAGCTTCAAAAATATCAAAGCATTCAAAGCCTTGGTTGAAAATGAATCAGATCGCAGAATCAAATCCCTCAGGTCTGATAGTGTTATAGACATTTTTGTGCCTTACAGCATTGAGCATGAAATGTCCATAATCTAAGGGATCCAAAGTCCCTAAACATGTTATTCCTACCCCTAGAGGAACAAGGCTAACAAACCACGGCAATTCACAGAAGTTCTCCACCTAAAACTGCTCAAAAACAAGTCAAATCAGGATCATGTCAATGGCTCCACTAACCATCTGCGCTGAATGTCAACTGCAACACTGGCTACCTGCGCTGAATGTCAAAGCCAACACTGGCTACCTGCGCTGAGCGAGTGTTAAGATAGATTTATATGCTTTATTAAAAAGAGAAAATACAAAAACATCTCCTTTGAAAAGTTTTGTTTCAAGTAGCTTTGAAGAGTTTTGAAAGAAAAAGAGTTTTTCGTGCACGTAAAGAGTGGTCATGTTTGTATGCTTGAAAAGATAAAGAGAATTGTTTCTTTGATTGTCTTTACTAAGAAAGTTGTTTTCTATAAAATTTGCATCTCTCAACTCTCTTAGTTAGGAATTTCATTGAAAAAGGAAAGTAGCGTAAATCATCTTAGGTGCCTCTTTGTAGTGGTTTGAGTCGAGTCTACACACCATTGGTTTCACTTCCGCTACCTTTTGTCTTTAAGAAAAACCATAAAATTAACGCTTAAAGTAAAATCGACGTAGTAACTTTTATTTACTAGGGCTCTAAAACACCAATTTAGATCAGGCTAGTGTCTTGGAGTAGGTGAGTAATTAACTCTCAAAGACAACAAAACCAAACAAGTAGCTTATCTTGTGATAGAATAAATCCAATTGTCTCATTTGTACTCTGGGAAAGCTCCTCTTAAAGGAGAAGCACGAGCTCGTGTCCGAACCAGTGAGGGGATCAATCCCCCCTCGTTGGGAACGACGCCAGACATGCACGTATTACAAACGGTAAACCTCGGATTAACCATTGTCGAGGAGCCAGGGTTCACTTGTCGGTAAACCTTGGATTATTGTCAAGGAGCCGGCAAGGGGATTTAGCTTGATACTCTGCCCTTGTGTGCTGTCGGAGTGTAGACTGTTCCCCCGGGTGCATTTGTTGCGTTTGGTAGCCTTAGTGACCATTATCTTTAGGATTCTACCGAGGTGACGGTGGAGGGAAGATCCCACTGTACCTGGAGCAGACGTCGGCTAGACTCACTTGGATTTTTCAGGGGGTTCACTTCACTCGAGACGGTTAAAGTGGAGGAACTTGTGCCGGTCTATTCATTAAGAAGGTTGCCGGGGTAACTGTTCCACCCGCCACTTCTGTACTGAATCCGGCGATGTTGGGTTTCATCACCAACTAGCGCTTTCGGTCTGGAAGGTTACTGTTTGTGCTTGGTTTGACGCCCTAGATTCTTTAGGCGTGTGATTCAAATTTGTTTGGTTCTTTAGAGACTTTAGGTGGTTTGATTTGAAATTTTACTTTGTTTTCGTGTGTAGTAGTTAAAAGTTTTTAGCTATGGCGGAATTACCGAGACAGTCCCGTAGACTTCGGGGTCAGTCTCCTGAAGTTGTTTCTGTGGCCGAATTGTTGAGAAGATCCCGTAGACTTAGGGGATCACCTCCTCAAGACGACCCCGGTAATCTAGAAGGTTTAAAGGTCCTTGTAACTCCTCCTAGTGGCAGTAGAGTAGGTTCACCTGAAGAAGGAGAATCTTCCTTGGTAGTCCATTCAGATTACCAAGGCTTAGAGACAGGTTATAATCCCGAAGCTGTTACAGTTTCTGAGCTTGTTGGTAGTTTTTCGTCTGCTAGTGATACAGGCGAAGAACCTGAAATATCTGAACCTGTTACTCTGACTTCTAGTGTTCCAGATTCACCTAGAGTAAAACGAGTTATCACCGAAAATATTCCTACTGGTCTGATTGCTATTGAAGAACTTGCTTCAGAGGAAGAAATAGGCGTCCCTAACCTTGAAGATCAACTTACTATTGATCTAAGGGAGTGTGAATCTATCTTTTACAGTCCTCCTAGAAGTACTACTTGGTACCTTTCGTTAACCAATTATTTAGACAACTCAGGGGTAGGTTTTTCTACACCTCGTACTCCTTTTCCACCTGGAGGTATTTATACTCCTGTAAATATGTCTGTTCAGTCGTCTGTGTTTACTCAAAGTCCTGAATCTTTCTTACACGGCGGTCCTTCTGTTCCCACCGGGTATCAATCACTTTCTGGTACCTTTGCGGGGGCATCTCCTCAACCCATTGATCATGGGTTATTTACTGGAAACAATGGTAATATACCATTGGGTGTAGGAGACATTTATATGATTTCAGGTTCAGTTCCTATTTCCCAACCTCAAGGTGGCCAATTACCGCCTGGGGGGCAACCTCAAGGTACACAAATCGTGTCTGGGGGGCAACCTCAAGGTCAGTATGTACCTATGGTGCAATACGTGCCTCAAGGGCAACCCCAGCCTCAATATGTACCCCAGGGTCAACCTCAGTATCAATATAAACCTCAAGGATGGCAACTTCAAGGATGGCAACCCCAAGGGTATCAACCCCGAGGGTATCAACCTCAAGGCTATCAACCTCAAGGTCAAGGTCAACCCCAGTATCCATATTTACCTCAAGGTTATCAACCTCAAGGTCAATACTCGAGTCAAGGTTATCAACCACCTCAAGGTCAGTCATATGTTCAAGGTATGGGAACTGCACCTTACAATTATCAATCCTATCCTCAATCCGGTTATGGATCTCAGTATCCTCAACCTGTTACGGGTCAATACCCCAGAATGTTAGTGTGGGATCCATCACAGGGTCAACAGGTGTTGCATCCAAGTTTACAGTTGGTACCTCAAGCTGGACAACCCGTAGTTTCTGGTCCACCCCAGCAACCGCAACTTGTCCAGTCAAATGTTCAAAGTTCTGTAACTTCGGTAGTTACTCAGCCGCCAATTGCACCTAGTACTCCATCTCAAACGGCTGCTGCAACTACCGCTACATCTGCCACACTTACTTCTGGAGTATCGACAGCTTCGTTTTCTATTGTCTCTGCAACCACTCCTCAGACATCTTTACCATTGTCTGGATCTACGATTCAAACCACGGTCCAGATGCCTACAGGTCAGCCTGGTATAAGTACGGTTGTCACTACTCAACCTCAATTTGTTCATCAACCGTACCAAGGACAGTACCAACCTGGGCAAGCTGTCCAACAGCTAGTTTACCAGTATCAACCGTATCCTGGGTACACTTATCAACAACCCCAGTACGGTCCGGTTAATCCGGGTTTTCCAGGAGGATATAATATCCCTAATGCGACTCCTGTTCCTAGTTATCCTGGATATCCTCCTCCTGGGACTGGTCTTGTGACCTAGAGTTTTAGAGATCCTAACCGGCAGTTACCGTTTATTACAACTTTGGATTTACCAGACTTGACGCGCCTAACGAACGATCCAATTCAATATCTTCCGTTCTGGCCGCCAATGCCAAATAAGTTGCCCAATGATATACCCAAGTTCGAAGGTAAGTCTGTAGAGGATCCATCCAACCATGTGATGACTTACCACCTTTGGTGTGCTTCAAATTCTATCTCGGATGATTCGATCTGCTTACGTCTTTTCCAGCGTACACTCATTGGTCTCGCGGCCAAGTGGTACATTGAGTTACCACGGGCCTCTTTTTACAATTTTAGACAGTTAGCTACCTCGTTCTTAACTCACTTTTAGTTGCCAGTCAGATACAATAACGGCACGGAGTTATTAACTTCACTAAAACAATCAACGTCCACGTATATTTCTGATCACATTCATGAGTGGAGACGTCGAAGAAGGCTAGTGAAAGTTTTTATCCCGGACCAAATCTTAGTTGAATGGTTTGTTAAATCATTATTACCGAAGATTACTAAAGATGTAGCTAAGGCCGGAGTAGTTACTGAGGAGCAAGTCATTGCTCAGGTGAAATACCTTGACTTAGTTTATACTCAGTCGGGTACGTTACACGAGAAGATTCTAGATCTTCCAAAGTCGAATCAAATCGCTGCTGCTCCTTCGGGATCTCATGCCGCTGATGGTATGATTGGTATCGTGAATACAAAGAGCAAGAAGAAGTCTTCCAAGGCTTCAACTACTCCTATTATCACTTTGCCTGATTCCCCGACAGGAGAGTCTTCTCCCGAACTTTCCGCCGATATTCATGCTGTAGAGTCATCTACGACCAAATCAAAAAACGGTGGAAAGAAGAAAGGAAAGAAGAAGGCTAAAGCAGACAAGGCTCCGAAGGAGAAAACGGAAAAGTCGGAAACCAATGACGAAAAGCGCAAACCTCGATATCCTTGTCTTATTTGTGAAGAGGATCATTTTACGAGAGATTTCCCTCATCGGGCCGAGGTTGTGAAAATAGTCAAAGGTTCTCCCACTCCTGCTGTGTTAAGAGATCCATTTCCAAAGCAGGAAAGTAAGATGATAGGTTCTTCCTCGACTGCCAGTGAAGAACCCATTTTGATGATGTCTCATGTGAGGATTGCGACTCGATCGCAAGATTATGGTAGTAAGAATCCTGTTGATGGTAAGGAAGCAGAATCTTCTCATTCTATTCCATCAACCTCAGCTCCTGGTTCCGATCCACTACAGATCGAGAAACCTAACCCGGATCTAGTAATCAAACCGCCCGCCAAGGGTGTACTTCGAAGGTCTGCTTTCAATCCACATGCGAGAGCAGCCCAGAATTACAACATTGTTGAGGACTTAGCTGTTTCACCCTCAGCAATGTCGGCTTTAGAAGTGCTGCAATCATGCCCAGCACAACGAAAATTACTTTTGTCGGCTATCGGAGCTGTTGATGTTCAGGACCCGAACCTGATAATCTTCGATCTAGAAAATAGTACACCGCGTCTACCCCATCAAATGGCTTTCCAAATTCCAGTGATAGTCAAAAACAGGCCTATTCATCGGACTGTGATTGATGAGGGAGCTTCTACGTGTATTATGTCGATTCAATGTTGGAGATCGCTTGGTTCTCCTTCGTTGAACCAATCCCCGACCATCCTTAAGGCCTTTGATGGCCGTGGGTTCCGTCCGTTTGGTATTCTACAGGAATTACCTATAGGGGTAGAAGGTAAAACCGTTAGTCTGGATGTGGAGGTGGTTGATGCCCCTCTAGACTACAACCTTCTTTTGGGTCGAAGTTGGTCATATGCTATGACAGCGGTCGTTTCATCGGTCTTCAGAGTAATAAAGTTTCCATATAACGGTAAGATCGTGACCATTGATCAGCTGACATACTTTTCATCCGACCCAGCCTCTTCAGAGAGTATCCAGCATGTCGGTAAGACGACAATCCCTTATAGGGACGTTGGCGTAGGTTTAGTTAAAGATTCCGGTTTACTGGGAACTTTTCCTTTCCCTCCAATCAACGCAACCCTTCATTTGCATCAATTCATATGATTACATCAGAAAACATTATTTATGATGATCCTTGGATCGTCCCATCTGAATCTGAGATAGACTCATTCGGTGATGCTATGCCTTTGAGTCCATATGAAATTGCTTATGAAGCTGTCATGTCTTTTACCGACTCGCGTTCAACCGAGCTCGACCAAATGAATGTGGTCAGTGAAGAATCACTTTTCACCTCAACCTTAGAACGGATAGCGTTTCCCGAAGTCGTGTCATCTGACGAACAACTTCGCGAAATCCTAAGTGTAGACGATCTACCATGGGAAGATCTCCATCACAGATCTTCGTTTTTACCTAAGGATGATGCTTTTGAAAATGATTTTTCATCTATCTTTACCGCTGAATATGTCAAAGACGCTCAGAATCCAACGAAACATTCTGATTCAGAGTTGAATTTAGGGAATATTTCTCGTACTATTCCCATTGATATTTCAGTGAAGCCCGGAATTGAGGAGAACATTCATATAGGTGCCTCATGTACAGAAGATGAAATCCAAACTTACAAGGCCCTATTCCAAGAATTTCGCGATGTGTTTGCCTGGTCTTACGAGGAAATGCCGGGAATCGATCCTGCCATTGTTGTTCATGAAATAAAGACCTACCCGGATGCTAAACCCGTCCGGCAACGGTTGCGTCAGATTCACCCTCGAAAAGCGGCTGCGATTAAAGCAGAAGTCGAAAAGCTGTTGAAAGCAGGTTTCATTTATCCGATCCCGTTAACGGATTGGGTATCGAATATTGTTCCGGTCAACAAGAAACAAGGAACAATAAGAATCTGTATCGACTATAGGGATATAAATCGAGCTTGTCCAAAAGACAACTATCCTACGCCTTATATCGATCAAATTATTGATGATTGTGCCGGAAGTGAAATGTTTTCCTTTATGGATGGTTTTTCGGGCTATAATCAAATCAATATTCTACCTGCCGACCAACCAAAAACGGCATTCATTTGTCCATGGGGGACATTTGCTTATTGCAAATTACCTTTTGGGCTTAAGAATGCCGGGGCCACTTTTCAACGGGCGATGTCTTATGCATTTCATGACATCAAGCACATTGTGCAACCGTACCTCGATGATTTGCCTGCTCATTCTTTACATCGAGCTGATCACCTTGTCCACTTACGAGCAATCTTTATGAGGTGTAGGCATTATCGAATTCGGTTGAATCCCCACAAGTGTGTTTTCTGTATAGAGACGGGTCGATTGCTGGGATTTGTTGTTTCAAAAGCCGGCATTCGCGTCGATCCCTCGAAGGTCGAAGCTATCATCAAATTGCCTCCTCCTTCGAGTTTGCGCCAACTCCAAAGTTTGCAAGGGAAAGCGAACTTTTTACGCCGATTCATTCCAAACTACGCCGAGGTCACTAAAGGTTTTACACGGTTGTTGAAACAGAACGCTCAATTCTTTTGGGACGAGATTGCCCAACAATCTTTTGATGCACTTAAACACGCGTTGACCCATGCACCGTTGTTGCATCCTCCCAACTACAACCAGGACTACTTCTTATACCTCGCAGCTTCGCATTCCACCATTGGAATGGTGTTAGTTCAAGAAGATGAATTCGGAGCGGAACATGTGATATATTATCTTAGTAGGACCTTAAATCCCACTGAGCTAAAATATTCGCATGTGGAGAAATTGGCCCTGGCAGCCGTTCAAGCTGTCCAGCGTTTTCGTCACTACATTCTTCTCCGTAAAACTACAGTTATTTCGGATTGCAACCCTATGATTTATATTTTGACAAAACAACTGCTAGGGGGCAAGTACTCTAAATGGATCGTTATCCTGCAAGAGTTCGACTTGGAGTTCGAGAAGTCCAAGTCTAAGAAATCCTTAGTTTTTGCGGAATTGATGTGTGATTTCCCGCGTGCTGACACAGAGACTGTGGCAGAGGAGTCCATTGCGGACGAATCTTTGTTTCTTATCAGTACTTTAGATCCGTGGTACGGGGATATAATCATCTATCTCCAAACCCAAACCTTTCGGCCTGAAGCTTCAAAGTCGGAACGTCGAAAAATTCGGTTTCAATCCCAGCAATACAAAATTATTGGAGATACACTTTATCGCCGGGGGGCAGACTTAGTTTTTCGACGTTGTTTAACTCACGAAGAGGCTGAGAGGGTTTTGAATGATTGTCACTCTGGAGCATGTGGCGGTCATATGTCTGGGTATGCCACAGCTCAGAAGGTGTTGCGCGCTGGCTACTTCTGGCCATCTATGTTTAAAGATTGTATCATTGCAGTCCGGAAGTGCCACAACTGTCAAGTGTTTGATCGCAAGATGCGCGCACCACCTGCTCCTCTCCACCCTATAATTGCCGTTGGTCCATTCGCCAAATGGGGTATCGATTTTATTACTTGTAACCCTCACTCGGCCGGGGGGCATGCGTATATCATCCTCGCGGTTGATTATTTTACTAAATGGGCCGAGGCGATGCCTACATTCGACGCAAGCGGCAAAACAGCTGCAGTTTTCGTATTCAATCATATTATAACTAGGTTTGGTGTCCCACAAGCAATCATTACTGACCATGGGAGCCATTTTCGAAACATCATGATGACTGAGCTTACAAGCCAGCTTGGTTTGCGCCACGATAGCTCTACTCCTTATTATCCGCAAGCCAACGGTTTGGTTGAGTCTATCAACAAAGTTCTGGTTATCATGATCCGACGAACCATTGGTATTCATCGGTCGAATTGGCACAACATGTTATTTTCGGCGCTATGGGCATACCGAACCTCAGTAAAAACTTCAACAGGGTTCACTCCTTTCCAGCTAGTTTATGGCTTGGAAGCTGTGTTACCCATTGAATGCGAAATCCCATCACTTCAAATGGCTGTCGAATTACTTCCAGCTACTTCCGAAGAGGAGAAACGTTTATTATACTTAGCTAAATTAGATGAGACTCGACGTGACGCTGCATTGGCAATCGAGACTCACGCGAAGCGAATGAAAGCTCAGTATGATAGAAATGTGACCCCTCGAAGTTTTTCGGAGGGAGACCTAGTGCTATTATATGATCAAGCTAACGATAAGCTAGGTGCTGGAAAATTCGTTCCTATGTGGCATGGACCCTACATTGTAAAGCGAAAGCTAGCAAAAGGGGCTTATGAGCTGGTAGATTTTGATGGGGACTCTTTGGGTAAACCCAGAAATGGACTTTACCTAAAGAGGTATTATGCTTAAATGGTGGGTATGGAGAATTTTTAGTTAGGTTAGGTTTTCTTTCTAGCTAGTATGTTTGTTAGTTTAGTCAGTGTGCTTAGCTTAGAGAGTGTGTTTTTCGTCGTTATTCTGGCTTATCTTGGTTTTACTCTTGATATTGCAGATGTCGACGCCTCTCCAAACATACATCGGATTTGCTGATGGTGCTTGTCGTAGTACACGGAATATCTCTTCCGCAGCTTGGGTTATCTATTCGCCCTCTGACGAGTTAGTTTCTATGCATGGGGTAAGCCTCGGTCAAACAACGAACAACATTGCAGAATACAGTGCAGTGGTTGAATTATTATCCGAATCTATTTCATTTGGAATTCGACGTTTGATAGTGAGGTTAGATTCTGAACTTGTTGTATTACAGCTTAATAGAGTATATGCCATTAGAAATCCTGTGTTATTAAGGTTGTTTTTGAGAGTGCGTCTCTTGGAACGTGAATTTGATTACATTGAATATCAGCATATTCCGAGGTCTTTAAATACATTAGCAGATGCAATTGCTTCTCGAATGTTGGACAGACATTTACGATAATCATGCAAGTAAATTTAAAAACATTTCATCACATATGTTAAACAAGATAAGCCGGTAATAGTGATATATATATATAGATAGGAGTGTGTCAAAAAATATACATCGTCTTCGATCATAGGTTGAAAAACACCTTATGATCGGCAAAAATGATAAGTACAAAAAGCCAAAAATGTCATATGTGTCTACAAAAGTGACTAGCCAATCACTGGTGGTGCTCTCTATACGACACCACTGCACGGGCTACCTTACACAAAAATCTCCTAAACGGCCCAGGGACTGCGACTACATAGCGCTGAAGTCTGATAGGAATATCATCTATGGTAGTCTCAGGTATATCCACCGTCAGACGCTCTAGATCCTGCTCCAACTCAGCTAGTGACTCTGCAGCCGCATCCTGTGGAGCCGGTACCGGTGCAACTGGATGTCTCCTCTCAAAAGGCCGGAGGTTGGCTGGGCGCCGTGGACCAACATCTGCATTTTGAAAATTTTTACTGTCAGTTTTGAGACGATATATATAAAAAACAAAAAAAATATATAATTTGAAAACTTGTGAAAAATAAAGTACCTCTGTCATCCCATTGTTCTCCCTGTGGAAGAACCATGTCCGGATCACCTCGAAAATCTACTCCGGCATACGGAAAGTCCTGGATCGAAAAAACCTGGTCCTCTAACCAGTGAAAATAACTATCAGGGAATCGAACAACCGTCGTGCCCTCGTCAGGATGCCGGGCCATCACCGTAACCCATCGTATCAGCTTTGGCTCCCGAGGACCCAAGATTTCAACAGTGAGTTGCTGAGGGATCAGCATCGGAACTCTCTCTAAGGCAAAGCTCACAACTAGAGGCCCATATCCAAAGGTTTTCAGTTGTCCGTTCTTTGCCCTAGTCAGTTGGCCCTTCATATTGGCCGACACAGCATCACACCAGTTGAAAATGGTGCCTTGGAAACAGTCAATCGCCATCCGCATTTGGGACCCGGTGGCAATATGTAAAGCGGCTGCACCGCAAATTCTGGTAACCGTGAAAGCTATAACCTTGAGTTCACGCAGAGAGATGTGTTTGATTTCCACGCCTTTCGCATGGTGTGCATTGGGTGTGCACCAATCTGCCCGGAGACTAGCAAGGGATTGGCCACCCGGCCTAGTCCCGGCTAGATTGAGTTGCTCGCCCCTATTTGGCAAGCCAGTGAGAAAGTATATGTCAGAGGGCTCTATCTCGAGCTGGTGCCCTCCGATGTAAAAGCATTGCTCATGAATGTTCCATCTCTCAACCAGCCATTCCAAGAATCTCACCTGAGCCCTCATGCCAGGTATGGCCCAGTATTTATATAGTCTGCATGCTTTTAGGGCATCAATGGAAGGTTGATGATTAATTGCGGCTAAATCAACGTCCTCGTGCTCTCTTTCTCTCCAATCCAACATGGTGAGTGCCCTACACACCAAGAAACAATGATTAGAATTGATTTGGGAAAATTCAAATGGTTGTTTGTGGAGTTTGGGGTTTCAAATTCCGCCTTTCGCGGGGGACGCACCCCGCGTTTAGGACACAGAGCGTCGGGACGCAGCTGGCCTGAAGGTGGGCTGCGTCCCCTGACCTTTTTCCTGTATAGGAAAAAGTCGGGGGACGCAGGTCACCCTAAGGGCACCTGCGTACCCCGCAGAGCGATTTTTGAAACCCAAAACCCCCCAAAAATAAAAACTAAAACCTAAAACAAACTTTTAATCGGATGAAATTGAAGAGGAGGATGTTGTGAAATACCTGGAAGAGACGGCGTTCGATTCTGACGGTCGGATTCTCCGCAGCGACCACGGGAAGTTTCTTGCCAAAAGCCCCTTTTTCAACCTCAACAGTAAAATGGTAAAAATGACATGGTAAAAAGTCTTTTTATAGGTTTTTTGGATGAATGAATGCTAGGTTTGTTCATTTTTCACCATGGAAGGATATTTTTCAATGTATTTTTGCCTATCTTAAACAGGTATGAGTAATGTGTCGTTTTTGTGCAGGACAAAGGGATTTAGAGGGAAAATTGTCATTTTTCACGAACCAAAATACCAGAGTCATCTTTTAAGCCCTTTTCTGACTCCTAAAATATGAAAAGATTGCCGAGCGTTTCTTTTACACTCGTTAAAACGGAATTAAAAGACGGTCCCCTTATAGCTCTTTTCTGACCGTAAAATCAGGAAAAGATTGCCGGGTTTTTGTCGTTTCAAACTCGATACGGAAATAAAACGACGTGTCCTTGATCGCTTTTTACTTTTCAGGTCAGTGACACTAGTTATGAAAGTACTCCTTGGTCGCAAGATCAAGCGGTTCCCCCAGGTATTATTTTATACTTTTTCGGGCTTGAGGGACACAAATCTACGAAAAAGTTCAACTTGGAGTCTTCTTAAGTTTTTCAGACTCTCTAAAATTGAAAAACGCCGAGTTTCTCCTATACTGGGCTCGTTAAACATTTCACAGTAAAGGACCTGTTCAATTACAAACAGGAACGAACCACTCCTTCCTAGGGTTCGAATCAAAACTAGGTTGGACTCATCCGAAGGATGAGCTTATAATCAAGCATATGTTATCCTCCTCAAGCTTGTTAAAAATAAAGAGGTACTTGCCAGAAATGGTGGGGGAAAAGAGAGAAGAATGAGCCTATTTGTTATCCTTTGTCTCAGAAGAAACTTTATTACCACTCTTGGACACGACACTTTTCATTCACCTGGGTTGGGAAATCCTTTACCTCACAGTTGATCAAACCACTTTGAAAGTCTTCAGCCGGGTTCCGGGGATTAACTTTGAGTTATTCATCACCAAGCCATCTGTTGTGTCGTTATGTGTTCAAGAGGTCTGCAAGCAAAACTTTCATCTGCAAAATACTTGTCATCCATTTGACCATCCCTGAGTCAGTCCTTACAACAACATTTCTTCAACTTGAACAATGATTTTTTGTTGTGGGCTTGCCTGCAACGGGTCGCTTTCTATCGACATCAGCACATTATCTAGAGAGATGACTTAGAAATCGTCAGTACCTTGAAATCTGCATGCATCAATGGCAGGTTTCTCGCCTTTGACGTCAGTTTACATCATTGACTTTCGATCGAAGGATTCCGTGAAATGTTCGACATCAACTCATTCATTCACATCTCATGGATTGTACTGGGTACTTTGAGAACCATTGACATTACTGGTGGTCTCTCTCACACTTGTTAACAGTTTACATCATCGACTGGTAATCAAGTGGTTTCTACCATGTTCGACGTAAATGAAGACCCTGGATCTAGTTTCCACCATCCAGGCTGCGAGGAGTTTTGTATTCATTATCTAAGTAGACTAATCATAAACAGATGGCTGTGCCCATACTGTGTCTACAAAAGTCTATGATTATGATGTACTGCAAGATCATTCCTGTATCAGAGTAGTTAGTCTGTTAGTTAAAGTTTTGATCTGAGTATGGGAATGCCTACCTCAGTGATGATATAATCTTATACATGTATTTTGTGTTGAAAATTGCAGGTTCTGACCAGGCTCTCCACGAGATAATCCTTGAAATGATAAAGCGCTTCACCCTTCCTAGATAATACAAAACCCTAATCTATTACAGGCTTCGCACTTTAGGGGGCAATCTGTTACACTAAAAAATGTCACCATGACTATTTACAGTTAGTATGGCTCTATCAACAGTCATGCTATCCTCTTAGGCAAGTCTTATGCCTCTGCTCTCCATGTCAAACTCCAAAAAGAGAGAAAGTCTTTATAAATGTATTTATCTCTGGGTACGCAGGTTCTCTCAACCTTACCTGTGGGTACGCATCCAATGTTCACAAAAGCTGCGTCTTTGGACGCTCTGTATGTAAAGGGGCAGGTGCGTCCCCCTGTAAAGGTCAAAATGCGCAAGTTTCATCTTTAAAAAGTTACTTGTGGTCATTTCTAGAGCATTCTAGAAGGTTGTTCGACGTGTATTGAGCGCCTCCAGATGGTTCATGCACCCCTACCAAAGAGGAACTTATCCCATCAATAAGGGAGCTATCCCATCCAAAGAGGGGATTATCCCATTGATGGTGGACCTGATTAACTTCCTCTTGAACACTATAAATACAGGCATTGGGCCAGAAGGAGAGGAGGTTGGAAGCTAAACATTTCTAAGGGTAGATGCTGCAGGAATTAGGACTCCCATTTAGAAGCTTGTGAGGAGAGATTGCCATCTTTGCTTGTTCTATTTGGAAGTGGGTGAGCTTTGTCAAAGTAAAGGAGAACTCTTGATGGACCCTGGGAGGGACTTGCACAACACCAAGGCTCAGGTTGTATTTGTTCCTTTTGTTACCTATTAATGCAAATGAGTCCATTCTTCTCAATAACTTGTTATTTATGAGTTGTTTCATGTACTCCTTGGTCTATGTGTTAAATATGTTTTATTTTATGAGATTATCAAGTGCTATTTAATCGTTTGATTGTTAGTGGATGCAGGTTTCAAAGTGAAGGAGGAGCTCATCCGGATCAGTGGAGCTGGACTGCTACAACAGCGTTGGACTACAGGTAGGATCTAAACACTTGTTTTCTTATATAGTAAATGCATGTTTAGAGAAGGATTGCTCTTGTTTGTCTTGTTTGTCACTAGAGAGTCTTAGGCTCCTAGGGAGGTTGGTTGTGTCCGCACAATCGAATCTTTCCGCCTGACAGCGAGAGTGGACATGTGGCAGGCTCATTCCTCAAGGTGTCAATGCCCAGGAAGCTTCCAAAATGACACTTGCCTCAGTGAATTCGACTAGTGATGAGTAAGAGGTTCCAAATCTACAAGTGGAAGTAAGAACCTCCAAGTGGAATCAAGAACTAACAGAGGGAGAGGACACTAGTCAGATCTCAAGCTGACTCATCCTCTCTCCAAAACATCTATATATAGATCTCTCCTCCATGAGATCTGGGGGCTGGAATTTTGTTATTGCAAAGAATTGTTGTTGGTTTGAGACTGGAACCATTGGGTGCTCAATGCTTTGAAGGGAGGTGAAGATAGCAATTCCAGTCTGCTGGGAAGGAGATGCTGGATTGGAGCCCTCTGGGTTGTATCTCTTCCTGAACCTTGTTATTTATCAATAAAGCTATCTTGGTTTTCTCCTATATACTGATGTATCTTTGATGTATGATTGCATTAGTGTATTTGATTTATTTCTAATCCTGAATCATTTATGAATATGAATATCTGCCTTTGTGTTGTGTTCTTCTCTTGTCGCAAGTAGTTGTTCTCTTGTCGCAAGTAGCTATTCTCATGTGATCTCGTAGGAATCTGTTGAAGCTGGGCGAGTGAGGAGGCAAGTAGCTGTGAACACCCAAAGAGAAGAGGATCTGGATCGAGGGACAAACGGAAGACATCAGTAAGTCTATTGATCTCTCTTCTTTCGAATTTCATAAAGGAAGAAACCAGAATAGTTGTCTCTGTTTGTTGCTAAGGCACTGTCACACCTTAGGAGGATAGGATCATCCTGCATAGGCATTTTTCCCCACAACAAATTGGCGACTCCACTGGGGAGATTTGTTTTAGTCATTTTATTTGTGTTTCTATCATTGTTTGTTTCATAGACTCAGCAGCAACAATCGAACTGCTTCTGCAAAGTAGACAGTTGCTGCCTTGATCCTTCACTAGATTTTGTCTATGATCTTAACAATGGACTCACAAATGATTTTATGATCCTTTGTGATAGATCTTAGTACCCCTTCAAAGCATCCCTTTGATTATACCTTTCTTGTGTTTCTGATTTGGCCTGAAACTGTTGATTTTTGAGCAATCTGTGACCCAGAACCGAGTGAGAAACGAGAGTTTCTCCTTCAGCGCAATTGCTGTGAAGGCAGTCTGCATTTCAACGCAGGTCCTGTGAAGGCTACCTGCGCTGAATGTCAAAACCACAGTGTTGAGGTTGCGCTGAACCAGTGTGGCCTTGTGCAGCTGGGGTTCTCTGCTCTCTGTTGCCCTGTTTTGATCTCTGTTTTTTGCAGCCTTTAACCAGCATAGGTACCAGTCTGATAACTCCTTTTCTTTGCTTGAATTCCGCCTCCTTTTGTACAAAAATAATGTGAGTGTTTTTATGTGTTTGTGGTGTCATTTACAGTTTTCCTTTGCATAAGTGAAATAATCATCCTGTAGCCCTTGATTCAGATCTGTTGACTGTGATCTTAGGAGAGAGTTCATTGGTTGTTTGCAGTTGATTATACATTTGTTTTTGCTTATTGGTATGAGTTTGTCTCTTTTAAGTGTCGAAACAAGTATTCATTTCGAAAGTCGCAAAGTGTTGTAATCTCTTCTACCCTTGTTGATTTCGAAAAAGTAAACTTGTTTGTACTTGTCATTTAAAAGCAAATTCAAAGTTGTACAAAAAGCTTTCTTTGTAGGCATCAATACTAAGAAAGCGGAAAACAAACACCTGCATTGTGCATTTGCATTTTGATAAGTTTGCATGCTTGATTTAGGAAGAGTGCATTAGAGTGTGCTAATTGCTCTTTGAGAAAAGATGGTGTCTTTCTTTTCCCTTAGTAGCTAAGATTTTCAAAGTTGAAAAGATAATAAAGCTTGCTTATCATCTTAGACTGCATTTAGGAATTGTACCATACATCTCGTGGTGATCCTGAAAGGAAAACTTCTAAAAAGATCAACTTAAAATAAACTGAATGAACCTAACAACGCTTTGCAACATAACACACAACATAGAGGTCTAGGCTAGAGACGTGTTCCGGCGTCGTTAAGCCTGGTGACTGTCGATCTTGTGGGAGGTGGGTGATTCCTCCTGAGGGACGATAGCGCCAGTACGGATTGTGCTCCCTCGTACCGTCGCGTATATATTGGGAGACCCATATAGGAATATATCCTTTATCCTTAGTAAGACGTGTCAGCCGCCCTACTGATCGCAATGCACTGAACACAGCATTCAAGAAGATCGACCGCCCGTACCTTAAAAAGTATTCTGCGGTTTTGCGAAAAGTTTGGCACACCCTCTACCTAGAACTCTAGAGCAGTTTCTTTTGGTCTTTTTTATACTCTATAACACAAAAAGTCCATCCGAGCATTTGTCACTTCGGGCTCGTTAAAACATCGAAGGAGACTAGAGTCATCTTTAGCTTTTTCTCGACTCTTTAAAAGTGAAAAAGCAAGTTGTGTCTAAAGTGTTGTTAACAATTTATTTTAAACGGAACAATCACCCTTTATCCCCACGTTGATCTTCAGGTTGAAAAGATGGAGCACACCAACCAAGGAATTCCCCTTGGTGGAAATCCTAGTCCCTTCTCCTCTTGGGGAGATGTTGGTGCACCCCACATGGCCACATTGTCGCTTCCAGGACTGACAATTGGCCTACCAGTTTGGCTCTTTTCAACCAATGTCATTCAGAACACCACGATTCCTGAACAGTCGAGTCAACAGTTAGATCAGACAAGAGTTTCCCACCAGCCTTCCACTTCATCTTCCTCTCCTCCTTCCTCTTCGCTTGATGGAACTGGTAGAACCAAGTTCCTAAGGAGAAGAAGGAGAAGAAGAAGAAAGAGAAGAAGAAGAAGGAGCCTAAGGTGACTGGGGGCAAACAAGTGTCATATGACAAAAATCCACACACAGCACTCGCAAGGCCTAAATCGCCATGCGTCATATGCAAGGGAGACCACTTCCATAAAGATTGTCCCTGTATCCCTCGGATACTAAGGGACTGGTCCCCCCGTTTGCACAATTCGGTAGCGTCGACCTCTGATAGCCATGTTGACTTCTCACTGTCAACTAGTGGGAGTGAAGCACCAAGAGAGAGAGGGAAAGCTAAATTTCCCTGCAGACTATGTGAAGGCGATCACGCCATCCACCGTTGTCCCTTCTTAGACGAGGCAAAAAGAGTTCTGGAAGAGCGCCAGATTTTACGAGTGCAACTTCCTCCTAGATATCAAAAACTCTTGCCAAGTCCTTCGCTAGTTGAGAACCCGGCTGACCCGCCCAGGTGGTCAGCTGAAGCACCTATCATTGAAGATGAACCGTCTGAATCCATACGTGACGAAAGTCTAAAGGTTGAAACGGCAGTTGACCCGGTTTTGCCTTCAGAGGCTCCATCTTCGAATGATACCATCACAAAGGAGAATAAAGACGACACCGTCCAAATTCTCTTCATCAACACTGACTCTGATGAAAAAGGGGGCAATGCCACCACTCCTTTATCGTAGGAAGGAAGTTCGTCAGAGAGATATCTGGCCGTCTATTCGGTCCCACCACCAAGCAACCTAGTTGTCTCGTTCGACTAGAACCAACTAGGTAGACCCCGGTTGCCAGCCAGTATACCATTCAGAATTATTGTCCAAATATACAGAATGGTAATGGTTGGCACTATCATTGATGAAGGGGCATCTGTGAGTATCCTTTCCTCTATTGCTTGGAAAGCGCTTGGTTCGCCTGCGCTTTTTCCTGAAATGAGAAATCTATCGGGCTTTGATAAAGGAACCAGTCGCCCTTTAGGGATCCTCCCCAATGTGCCAATCACATTGAAAGGGAAGACCGTTCAAATGAAGATGATGGTCGTTCAAGGACCCTTGTATTATAACCTAGTCCTTGGACGAGACTATATATATTGCATGGGAGCCATCGTCTCATCACTCTTTAGAGTAATGTGTTCTCCGCATGAAGGAAGAATGGTCAAGCTCGTGGACCAACTTTCGTTTCCCGGATAACGCATCGCAAATAGTCATGAACCATCCCTAAATGGTCTATTCACGCAAGAAGTGTCTCAACCCACGGTCCGTCCTCCTGATGAGCGTGAGTAATCCGGGAGGATATGACTGGAACCCAGGGGGCATGCATCCTGGCCTGCTTCGGTAGGGAAACCTTGGGTATAGGGTAGGTTTCCGCGGGAGAATATGACTAGTCTGTACCCCATCCGTCTAGGAAGAGGGTTGTTCTAGAATAAGATTCTTTTGTCAAAGTTATGTGAGTTGGTGGGCTACGTCACTCACCTTTGTCTATTTCGGTAGACATTGTCGAGGAAGTGTTTTGTTTTAAAGATTAATGAGACAATCTTTTGGTAACCTGAAAAAGGTAAGCCTCACTCGTTAAAACAAATGTTTTGGCGGAAGTGAAGTAGAGGTAACCTTGAAATCGTACTTTATGCCTGGGGGCATGCAAACCTTTTGGAGTGCAAGCAAGGGGCGGCTATTTATTTTTTAAATTTTTAGGTCCTCCCTTTAAACCTGTAGGTCTAACCCTTTAAACTCGTAGGATTAGTCGTTTCCGAACTTGCATAAAGAAAGGATGCGAAGCAAAGCTTAGTGAGATGAAGCTCCATAAAAAATAGAATCTTGATGAGACACTCTTATTATATGACTGGTATATTCGAGCAATTTTATCATAAAGTTCATGCTCGTTAAAAAATAAACGCAAGATCCGAGCAGTTTTAACGCGGACTTCATGCTCGTTAAAAAATAAACATAAGCGCCACCCAGTAAATAACCACTGTGAATGTAACTTTATCAGCCATTAAAGCCTTGGTTGTGTTTGCACCGTCACCTCCACTTTTCATTTGGCCGATTGTTCACCTCCATATGATTGTTTACCCATTTTGAGGAACAGCTGCGAAGAGTGATTTCACCTAGCCATCCTTGTGACACTGTCGTGATTGGAAAATTTCAACCTGTACCTGGAATCAGCTGCTAACCTTGTTTATCACTCGTTCCTCGAAAGACGAGTCTTCTTTAAGCTCTTTTCAACGGACTCGTAAAATATGAAAAGATTGCCGAGTTTTGGCCTCCCAGCTCGTTAAAGCGACCGGAAGTGCAATCCCTCCTCTAGATTTTAATATTTTTGGACCTGAGGGATTATTGCACAAAAAGATCGAGCGCTTGTTTCTTCAGCTCGTTAAAACTATCGAAAACTCATCCCTTCTGTATTGTTTTATACTTTTTCGGACTTAAGGGATTAGATGACGAAAAAGGACTTTTGGAGTTAACTTTATGTACTTTTTTAGACTCTCTAAAAATGAAAAGGACCGAGTTATCTTTGTCGTTAGACTCGTTAAAATCACTAAATAGCGACAAACTTGTCTTTAGACGAGAACGAGTTTCACTATCGCTAGGCTCGTTAAAACATAGCGATGGGCTTTCCCGAAGGGCAGGTTATAAAACAAGCATATGTTATCCTCCTCAAGCTTGACAAAAATAAAGAGGTACTGGTCAGCAATGACTGGGGAAAAATTGGGAGAAAACTAAAGAAAACTTTGATGGTAGCAAGTCGCTCTTGAACATGAAACTTTTCCTCCGTACCACAATCGGGTTGGGTTGTTTCATTCACCGGTCACATCACCATGGTCTCGCCATACCATCCATATTTGGGGTAATGCTACTGATCCATCGCATCAGTGTCGCCATATGTTCAAGAGAAGTCGTTCAGAAAGAGTCAACCGTGTCCCATCCACTGCCATACATTATCCTTCATCCATTCATGACCGCCACCTTGAATCATATGTCACAGATCGTTTTCACCTCCATCAAAATAATTAGCTCCGTTCCGTGTCACTGATGTGGGATTCATTAAGGCCCTCCTTTGACGGATCTCTTCTTGTCGACATCAACTCATTATCCAAGAAGTTGATCTAGGGACAACCCCTTCAGTACTTTGAAGCTTGCATGCCTCAATGGCAAGTTTCTCACTTCCGGCGACAGGTATACATCAATGACCTTCGACCAGAAGATTTTGCGTGGTTTTCGACACCAAGTCCTTTATTCACACCATGTGAATTGTACTGCAGTACCTTGAGGGTCATTATCATTATCGGTGATTCATCTCGCGCTTGTTAACGGTTTACCTCATTGACCGGTAATCAAGCGATGTATTTCCATGTTCGACTTCAGAACAATTCTCACATGGATCGACTTGTACTTAGAGTGAAGATCGAACGAGTTTGAAGACCCCGGATCTAGTTTCATCCATCCGGGCTGCGATATATATTCAGTAAAGATAAAGACATTTTGACATGTACATCATTGCAGCAGATGATCATCCTACTCAAAGGATGATAATTTCATCAAAATTATCAGTCTACCATCAGACGATTGTCTATTCTATGTACAAAAATGAATTTATAAAGCTGAGCATGGGAATGCCCGCCTCAGCTAGATCATGAAAGCAGTATGAAAAATAATGTATTGTATTGTATCTTATTACAGGTCTCCTCCCAGCAAATGGATGAACTTCGGACCCTCCTGGATAAAGCATTTCACCCGATAAACGGCCTCATACTTTAGGCGGAAACTGTTATAGACACTTTTGTGCGTTACAACATTGAGCATGAAATGTCCATAATATAAGGGATCCAAAGTCCCTAAACATGTTGTTCCTACCCCTAGAGGAACAAGGCTAACAAACCACAGCAATTCACAGAAGTTCTCCACCTGAAACTGCTCAAAAACAAGTCAAATCAGGATCATGTCAATGGCTCCACTGACCATCTGCGTTGAATGTCAACTGCAACACTGGCTACCTGTGCTGAATGTCAAAGCCAACACTGGCTACCTGCGCTGAGCGAGAGTGGACATGTGGCAGACTCATTCCTCAAGGTGTCAATGCCCAAGAAGCTTCCAAAATGACACTTGCCTCAGTGAATTCGACTGGTGATGAGTAAGAGGTTCCAAATCTACAAGTGGAAGCAAGAACCTCTAAGTGGAATCAAGAACTGACAGAGGGAGAGGACACTAGTCAGATCTCAAGCTGACTCATCCTCTCTCCAAAACATCTATATATAGATCTCTCCTCCATGAGATCTGGGGGCTGGAATTTTGTTATTGCAAAGAATTGTTGTTGGTTTGAGACAGGTGAAGATAGGAATTCCATTCTCCTGGGAAGGAGATGCTGGATTGGAGCCCTCTGGGTTGTATCTCTTCCTGAACCTTGTTATTTATCAATAATAAAGCTATCTTGGTTTTCTCCTATATACTGATGTATGTTTGATGTATGATTGCATTAGTGTATTTGATTTATTTCTAATCCTGAATCATTTATGAATATGAATATCTGCCTTTGTGTTGTGTTCTTCTCTTGTCGCAAGTAGCTATTCTCTTGTGATCTCGCATGAATCTGTTGAAGCTGGGCGAGCGAGGAGGCAAGTAGCTATTGTTAGCTACCTATACCAATAGGTTTCATATTTCATGATTGGCAAAGAAAGGTCCAAATATGCTCTGCTTTGGTGATGCAAAGATCCCATATTTCCAGGAGAAAACATGTGTACATAGCTTGATGTTGACTCAATTTTGATGGGTGGTTCAACAGCCTAATCTGGACCATGCCATGTTTTAATTTTCTGTTGTAGAATAGAGAAAGAGGTCTGTCCAAACTGTTTAATCTTGGCAGACCAGTAGCTTAGGTAGAGAAGTAAGTTTCCCAACTGCTTAATCTGGGACCTTGGAAGCAATAAGGGTAGTTCTAGATACAAAATCAAAAGAAAAGCCAAGACAAAAGAAAAAGGCACATAAGGGTCTGTAAGTCTAAGTGCACCCCACAAGAAGGAACAAAAAATGCTAGGCAAGTAGATGGGTAAGCAGATGGGGTTGCAGAAATGTCATTCCTTTCAATTGAGTGTTTGGTAACATGTTTATAAAGGAATATCAGTGGATAGAGAAGGTCCTCTTCTCCATCATGTTGCAGCAAAATAAAGGAGCATGTCTAACTTCCTTTTCTCCCCTTTCACATTCATTACTAACATCCCTTCATCAGTTGTCGTTCATGAAAGCTTTTAAGGTGTTGTGTTGGTTCTTGGTTCTTAAAGAGCCACATTTCTTGTCTAAAAATTCTTTTTATTTTGATCTACTCTCTAAACTAAGTTATTTTCATATAAACTTAGTGTTTCACCCTCTCATCCCTTCCCCCCCTTCATATTAACCCCTAACTTCTTATTATCTAAATCCCCTATGTTCCCCTTTTCCCTACTATTGTAACACCATGGTGTATAAAACCCAAAACATGTATAATATCCCCCCTTGTTAGCACTATAGCTAAATAAGTTTGTTAAGGGAAACAATAGTCCACCAGGGACTATGGTCAACCCTATCATAGGATTGCTCTAACCTCTGGTTAGAGTAATAACCTCATCCTAAGCCCTCACCTCCCCTCTGTTCAAAAATTCCACAAAAAAAACCCTTTCCCTCTGCTCAAACCCACTATGAACCCTTTTTTCCTACAGATTAACCCAAAACCTGAAAAAACCCACAAAAAACCATTAAACCTATAGTCCCGTGCCCAAAATATTAAATGGAATATTTTAATGGTCGGGCGGGACCCAACCCAAAGCTGCGTCGTTGACCACAGTACCCGCCAGCCATCCGATGGCGGCCGCCCCCGATCCAACGGTGGGCGGTCGATCTCACATCCCGACCTGCCTCCCTTTAACGTCCGGGGAAGGGCGGTATTAGGGGCCATACCTGGGACGCGTGGCATGCGCTGGGGTTGTTCGAAGCCCCCCTCCCCGATATTGCCTATCACCAAAAGCGATGTGGGGAGACCGCTTACCGCCTCCCCGATACCACCCCTCCCGCACGTCAGCGCCCACGTCAATATGATGTCATGCCACTCCATCCGCCCCCGCGCCCCGTGGCCCTCCACGTGGCCCTGCCACCGCATCCGCCTGCCACCTCGTCCAGCCACGCTGGCCTCCAGCTCAGCGTCCACGTCACCTCCGTACCCGGGCCCGCCATGACGTCATGCTGACGTCATTGGCGGAAAAGGCGCCAATGACCCTTTTTGCCCAATTTTGTCGTTAAAAACGCCCGAACTAGCCGTTTGTGGTCATTTTCACGTGAAAACGACGCAGCCATTGTCGACCTGTTTGCCGCGAAATTGCCTCCAGCCATCAAATTCGAAGTTGCGGCCGCTATAACTTGGAAATTCAGCTGCAGTGAGCTCCCCCTGTTCGGCCCGAAGGCGTCCCGTGCTTGTTTTCCAGGTATTCACCGCAAGTTCCCTGTTTCGCCCCTATGCATGCCATTTCTATGTGAATTCTCCCATAAGCATTGGTCAAATCCTAAATTGCACACTGGCTGCCACTTAATTTGCCATTAAATCCACCTGCATTACCCTTTGCCCCGAGAATTCGGTATTAAAACGATAATTCACGGTTGAAATTTACAAATTCGGCCTCGAACTTGCCCGGCATTGTTCCCTTTTGCCGGGTGGAGGCCCAAGGCTGCATGTCACCAAATTGAAGCCAGCTCACCCTCTGCAATTATCCCCATCAATTCACAATCCCTGTGAATTTACCAAAAACAGCAGAAACAAGTCTGCCAAGCCTGCCTTTTCCACTGTGAAGAAGATTTCAAGCATTGTCTACAGTCAGCCAGTCACTTAAGCTCTGAGGAACCTTGCAAACCATTACACTCACCTTGTTCAAAATCAGATTACACAATGGCTGCTCCTGCACCCTCAGCCCTCAGTGTTGCTCCTTTAAATGCACCAAACAAAGACCTGGAGTCCTTGCCTCTTGCTGACAGGGACTACCTCATTGAAGACTTTGTGGGTAACAGGGACTTTCTGCAGACCTTCAGGCAATTAAGAGATGACTACCTGAATGGTCAGGATACATATGGGATATGGGAGTCAAATCTGCCATACTACTGTCTCCCCTCCGTCAATGTTTTTCTTGAGATTATTCACCTATGTGCTGAAAACTATGATGTGCAAAAAAGAGCTATTAAGTCTCCATCTGGGAGAATCCTCTTTCACATTAATCCTGAAACCATCAATAAGATGCTCCACTTTGATCAAACTGAGCTGCTGTTCCCTTTTTCCATGAATTATCTGCTGGACACTGGTGCCAAGATGACTAGTGAGGATATTCAGAAGGTCACCAGGACGTTTATGAAACCTGAATGTCAGCCTGCAGGGCCACCTCCCTACTTGGATGTCTATTTTACAGAGGTAGGAAAATTGTTGCTATACATGATTGCTTATGTGTTGGAATACAGAACCAGTGAGCATGTGGATGAAACAATGTTGGTATTGCTAGCTGCTTACAACCCAGGCCAACCCCCTGCCCGCAAATATAACTTTGCCAAGTTCATAGCTAACAAGATTCATGATCAGCTGTGCAAAGTAGACACACAGGGTGTCTTCAAGTACTCAACCTATATCTACCACCTTTTTATGTACTATCAGTGTGAGGTTTTTCAATGCTACATCAAAAAGCTGGATTATAAAGGGGAAAGAAGATATGTTATCTTCTGGACATCTGTCTATGACCAAGTCCAAAATTCACCCTATTCCTATTGTGAGTTTATTGACCAATTTGTATACCCTGTCTCTTGCTTATTGATGAGGTCCCCTCCTCCCAGAATATCAACTGAAATTCAGAAACTCCTGCATCTCTCCAAGAATTACAAAATAGGTGATTGGTACCTATATGAGGAGCATACAGTCATCAGAGTCTATGGCTGTGAGCTCTGTCCACACAGGCTCCCAAAATATGTGCCTATGAGGATATTTGCCTTGGAGTATTATAGGCAGTTAATTCAATCTGACCTCACTCACTTTCACAGCTCCTAAAAGAAATCCCATCTCAAGTTCAAGCACCAGGTGGGCCCCTTCATCATGAATAAAAAAGAAGGATGGGAAGATGCTGACCTAATCCTCAGAAACAAATACAAGCTATCACATAGTTTCTGGTGGGTCCCTTATGACCCTGAAGGCTTCATTACTGCTAGAAGAGTCAAATACAGGCTATTAGGTTATAAGCATTGCAAATATCCACACAATGAAAAATATGCCAACCAGCAAGAATGGCAGCAGGATACTTTAATTGAAAAATTAACTGAAGAAGAGACAATGCAAAAGAATGTCAGATAATTGGAAAAGACTCTTGACCTAGATTCTGTGCAGCAGGTACCCTTCAAACGGCCGCACTCAGCAGAAGAAGGGACCTTGGCCTCAAGAACTGCACCAGCCACACAGGCACCGTCTATAGCAGCACGAGGAACAGACAAAGGGAAAGGGATAATGGGTGCTGAAAAGGAAACCGTGAAAGAAAAATCGGCCCCTTCAAGTGAGCAGCAACAAGGGCAGCAACCAGAGCAGCAACAAGAGCAGACTCCCCCTCCACAAACTAAGCCACAAATAGCTCCAATTATGTAGACCCCAGCACAGGAGGAGAGGGGTACAAAAAGAGACAGAGAAGAGTCCACTCCTGCTAGTGGATCCTCCCAACAACCCTAGACCAGAAGGCAAAGATCTGACTCCCCAGAGGTAGAAGACATCACTGAAGAAATCCTTGACAGTTCAAGGAAAGACAGTGTTGTAGGGAAAAGTATCCGGCTCGGATGACCCTAACCCACTCTAAGGGTGACAGTTCCTTAGCAACAACTGTAAAGCAAACTACTGAAAGTTTTCTTCTTTATGAAAGCAAAAGAGAATGGAGAAAGCACTAACCGTTGCCTTGCGCTTAATGTCGAATCCAAACTCTCCTCTTTGGCCGCTTGCTCCTAGCTCTTTGTCCTTCTGCTCGCCCAGCTACAATGAGATCCTGCAAAACAACAAAGAAGGAAACTACAAGAGGCATGCAATCATAACTGGTTCATGGATTAGTGTAAACCAAATATGCAATCATCACAATATACAATTGAAACAAGAGCACATAGAAGAACCTCAATAGCTTTTATTAATGAAGAAATAAAGGTTCTAAGAGGATTACAACCATTGCAGGCTCCAACCCAGCAACACCTCCCAGTAGAAAGAATTGCTCTTCTTCACCTCTCTCAAACAATCTCCCAATAACTCAAGAATGAAACCAACAGCATATCATTACTTTGCACAAAATTCTAGCCTCCTGAGCTCATAGGAGAGAGCTCAATATATAGATGAATTGAGAAAGGATGAGTCAGCTTGCAACTGATGTGTAGCTGCCTTGTGTCCTCTCTCTCTTCAGTTAATCTTTAGTTGATCTTCAGTTCTTGAGTCCACTTGGTGAACCTTGCTTCCACTTGGAGAAACAAAGCCTCTGACTCATCACAAGGCGAAATACCTGATCCAAGTGTCATTTTTGGAAGATTCCAAAGCTATGACTCACTCTGCCACATGTCCAAACTCGCCCAACGCAGGTGGGCTTTGTTCTGCCTGCTTTGCAACGCAGGTACACCATGGAGCAGTTGTGTTTCAGCGCAGAAACCCAGTGGAGCACCTGCTTTGATTTCAGGATTGCTTGTTTTTGAGTTTTTTCAGGTGGAGAACTGATTTGAGAGCTATTGGTTTGCTGTCCTTGTTCCTCTAGGGGTAGGAACATCATGTTTAGGGAACTTTGGATCCCTTGGATTATTGACAATTCATGCTTGTTGCTGTAAGGCACAAAATTGTCTATAACAGATGCCCCCTAAAGTATGAGGTCGTTTATCGGGTGAAATGCTTTATTGAGAGGATCCGAAGTTCATTCAATCTGCTGAGAAGTATCCTGTAATAAGATACAATACAATACATTATTTTTCATACATTTTTCATGATCTAGCTGAGGCGGGCATTCCCATGCTCAGCTTTATAAATACATTTTGGTACATAGAGCAGACGATCGTCTGATGCTAGACTGATAATTCTCTGCCGAATTTATCATCCTTTGGAAAGGATGATCATCTGCTGCAATGCTATACATATCAAATGTCTTTATGTCCTGAATATATATCGCAGCCCGGATGGATGAAACTAGATCCGGGGTCTTCAATCTCTTCCGATCTTCACTCGATGTACAAGTCGATCCATGTGAGAATTTCTTGAAGTCGAACATGGAAAGACATCGCTTGATTACCGGTCAATAATGTAAACCGTTAACAAGCGCGAGAGGAATCACCGATAAGGATGATGACCCTCAAGGTACGGCAGTACAATCTACATGGTGGGAATAAAGGACTTTGCGTCGACCACCATGCAAAATCTTCTGGTCGAAGGTCATTGATGTATACCTGTCGCCGGAAGTGAGAAACTTGCCATTGAGGCATGCAAGCTTCAAAGTACTGAGGGGGGTGTTCCTAGATCAACTCCTTGGATAATGAGCTGATGTCGACAAGGAGCGATCCATCAAAGGAGGGCCTTAATGAATCCCACATCAGTGACACGGAACGGAGCTAGTGATTATGATGAGGTGAAAACAAACTGTGATGTATGATTCAGGGTGGCGGTCATGAAGTGGATGAAGGATAATGTATGGCAGTGGGTGGAACAGGGTTGACTCTTTACAGAACCACATCTCTTGAACATATAATGACACTGATGTGATGGATTGGTAGAATTACCCCAATTGTGGACGGTGTGGCAAGGACCATGGTTCTGCGACCGGTGAATGAAACAACCCAACTCGATGCGGACGGAGGACAAAGTGTCATGTTCAAGAGCGACTTGCTACCATTAATACTGTGAGGTTCTCCCAATTTTTCCCCAGTCATTGCTGACCAGTACCTCTTTATTTTTGTCAAGCTTGAGGAGGATAACATATGCTTGTTCTATAACCTGCCCTTCGGGCAAGCCCATCGCTATGTTTTAACGAGCCTAGCGATAGGGAAACTCGTTCTCGTCTAAAGACAAGTTTGTCGCTATTTAATCATTTTAACGAGTCTAACGACAAGGAAAACTCGGTCCTTTTCATTTTTAGAGAGTCTGAAAAGGTACGAAAAGTTAACTCCAAAATTCCTTTTTCATCATCTAATCCCTTAAGTCCGAAAAAGTTTAAAACAATACAGAAGGGATGAATTTTCGGTTGCTTTAACGAGGCGAACAAAACAAGCGCTCGATCTTTTTGTGCAATAATCCCTCAGGTCAAAAAAGATTAAAATCTAGAGGAGGGATAGCTTTCCAGTCGCTTTAACGAGCTGGAAGGCCAAAACTCGGCAAACTTTTCATATTTTACGAGTCAGTGAAAAGAGCTCAAAGAAGACTCGTCTTTTGAGGAACGAGTGATGAACAGGGATAGCAGCAGATTCCAGGTACAGGTTGGAATTCTCCAATCATGGCAGTGTCACAAGGATGGCTAAGTGAAATCACTCTTCGCAGCTGTTCCTCAAAATGGGTAAACAAACATATGGAGGTGAACGATTGGCCAAATGAACAGATGGAGGTGATGGCATATAAACACGACCAAGGGCTTTTAATATGGCTTTCAAAGGTTACATTTCTCGAGGTTGTTTACCGGTTCATTTTTTCTGGGTGAGCTTGAACTGCTAGGGGAAGATTGCTCACAATCTACGTTTATTTTTTAACGAGCATGAACTTCTGCACAAAAACTGCTCGATGATTGCGTTTATTTTTTTAACGAGCATGAACATTGCCAAAACTGCTCGATGATACGCTTGCATGCCCCCAGCATAATAACGCAAATCGAGGTGCATGCCCCCCAAGCTTCATTGCATTCAACTTTGTTGGTTGGAATGAAGGTTTACCATTGAGATCTGGAAAGGGGATTGTTTCATTTTTTAATGAGGTTGACATAGTAAAAGAACTATCCTCATAGCCCACTGTATTTACAGTATTCGATAGAAAATCGAAAACTGAAGGATGATAAAGGTCATCTTGAGTATCTTCTCCACAACCCGGGAGAAGGGAACAATGGTGGGAATCATTCCATGGTGCCCCGTCAATTACCATTGATTGGACTATTCCTTTGTCGGTTCCATGCACTCGCGACCAAGGACATGAAGGGGTGCCATATTCTCTAGACCTATCTATCCAAACGCTTGATGAGCGTTGATTTGGGGTTGCCCCCCACGCCAAGAAAATTGATTGCTACAATACTTCCATTGGGCTTGGGGACAAAACCTTTACATGATCCATGTTGATATCGTTTTCTGACATCTTTTGTGTGGAAGATATCATATTGCAGGCCCCTACCGTCGCCACTTCTCCCACAATGAATGGTGGCAGAAGGGTGAAAGTTCCCATTAATGTAGGATCTTTTAGTAGGCCTGCTCCGATATTTTGAAACGAATGGTCGCTTCCATGGATCAGAGGAACGCTTCCTGTAACTTGTGAACCATTAGGGAAGAAATTTTGTTGGTCAATGATCGTAATCCCTCCTTGAAAGGGGAATGCGATTTTCCTGAAATAGGACGACAGAACAGCTTCCATGGCATAAATCCATGGTCTTCCCAGTAGGATGTTATAGTCAAGATTGCCATCGATGACTTCAACATCTATTTCTATTGTTTTGCCCCCTAGTTCAACTTTCAAGTTACTAAGGATACCGTAAGGGGTATATGTCCTTCCGTCGAATGCTTTTAATGTTGTCGATGATCGCGACAAGGTTGGAGATCCTAAAGTTTTCCAGCAACTCATCGACATAATACATGTCGATGCCCCCTCATCAATAATTGTTCGATGAACAGTTTTGTTGAGGGCTTTCACTTGGACGAGGAAAGCTAGTTGAGCTGGTAACTGAGGATCATATCCTTTGTGATCAAAGGATACAAGATTGGAATCTTTAGGATCCACCCCACCAATCGCTGATAACAATGCCTGCCTTTGGGATGGGCAATTTTGTAATACTTCAAGAGTCGACATAGCAGACGGCGATTGCGCCAAATCTTCCACTATATTATAATGCTGTGCCGCTCTGGCACGAGGATTAAATGTCGACTTGTGTACTACTCCCTTTGGTGGTTTTATTGTTAATTCATGTGTGATGGGGGGTACAACTTCTGCCGAAGTTGTTGAACTGCTAGGTTGATCTTTACCTTTATCGTTCGACACCTGTGGATTCCCGTAATCTTTGTTCCTTGTCGAAATCAAAGCATCATTCTGTTGCTTCGATATCGATAACATAAGCACTTGTGACGGTGAAGCATTTCCACTACCAACTAGATTTTTTCCTCGATCGGGAAACGGATCAGTTAACACAGCTGGAGTTTGCGAACTCTTTAAGAATCTTTTTAGATCAGCTTTGTATGGACATTCTCTCGTCCAGTGATCCTCATCGCATATCTGACACTCATAAGGTGGTTTCCTATCTCGAGGAGGGCTTGAAGAATTTTTTCGAGGAGATGACTCACCTTGTTTATTCTTCTTCCCTTTGTTTTGTTTCTTCTTGCTTCCTGGTTGATTGGTTTCTTTGCCCTTATCTGTTGATACGGCATTTACTTCCGAAGCAAGAACTTCTTCATGCGCATTTTGATTCGAATCCTTACGGGCCTTCTTTTGATGGGTCTTTTTCGGATTCGTGTTTGCCGTGCCAATCACGCCATCGCCGGCATGAGAGTCACTATTTGATTTAGGAGGAGGAGGGATTGAAAACTCTGGTCTAGGGGCATCTGGTATTTTGTCATAGAGCGTGCCGGACTGAGTATATACTAAATCCAAGTATTGCGCACGAGCGATAACTTGCTCTTCTGTTACGACTCCTCCCTTTGCTACATCTTCCGTTATAGCCGGAAGTAATGACTTTATAAACCACTCAGCTAAAAGCTGATCAGGAACGTATGTTTTAACCATTCTTCGTCGACGTCGCCACTCATGTATATGATCTGATATATGAGTTGCGGTTGTCTGTTTGAAGTTAGTCAATATCTCTGTTCCCGTTTCGTACCTTATTGGTAATTGAAAGTGGGTCAAGAATGTCGTGGAAAGGGAGCCAAAATTGTCGAACGAAGCTCTAGGCAATTCTATATACCATTTTGCCGCTGGACCTGTCAATGTCCTCTGAAAGAGGTGAAGCCTTATCGAATCGTCATTCAAGGTGTTCGACGAACACCATAGGTGAAATGTCATCACATGATTCGACGGGTCTTCACCTAGATTTCCATTGAATTTAGGAATGTCGGATGGAAGTTTGTGCGGAATCACTGGCCACCAAGGGGCGTAAGCAATTGGATCATTTGTTAACCGATGTAAATCAGGCAATTCTAAAGTCGCCACGAATGGTAACTGCTGGTTCAAGTTAGGTGAAGCGTAACCAGGATACGATGGAATCGCCTGAACAATCGGTCTTTGCATACCAGCATAATGGAGTTGATGTTGGTATGATGAATACGGTTGATGGACTTGACCACTATAAAGTGGTTGATTTTGACCATTTTGAATATATGGTTGTCCAGTATTCGCAAATATTTTCTGTTCAGAACCTTGGTACACTTGTTGGAATTGCGGCTGTTGGTATTGCATTATCCACGGTTGCGACACCATGGGTTGTTGCACTACACTAACCATTGGACCAAGATGTGGGGTAGTTGTACCCAACTGTACTTGTGTTGTCCCACCAGTAGGTGATTGTGGTTGGGTTGCAAGGTCAAGGGGCTGTTGCATGAGAACCTGAGCAATCTGGGGTTGACATACAATAGGCATTGTTTAAACTTGCGACACGGTCACAATAGCCGGTGTAGTTGGGATGTTTGTCACAGGTACACACTGTTGCATAGAATATACAACTCTCGGTGGCTGGGATAGCACAGGTACCAAAATACTCGTTGCAATTCCACCATAACTTGAATAAGGTTGAGAGCTCCCGTATGGGTACTGCCCCCCATACGGTAGCAACCCAGAACTCAAGGCAACTGCCTGTCTTGGAGGACTGGATGGCCTAATTAGATTCCCAAAAGGGTCAATTTGATGAGCCTCACCATGAGAGTTACCAGACATTACTCCGAAACAAACAGGAATAGACCATACTGTCGAGATAGTCTCTTGGTGGACTCCTTCTAGCGACTGCGAGCTAGTTGGGACAGATGGTATGCCGGCGAACATTGTTGGATTTGCAGCAGGTAATTCTGCCGTCGCCGTGTCATTCGACACAGTCCTAGATGTCGACGGTTGTTCAGTCATTTTTAGTCTATCCAATTGATCACCTAGTAATTCTACAGGAACTTCCACTGGTGATGGACAAACTTCTGTTGTAGCAGGAAATAGAGTGACCCCTACTCCAAATTGAATTGGAGTGGATACTTGCGGTTCCTCTATAATTTCCTCTATCGCAATCAGACCAGGTGGAAGAGGAAGACCGTCAGGTCCGTAAAAGATTTCCGGTGCCGAAGAAGGGGTTGTATCGACTGCGACGGATGTTTGAGGAACAAAACTCTCTGGACCGGTTACAGATGGAACTGGTTCAGTCATACGAGTATTTTCCCCCAGACTAGGATCAGTATTACTGTCCCTCTGTGGCGATTGAACTTCTTCTATCGAGGCAGGGTTTCCAGAAATGTTTGGAGTGACCAGAATCTCAGATGTTGTTGGAACGCTTGTTCTAACTTTTAAAGGAGATTTTGAACTGGTTCGACGAGCTCGCTTTGTCCGGATTGTTTTCGATTCCGGAGACAAAGATGGTTGACTCGCAAGCCTCCGAGAACGACGGATATTCAATTGAATTTCTTCCACGATTGTGGATTACTCGATCAACTAAAATATAAAGGGGAAAATTTGTGTTTCCGATTTGAATGAATTTTATTAGACGCTTTTAAACATAACTTTGCTTTTTCATGTTTTAAGAGTCGAGAAAAAGTTAAAGATGACTCTAGTCGCCTTCGATGTATTAACGAGCCCGAAGTGACAAATGCTCAGTTGGACCTTTTCAGTTATAGAGTTTGAAAAGGGCCAAAAGAAACTGCTCTGGAGATCTAGGCAGAGGGTGTGCCAAACCTTTCGCGAAACCACAGAATACGTTTTACGGTACGGGTGGTCGATCTTCGTGAATGCTGTGTTCACTGCATCGCGATCAGTAGGGCGGCCGACACGGCTTCCTATGGATAAAGGATAATTGCCTATAGGGGTCTCCCAATATATACTCGACGGTACGTGGGAGCACAAGTCTGTATTAGTGCCACCGACTCTCGGGAGGAATCACCCACCTTCGTAGAGATCGACAGTCACTATGTTTAACGACGCCGGAACACGTCTCTACCTAGACCTCTAGATGTTTGCGTTATGTTTCAAATGCGTTGTTAGGTTCATTCAGTATATTTTAAGTTGATCTTTTTAAAGTTTGCCTTTCAAGGTTCACCACGAGATGTATATGACAAATTCCTAAATGCAGCCTAAGATGAGAAGCAAGCTTTTTCAAATCTTTTTGACTGATGAAAATCTTAACTACTGAGAGAGAAAGAAGGCAAATTCTTTTCACACAGTTCATACAGCACAAACTAATGCACTTTCTCCTAAATCATCATGCAAACTTTTCAAATGCAAAATGCACAATGCATGTATTTTCTTTTCCCTTTCTTAATGTGGATGGATACAAAAAGAAAGTGGTTATATAACTTTGATTTCGATTTAAAGCGAAAGTAAACAAGCTTGTCCAAAATCAAAAGACACCTTAAGATTCACTTGTTTAATCACTGGAAATACATGAAATCAAACCATACGAACGAAAGTAAAATGACTAACCAGCTATGGACAGCAAACAAGCTAACTCTTTAGACCAGCAAAACGCCTAACACAGGTTCAGATCTAAGAGGCCAAAAGCATGACTAGTTTACTTTTCGTTATGGGAAATTGTAAATGAGCAAGAAATACAAAGAACAAGTACAATTTCATTATATAACAGAGGCAGAATGATGGCAAGTAATATTGGTTTCAAAACAGGCACAAGACTGACACCTAGCAGCAAAACTAAGTGAAAACAGGCAAGAGAAAAGAGGAAACCCCAAATGCACTAAGCAAATTTGGGTCAACGCAGGCTCTGCATAGTCAAACTGGCTCTCAGCGTAGGTAGCCAGTTCGGGACCTACGTTGCAAAGCAGGTAGCCTGTGTACTACCTGCTTTGGAAAACGAGAGTTGCGTTTTCACAGTTTCCGGGTCATAATTTTCTCAAAAATGCACGGTTTTTGCTCAAATCAGAAGAATTTAGTCAAGCATACTCAAAGGGATGATTTAGAAGGTTCAAAGCTATCACTAAGAGCTTACAAGGATCTTTGTAGATCAGCTCTTCAAATCATGAATCTACTCAGACAATGAGCAAGAGTAGCAGCCCCTCTACTTCGCTTTTGATATAGTCAAAAGCTTTTCGATTTGGTACTCTTTTGTTCAGGAAATGAATAGCAAAGATACTACAAACACAATCAAATGGATACGATCCCCAGCGGAGTCGCCAGTTTGTTGTAGGGAAAAGTATCCGACTCGGATGACCCTAACCCACTCTAAGGGTGACAGTTCCTTAGCAACAACTGTAAAGCAAACTACTGAAAGTTTTCTTCTTTATGAAAGCAAAAGAGAATGGAGAAAGCACTAACCGTTGCCTTGCGCTTAATGTCGAATCCAAACTCTCCTCTTTGGCCGCTTGCTCCTAGCTCTTTGTCCTTCTGCTCGCCCAGCTACAATGAGATCCTGCAAAACAACAAAGAAGGAAACTACAAGAGGCATGCAATCATAACTGGTTCATGGATTAGTGTAAACCAAATATGCAATCATCACAATATACAATTGAAACAAGAGCACATAGAAGAACCTCAATAGCTTTTATTAATGAAGAAATAAAGGTTCTGAGAGGATTACAACCATTTCAGGCTCCAACCCAGCAACACCTCCCAGCAGAAAGAATTGCTCTTCTTCACCTCTCTCAAACAATCACCCAATAACTCAAGAATGAAACCAACAGCATATCATTACTTTGCACAAAATTCCAGCCTCCTGAGCTCATAGGAGAGAGCTCAATATATAGATGAATTGAGAAAGGACGAGTCAGCTTGCAACTGATGTGTACCTGCCTTGTGTCCTCTCTCTCTTCAGTTAATCTTTAGTTGATCTTCAGTTCTTGAGTCCACTTGGTGAACCTTGCTTCCACTTGGAGAAACAAAGCCTCTGACTCATCACAAGGCGAAATACCTGATCCAAGTGTCATTTTTGGAAGATTCCAAAGCTATGACTCACTCTGCCACATGTCCAAACTCGCCCAACGCAGGTGGGCTTTGTTCTGCCTGCTTTGCAACGCAGGTACACCATGGAGCAGTTGTGTTTCAGCGCAGAAACCCAGTGGAGCACCTGCTTTGATTTCAGGATTGCTTGTTTTTGAGTGTTTTCAGGTGGAGAACTGATCTGAGAGTTGTTGGTTTGTTGTCCTTGTTCCTCTAGGGGTAGGAACATCATGTTTAGGGAACTTTGGATCCCTTGGATTATTGACAATTCATGCTTGTTGCTGTAAGGCACAAAATTGTCTATAACAGACAGGGAGGGCAGCCAGCATACAGGTACAAGCTCCTTTCAGCAGGAGCAAGGATTACAACTTGGTTTGGAGGTGTCCTCCTCCTCTCAGCAGAGCAAGAAGCCCAAAAGCACTGAGGCTTCTTTCAAGCAAATTAAGGCACAGAATGACTTGCTGAGGGTGGAAGTCTACAAACAATTTCTTAATGCAACACCAGCCCAAAAAGAAAGGCTAATGTATGTATATGACATTCAAGAGGAGAAAATAATCCTCAGCCATTTCAAACCTACAGTGCCCAATCCAAAATCAGGGGAAGATTATGTGAAGACAAGGGTGGAGGTCCTAGCCAAAGACATCCATCCCATGGACCAAATTGAACTCCACAAACAGACTGGAGAGATGGTTTATGCAACCTTGGTGGACAGGGCAACCATGGCCCATGAGTTGAAAGAATCACTAAAAAATACCAACACTCAGTTGGATTTTAAAAGAATGTCCTCCCTAGCCAAAGACAACAGAATAAAATCACTTGAGGACATTATTATTGACCTAGGACATGATCCTAAGGATCCAAAGGGTGTAAGGGCCCTTATGAAGAAAAAGGAGGATGACCTGAATGCATTAAAGAAGAGGTTAAATCTGCTGCCCACAAAGCACCCTCAAATAGCAGAGCTACAAAAGGAAAAGCAGGCCGATGAGCAACTGGACCTCATAATGCAGCTAAACCAAAAGGTCCTCGACTTGGAGAGAGATCTTGAAGGGGCACTACAAGATAAACAGGGAGAATCTACATCCCAAGCTCGTCCAACTACTTCAACCACTGCAACAACTACAGAGGCAGCAGTGGCTCCCACAACAGAAGCAGTAGCAACAACAACAGCTCCAGATTCCAGCACAAGCGTAGAAGAATTGACTAAGGCCATCAAAGAAATGGAGCTCCAGGAAAATGAGATAAAAAAGGCCAAGGAAAAATTGGCAGAACTGGATGCCAAGTATGATAAATCGAAAGTGACTGTAGCAGAGCAAGGCATAGAAATAAAGGCCCTAAAAGAAAAGATAAAGGCCTTAGAGAAAGAGCTAAATCTGGAGAGTGCCATGGCTGAGATAAAAAGAATTCTATGGGCCAAAATTGGCCAATCCATCACTCAACAATGGAGGTCAATCAAAACTATACATGAGCAGATGGATTTAATTGGCCAAGCATAGACAGAAATTCAGAGGGCCAAAGCATTACTGGGAGACAAACCTGAACAGGCAAACATAATGATATATTTTTTGAATAGGCAAGAAAAGGAGGAACTGGCAGCCATCGACATTGTCAATAGAATAGAGGTTGTCCTCACAGCCAAAAAAGTGCTAACTCTCAGAAATTATGTACAAACTGTGGAGAGGAAGTGCTATGAAATACAGGCTGATGTGGAGGAGTATAAAGTCAAGATGGCAGTGCTGCAAGCAAAGGGACTGCCCAGCCTACTAAGCGGTGCAGGAAGACTGATCTCTCGAGATCAATTTACCAATAGGATGGAAACTTATATTAAAAATCAAATCACTGCATCTGGCAGTACATCTGGGGAAACAGGGCCTCCAACAGGACAGAGCCTATACGATAAACTTGAAGGCCTGTTTTTTATTGAAAATGAGGTAAATCACCTTTTTGAAACTCCTCCAAACTTTTACAGATATACAGAGGCCGACGAAACTTTGATAAAGATTCGAAGGCATCAGCTGCCCAAGGAGGATTGGTGGCAGGCAATGCTTCAAATTTGCCACGGTAGCCTCAATTGCTCTGTCACTACCATCTCCAACTCACTAGAAGACAAACAGCAGAATCAAGTCAGTATTAAAGGTAGCTGAAAGGTGACTCAGCACATGGACAACGACATCTAGCCCAAAGGATAAGAAGATACGCGGATTTTTGGACAGCGTACCCTCAACCAACTCCAACAGCCACCAAGTCAACAGTTTCTGACTATTTTGGACAGCTAAAGCACTAAAGAGTTATTACAACATTAAATTTCTCAGCTACAAGACTCCAGGAGTTGGCATAACATCAATGAGCCATTAACTCATTTCTTTGATATTTTTCTTATGTAAATTTTGTATATATACCCCCCTTAGCAACGCATAAGGGGTTGGTGATTTTCACTCTGAGGCAAATCTATTGTACACTTTCAGATTATCTAATACAAAGGGCTGGAACAACTCAGTGATTTCCTGGAACTTTGATGTCTTGCTGATGACATACGTGATGTTGCAGAATTCTTGTGCTGTCTGATGAAATAATAAGTTTTCCTTAATCTCTATTCTGTCTTCTTATGTTACTAAATCATGCTCATGTTTCACTAATCTAGCAATAGAGAAAAGGGATAGTGCAGGATATGTTTGGTTACACCCTGTGCTCAATCTTTTATTGCTGTAAATGTTTTCTTCAGAATTAACTATGGACATGAATTCTTAAATGCTCATGTTTTTCATTAATTCTATAATGTGAATGTTGTCTAGAAATTCTTCACTGCTTCTAATTAATATTTTCACCTCTTTTTCATATCAGTTTATTGGAAGATTCTTAACTGCCTTTCATGAACTGGACACATCACACTCAATCACAATTTCAAAGAATTATTTCTCAGACACTTAACTAGCTCTGCAGCACCACTACTGTATCAACACAGCACACCAAACTACTAAAGGACCACTGGCTCCATGCCCAATGACCTAGAACATATTAGTGAACACATATATATCTTGATTGAAACCATCACCCAACCAAGTCCAAAAAAAAACCTTGAGCATCATAGCTAGCCTAAAATCCTTCTCAAAACAGAGACAAACCATAAAGAGAGAGCCCTCTCTGATTACAGTTTGGCTAGAAACTGTAATCCAAAGATTGGTTAGTGGTTACCCCGGTCGTATTCCCTTGGGAGTCAAAGGGAACAACCTGGGTGTTAACATAATTGGCGACTCCACTGGGGACACCATCTTATTTTTCAACTGTTGTCTGTCCATAGATAGTGGTTCTAAAAGCTTGAGCAGTCCCTTGAAACAGTTCTAAAATATCCTAAAATAACAAAAACAAGTTCAGAAGCTGGCTCCTAAAAGGGAAACTAGACACACTAGGTCAAATCCTGACCCCAATCCACCAGCTACTTTTGAAAACCCTAATACAATCCCCAAAATCATTAGGAAACAGCAAAGGCAGGAAAATCCTACTGATTTGAGTCCTGAGGCAGCCTACCCTGAACCAGTTCCTACTCCAATCAAGGTTCTATTTCGGTCTACCCCTGTTTCCCCCAGTTCACCATCTACATCTCAAAGCCCTCCTTTCACACCTCCATCCACTGCACATATTCCCTTGACCAACACTCTAGTTTCCACCGTTCCCAATCCCCTTGTTGTACCAGTCATTCATGCTATCCCAGTTATCCCTGTAAATCCTATAAATCCTGCAAATATGCTAATAGATATGCACCCCTGCAGTTGCCTGCCAATGCTGCAGCTCTACCCCAGGACTACCAATCCAAGATCTCATATTTTGACTCCACTGGCCCTTTCACAGCAATTCAGCATGCCAAAAGGATGCTAGACCACTTTGAGAACTATGAAATAGATGATGACAGTGTGAGAATGAGAATCTTTGTTCAGAGCCTGACAGGGGATGTAAGAACTTGGTTTAGATCACTGGCTGTAAATACCATCACAACTCCTGATGAGCTTTATCAAGCCTTTACTAACAGATGGGAGAAAAAGAAAGATCCCCTGCACATACTTGGTGAATATGATACAATCAAATGAGGTCCTCAAGAGACCGTTTTGGAGTATTGTGCAAGATTCAACAATGTATATAACGCAATACCACAGAATCTAAGACCTCCTCCCGATTTAGCCTTGTACAAATTTCCGGATGGTTTTGACCCTGATATGGCATATCAGTTGAAGGAAAGAGCTCCTGAAACCCTTGAAGATGCCCAAAAGGTTGTTGTCACAGTAGAGGTCAACCTGATTGCCAAAAGAAACAGGGCAAGATTGGAAAAGAGAACCACCTTCAAAGAAGAACCCTCAGCCTTTGATCAAAAACTGGATGCAATACTCACTGGTATGAAGAGATTGGGTGATAGAGTAGAATCAGTTGAAAGAAAGTCATCATGGGAAGCACCACAAAATAATCCTATTAGAAATCCCAATTTTAGGAGAAATCAAAACCCAAACGTGGGCAAGGCCGGTTCTGATCCAGACATTAGGCCTCCTTTCCAGGAAAACTATACTGAGGCATCCACTTCGAATGAGCAAACAGATGACACCCACATTAACCTCATGGGCTTGAATGATGAGCAACAAGTTTTTCTGAGTCAAGAGGATCATAAGGATGATGAAATTCAGCAATTCCAAACCAGGTCAGGTGAGTCATTCGACTTTAAACAAGGCTATGACACAGCTGTTTATGAAGTTTATAAACAATATAAGCTAAGAAGCAGAACTATAAATGTAGCACAGCCTGAAAAAATAAAGGATAACCAGCAGCCCTGTTATCACTGAAAATAGTGTTGCCAAAATTTTTCAGTTTAGCTGAAGGACAAACTGTTTTTGTAGCGCATGAATCCGTTAGCAGTTTCGCAGCGCCTCCTGTTTTAGTGATTTCGTAGCGAAAAACACTGATCTTGCACTGGCAGCGCTACGAAATTGAGGATTCGCTGATCAGGGACATCTCCAGCATGACTGAGCAGTTTGGAATAGCTGGAAAAGCAACTCTAGTGTCTTTAATGCCATATTTCGCCTCACTCCAATCTCTGATGGGAAAATACTTATTGATAATGTGCATATATCAAATGTTTCTCTCAAAGAACTCCGCTCCAGATTGACTGTTGTCTCCCAAATTCCGTTCTTATTTGAAGGGTCTTTATGGAAAAATTTGGATCCCTTTGGTAGCATTAATCCAAATGGAAGATTTGCTGTTGTATGTGGTAATAGTGAATACATAATTTATACAGCATTAGTAGGGAGCGTAGTGGCATGTTTTGATTGACAATTTCTTCGGTCTTCTGGAGAATGCAAGCCCAGCCTCGTGGTAGAGTCTGAGGAGGTTTAATCAGAAGGCAAGGAACATATGCAATGAGGACATTAGCTAATTTGAATCATAATACCGCATCAAAGTAATTTGGGTATATTAGCCATCTCAGATAATAGCCTGGTGACTAGGCATGCTGTCTCACCAAGTCAAGGTGTTCACTTTGAGAGCAAGAAAGAATTATCTAGGTCATTCACCATAATCGTCGACTCTAAAGATGAATGCTTTGAAGAGAGTTCTCTTCATGGCTTGTCTGGAAGCAGTGTTAATATCACAATGCAGGAGGATCGGCTAGTCGTTGTTCGCCTCACGTGGTTTCTCTGTCATCTTTGAGATGTCGTTTAGATCAGCCTGGTGTCTCTTCCACATCATTCACTCGCCTAGGTAAAAGGAGAGGCAGAGTAATTGCAATGGCTACTGGAGAGACCTCTATTGATCCAGTGAAGCCATTGACGAATGTCCTCAAACCTGTTCAGGAAGCTTGGGAAAAGACTGATGACAAACTTACTGTTGATAGACTGGGCTTTGCAGCTGTGATAGTGCTTTGGGGCTTCAACTGGACTTATCGCGGCAATTGACAAGTTTCCTCTTATTCCAAGCGCATTTGAATTTGTTGAAAATCTGTTTCCTGGGTGGTTTATATACCAAAATTTGTTCTTCAAACCGGATAGGGAATAGCTATGGGCAAAAAAGTTCAAAATGTTATATCAGAAATTACAGGCCAGTGAGTTTGGTTTTTTCACCCATGCATTAATAAGCATGCTGAAGACTGTGCAGATTTATAGAAGCCGGAGACACCAAGGAAATCATATGTAACGTGGCATTTCTTGTTGCATGCCCACCGTCAGGCTTTTCTCCGCTTGTGACAAATCGTGTTATTTGAAACATCGGATTTTTAGAGAGATTTAGATGACTGTAGCATCTGTCCGGTAAAAGGAGGGGTTAATGAAAGGAATTGTTTCACTTATACATAACCCTGTGGATTCAGGGCAAACGGCTGGCTTGATTCATGTAAGCTCGATAAAGTCCGTTGGACAGGTGTCACAACACAGTATTTAGCAACACCATGTGTCGAGAAGGTGTATGAACACATTAAAGAGACTTTAAAGCGAATATGCAACCATTGTTTATCGCTGGCCCGAGTCTAAGACTGCAATACCTGAAGATAAAGAAGGATGGCGCAATTCATACCAAAGATACTGTCAATTCAGGGTTTTCATAATCAAATGTCAATGACAGAGAGGAAAAATCGTTGTCATAGAGACAAGGAAGCAAATGGCAGAGCTCGAAATAGATAAGTTCCTCAGTCAAGGTGGACTGTATTATTTTGATGTGGTCTTTTACAAACGTGGTAACGTGCCGGTCACATGCTCCAGCTGTTGGCTTAGAGAAGGAGGATTGTCATATATATTTTTAGCGCTCACTTAAAAGCCACGGGTCAAGAAAATAGCATTAGCAGAAGATGTGATATTGGAAAGCTCAGCACGGCATCTGATGTCTCAAACATTGCGGCTTCTTATGTCAAATTCATAGAATCAGGGGTGCGTTGCCGGATTGACTTGATATTACACATTTTTTTCCAGTTATATGAAAAATTCGATTTGGTGTGGTATCCAGTGGTTTCTGTAATAGGTAGAACACAATTTGATGAACCAGAGTTCATTAAAAGGATTGGCAGTCACGTGTATTTTCTTCTGTTCCTTTACAAAGGGTGATACTCCTTGAAGTCAGCCGATATCTGAAGAATTATCTGTTGCATAATTTTGAGCTCGACAACGCAACCTTTCAGCATCTTATGTCTATGATTTTAATGGCGAAGGAAAGGCTTTCATGACAGGGACAATGCATTTGAGAGTTTCTTAAGATGAGTTTGGTTACTGAAACAGCAGGAAAGAAACCTAAACATAGCAGAGAAACAAATTACTTGATTGCTATGTCATTTTATATACTTATCATTCTGGGAACCGAAAAGAAGATTACTATCTCTGTTTCTGGCTAGGGCCGCAGAGCATAATGGATGACTGAATGACTGCTGCTCGGTTAGTGAACACGATGGTAAACTCTTTAAAAGGAAAATACAGCTGCTCCATTGTATGATTTTGTCGAGGAATCTTGTACAATATATTAACATAAGCAGTGCCTCTGTAAACACATATGCACATGAGGATATATCTGTGGGTTCATGAATGATGGGCCTGGATGCAGAATATATTGATGATAGACGTTTCTGTTGTAGCAGCATGGAAGATGAGATATGTTCAACTGGATAAATTAAAGTACTAACAACAGCTGAGTATATATGGACATTCAATAATGAAATGCCACTAAAATTTGAATCTTCATCAGATAGATGGAGTTAAGGTTGTAGAGGAAGGAAAAAAGGAAGCACGAATTTTTTCAAATAAGTTGATGAGCAGATTTTATGGTGATCCCAGATGTTTCTATTGTATGGCCACAGTTGATTTTAGATGATCAAAAGGCCCGTTCAAGGAAAGTTTGAGTTCCCAATGTCACATTCATTGGTAGTTTAAGCATTCAATGTTGAAATTTTCCAATAGTCTCTTTCCATCTATATTTGACATTAGAGAATGGAATTTTTGTGAAAGGACACAGCCATCTATAATAGATGCTTCAAGAGATTAACGCGCACCTTTTAAGAACGTTCCAGCAGTTCTTATGGGGAATTGGACTCTTATCCGAGGGTTTTGGTCTATACCAACAGAAGGATCAAGACATTATTATTCACCTTCTGTGGACGGTCCAGTATGCAGTAAATTACTTTACATGGATGTTGTGGGAGGTTCCAAGAGTCCTTTAACAGAGGAGACAAGTTTTTCCTCAGGAGAAATATTTGTTGCAAGCAAATCTTTTCAAAACAATCAAGTGCTTAAGCCATGAACACTGATGATTATTTAGAAAACCAGAGAGGAAGAGTGTATTTTTTAAAATCACACAGCAGTTTCGTAGCGCGCTACGAAACTGCTGTAGGTGATAATTTAAAGTGCAGAGCAGCTAGTCTAACACGGTGAGCGGGAGTTGAGGAAGAGGAACAGCTGTTTATTAAGGACCACCTCCAGCACATCATAAATCTGGCGTTACTCCATACTTGGGGTCATTAAAGGATTTGGGAGCAGGCTGCTATATTTTAGGAGAATGTTGGGAGACAAAAGACGTGCAAACAGGGCATTTCCCTTAGTTAATTAATGAAGCCGTCTACATGACTGGAATCCAAGGCCAGCTCATTCAGTACGTTCTCCTTCAACCATCTCAGCTTAACTGAAGAAGGACAGCTGTCACAGCATTCAATGAAGCATCAAGCCTAAGAGGAGAAATGAAAGTAGTGTTTTAGTTTAACTAGGACTTTATGTAATTACGTACCAACATGTTTGTAATTAATGCATTAGTTAGTAGCATGTAGGAATAATTAATAATCACCTTCGAGGCTCCCCTCATGCTGGAGGAGGATGCTCGAGGTGTTTTAGTTAGCTCATTCTAGGAAAGGGGGAATGTTTTCCTATATAAGGTAAAAGCTAGGATGTAATAGGGGTTGGATTGTATATACAAAAACAGAGTTTTAGAGCTTATGAAAAGACGGTTACAGTAATAGCAAACAGAGTTTTTTCTTCCCAAGATTCTCAATGCATCCTTTTGTTCAAATGTGATGGTGGTTTTAGTTTCTTAATGTTCTTTTTACAGCCTTGTTATGGTACAATCCCTCAGAATTCATATTATATGCTCTGACTTCCTGTGTGCTTGACAGGCTGTGGGTTTTGGTGAAGCATGTTTGAACATCACTCAGAATTCATATTATATGCTCTGACTTCCTATATGTTCAGCAGGCTTTGATTTAGGTAAATTATGTTTGAACCTTTGATGATGCAAAGAGCCTTGGCTTCTATGAGATGACTGTGATTTGGTTTATTAACTGTGAGAGACTCCATAGCCCAATGAAGACTAATTTGATGTATGTCCAGCCAGCTATATTTTTATAAATGTGTGAAGAGTTAGCCCTCTAGTGTTTGAAGGATTTTGTCAAGAGTCATGAGAGAGCCCTCTCTGATTAGGAAGGCTAATTCCTAATCTAAAGTATGGTCTGAAACAGTTACATGAGACCTTGCTTGGTTGCAGTCCCTAGTACTGGTTTTGTGATAACATTTTGGTGTGTCTGCCGGGAGCTTAAGATTGAATTTCTGAAGGTAGCAGGGGTTCAAATTATTTTTAAGGCTGCAAAACTACCTTGGCGACTCCATTGTTGAAGAGTTCAAAGTTTATACATTTATGGTGATTCCACTGGAGTTATGAAAGACCCAGAAGCTGCCATTATTTGTTCAAGGTATGCATGCATAGATTTCTCAGGACTTCATGGTTTCCCAAACCATTTTCCCAAGGATGTTTATTTTCTAAAGAATGGTCCAAAATTTAACGGTGAAGACTTGAGTTTAACGGTGGAGCATATCTCAGATTTTTGTCATTTTGCACAGCTTCTTAGAATTAAACATGAGGATGTTTGCATAAGGTTATTTTATGATTCTTTCCAAGGGAAATGCAAACAGTGGGTTGAATGCTTGCCTGCCAAGTCCATTAAGTCATTGCCAGACTTTTGGCTTTTGTTCTTGGAGGAATGGATAGATAGGCCAGAGGTGGAAGTAAAATCTCCTTCGGTTGAAGGTTTTAAACAGTGGAATGATGATCATAATAAAGAAGAAGCAAATGAATCTTTTTCTTTGTCCCTGTCCTCATATCTGGAATCTTTTGACTGTAAGTCAGAGGATAAAATAAAATTTTTTGATGAAATTGCCAAAGATATTGAGAAAGAAATTGAAGGTTTAGAAGGACAGATTCAGGCATACAATTTTCATGATCATGATTATTATTCTCAAAAGTTTCCTGTGACAGAGCGCAAGGAGACTATGCTGCTTCCATCCTCTTTCATGATTGAGGAACTGAGCACTGTGGTTGAAGATCAGTTTGCACAGCTGGAAAGTGTCGAGGAAGGACAAGCTGATCATGTGTTTTGGGATCCTATAGCTGATTACATGGAAGAGTTTTATTCTCCAGTTTTTCAGCTTACCTATGAAGATCAGAGACAGTTTCAGTGGCAGCGGTCATTACATTGTCACATGGGCTCTGAAATTCGATCCAGTCAAAGACATTTTCAGTGGCAACGGTCATTACATTATTACATTGGCGCTGAACTTCGGGACAGGCAAAGAAATCAAATGTCAGACAAAGCAAAGGATTGGCTGCATTGGAAGTCTCATATTGATTGAGCTGAGGAAAGTTTAAATGGTTAGGGTAGGTAGGTAGGTAAATTGCAAATAAGCTCAAGGTTGGCTGAGCATTTATTTTTCAGTAGCATTAGTTTCTTTCTCCTACAGTCAGGCTTGTCAAGCAAATTTCTCTTTGTTACAAATGGGTAAGGCACTGGAGCTGCATGTTCTTAGTGCACCACAGGGGCACACTATCCCAAGTGGAGCCACTGTTATCACTGAAAATAGTGTTGCCAAAATTTTTCAGTTTAGCTGAAGGACAAACTGTTTTTGTAGCGCATGAATCCGTTAGCAGTTTCGCAGCGCCTCCTGTTTTAGTGATTTCGTAGCGAAAAACACTGATCTTGCACTGGCAGCGCTACGAAATTGAGGATTCGCTGATCAGGGACATCTCCAGCATGACTGAGCAGTTTGGAATAGCTGGAAAAGCAACTCTAGTGTCTTTAATGCCATATTTCGCCTCACTCCAATCTCTGATGGGAAAATACTTATTGATAATGTGCATATATCAAATGTTTCTCTCAAAGAACTCCGCTCCAGATTGACTGTTGTCTCCCAAATTCCGTTCTTATTTGAAGGGTCTTTATGGAAAAATTTGGATCCCTTTGGTAGCATTAATCCAAATGGAAGATTTGCTGTTGTATGTGGTAATAGTGAATACATAATTTATACAGCATTAGTAGGGAGCGTAGTGGCATGTTTTGATTGACAATTTCTTCGGTCTTCTGGAGAATGCAAGCCCAGCCTCGTGGTAGAGTCTGAGGAGGTTTAATCAGAAGGCAAGGAACATATGCAATGAGGACATTAGCTAATTTGAATCATAATACCGCATCAAAGTAATTTGGGTATATTAGCCATCTCAGATAATAGCCTGGTGACTAGGCATGCTGTCTCACCAAGTCAAGGTGTTCACTTTGAGAGCAAGAAAGAATTATCTAGGTCATTCACCATAATCGTCGACTCTAAAGATGAATGCTTTGAAGAGAGTTCTCTTCATGGCTTGTCTGGAAGCAGTGTTAATATCACAATGCAGGAGGATCGGCTAGTCGTTGTTCGCCTCACGTGGTTTCTCTGTCATCTTTGAGATGTCGTTTAGATCAGCCTGGTGTCTCTTCCACATCATTCACTCGCCTAGGTAAAAGGAGAGGCAGAGTAATTGCAATGGCTACTGGAGAGACCTCTATTGATCCAGTGAAGCCATTGACGAATGTCCTCAAACCTGTTCAGGAAGCTTGGGAAAAGACTGATGACAAACTTACTGTTGATAGACTGGGCTTTGCAGCTGTGATAGTGCTTTGGGGCTTCAACTGGACTTATCGCGGCAATTGACAAGTTTCCTCTTATTCCAAGCGCATTTGAATTTGTTGAAAATCTGTTTCCTGGGTGGTTTATATACCAAAATTTGTTCTTCAAACCGGATAGGGAATAGCTATGGGCAAAAAAGTTCAAAATGTTATATCAGAAATTACAGGCCAGTGAGTTTGGTTTTTTCACCCATGCATTAATAAGCATGCTGAAGACTGTGCAGATTTATAGAAGCCGGAGACACCAAGGAAATCATATGTAACGTGGCATTTCTTGTTGCATGCCCACCGTCAGGCTTTTCTCCGCTTGTGACAAATCGTGTTATTTGAAACATCGGATTTTTAGAGAGATTTAGATGACTGTAGCATCTGTCCGGTAAAAGGAGGGGTTAATGAAAGGAATTGTTTCACTTATACATAACCCTGTGGATTCAGGGCAAACGGCTGGCTTGATTCATGTAAGCTCGATAAAGTCCGTTGGACAGGTGTCACAACACAGTATTTAGCAACACCATGTGTCGAGAAGGTGTATGAACACATTAAAGAGACTTTAAAGCGAATATGCAACCATTGTTTATCGCTGGCCCGAGTCTAAGACTGCAATACCTGAAGATAAAGAAGGATGGCGCAATTCATACCAAAGATACTGTCAATTCAGGGTTTTCATAATCAAATGTCAATGACAGAGAGGAAAAATCGTTGTCATAGAGACAAGGAAGCAAATGGCAGAGCTCGAAATAGATAAGTTCCTCAGTCAAGGTGGACTGTATTATTTTGATGTGGTCTTTTACAAACGTGGTAACGTGCCGGTCACATGCTCCAGCTGTTGGCTTAGAGAAGGAGGATTGTCATATATATTTTTAGCGCTCACTTAAAAGCCACGGGTCAAGAAAATAGCATTAGCAGAAGATGTGATATTGGAAAGCTCAGCACGGCATCTGATGTCTCAAACATTGCGGCTTCTTATGTCAAATTCATAGAATCAGGGGTGCGTTGCCGGATTGACTTGATATTACACATTTTTTTCCAGTTATATGAAAAATTCGATTTGGTGTGGTATCCAGTGGTTTCTGTAATAGGTAGAACACAATTTGATGAACCAGAGTTCATTAAAAGGATTGGCAGTCACGTGTATTTTCTTCTGTTCCTTTACAAAGGGTGATACTCCTTGAAGTCAGCCGATATCTGAAGAATTATCTGTTGCATAATTTTGAGCTCGACAACGCAACCTTTCAGCATCTTATGTCTATGATTTTAATGGCGAAGGAAAGGCTTTCATGACAGGGACAATGCATTTGAGAGTTTCTTAAGATGAGTTTGGTTACTGAAACAGCAGGAAAGAAACCTAAACATAGCAGAGAAACAAATTACTTGATTGCTATGTCATTTTATATACTTATCATTCTGGGAACCGAAAAGAAGATTACTATCTCTGTTTCTGGCTAGGGCCGCAGAGCATAATGGATGACTGAATGACTGCTGCTCGGTTAGTGAACACGATGGTAAACTCTTTAAAAGGAAAATACAGCTGCTCCATTGTATGATTTTGTCGAGGAATCTTGTACAATATATTAACATAAGCAGTGCCTCTGTAAACACATATGCACATGAGGATATATCTGTGGGTTCATGAATGATGGGCCTGGATGCAGAATATATTGATGATAGACGTTTCTGTTGTAGCAGCATGGAAGATGAGATATGTTCAACTGGATAAATTAAAGTACTAACAACAGCTGAGTATATATGGACATTCAATAATGAAATGCCACTAAAATTTGAATCTTCATCAGATAGATGGAGTTAAGGTTGTAGAGGAAGGAAAAAAGGAAGCACGAATTTTTTCAAATAAGTTGATGAGCAGATTTTATGGTGATCCCAGATGTTTCTATTGTATGGCCACAGTTGATTTTAGATGATCAAAAGGCCCGTTCAAGGAAAGTTTGAGTTCCCAATGTCACATTCATTGGTAGTTTAAGCATTCAATGTTGAAATTTTCCAATAGTCTCTTTCCATCTATATTTGACATTAGAGAATGGAATTTTTGTGAAAGGACACAGCCATCTATAATAGATGCTTCAAGAGATTAACGCGCACCTTTTAAGAATGTTCCAGCAGTTCTTATGGGGAATTGGACTCTTATCCGAGGGTTTTGGTCTATACCAACAGAAGGATCAAGACATTATTATTCACCTTCTGTGGACGGTCCAGTATGCAGTAAATTACTTTACATGGATGTTGTGGGAGGTTCCAAGAGTCCTTTAACAGAGGAGACAAGTTTTTCCTCAGGAGAAATATTTGTTGCAAGCAAATCTTTTCAAAACAATCAAGTGCTTAAGCCATGAACACTGATGATTATTTAGAAAACCAGAGAGGAAGAGTGTATTTTTTAAAATCACACAGCAGTTTCGTAGCGCGCTACGAAACTGCTGTAGGTGATAATTTAAAGTGCAGAGCAGCTAGTCTAACACGGTGAGTGGGAGTTGAGGAAGAGGAACAGCTGTTTATTAAGGACCACCTCCAGCACATCATAAATCTGGCGTTACTCCATACTTGGGGTCATTAAAGGATTTGGGAGCAGGCTGCTATATTTTAGGAGAATGTTGGGAGACAAAAGACGTGCAAACAGGGCATTTCCCTTAGTTAATTAATGAAGCCGTCTACATGACTGGAATCCAAGGCCAGCTCATTCAGTACGTTCTCCTTCAACCATCTCAGCTTAACTGAAGAAGGACAGCTGTCACAGCATTCAATGAAGCATCAAGCCTAAGAGGAGAAATGAAAGTAGTGTTTTAGTTTAACTAGGACTTTATGTAATTACGTACCAACATGTTTGTAATTAATGCATTAGTTAGTAGCATGTAGGAATAATTAATAATCACCTTCGAGGCTCCCCTCATGCTGGAGGAGGATGCTCGAGGTGTTTTAGTTAGCTCATTCTAGGAAAGGGGGAATGTTTTCCTATATAAGGTAAAAGCTAGGATGTAATAGGGGTTGGATTGTATATACAAAAACAGAGTTTTAGAGCTTATGAAAAGACGGTTACAGTAATAGCAAACAGAGTTTTTTCTTCCCAAGATTCTCAATGCATCCTTTTGTTCAAATGTGATGGTGGTTTTAGTTTCTTAATGTTCTTTTTACAGCCTTGTTATGGTACAATCCCTCAGAATTCATATTATATGCTCTGACTTCCTGTGTGCTTGACAGGCTGTGGGTTTTGGTGAAGCATGTTTGAACATCACTCAGAATTCATATTATATGCTCTGACTTCCTATATGTTCAGCAGGCTTTGATTTAGGTAAATTATGTTTGAACCTTTGATGATGCAAAGAGCCTTGGCTTCTATGAGATGACTGTGATTTGGTTTATTAACTGTGAGAGACTCCATAGCCCAATGAAGACTAATTTGATGTATGTCCAGCCAGCTATATTTTTATAAATGTGTGAAGAGTTAGCCCTCTAGTGTTTGAAGGATTTTGTCAAGAGTCATGAGAGAGCCCTCTCTGATTAGGAAGGCTAATTCCTAATCTAAAGTATGGTCTGAAACAGTTACATGAGACCTTGCTTGGTTGCAGTCCCTAGTACTGGTTTTGTGATAACAAGCCCAAAAGAGCCATAGTCACAGAACCAAATGACACAAGTGATTCAGGTACAAATGAAATAACCGTTCAAGAAGTCACTGAACCATTGCCTTCAAAACAATAGCCTATGGCGACATCACCCTTGCAGCCCATTCCAAGTAACACTCCTCAAGAGATGAGTAAGAAGGACAAGCCTCAAGATCAAGATAAGAATCAAGAAGAAAACCTAGTGAAAAAGGAAAAGGCTGTCACCCACAACACCAAGATCCAATCTGAAAGACCCTTTGACTTAGAAGCTGAAATTGGCAAATTGAAGGTAACTATCCCTCTCTCAGAACTAGCCAAGAATGACATTTATAAACAACAAATCAAGAAGTCCCTACAACTTACTCGTACTAAAGATAATGTCAATATATTGGATGACACCCCATAATTGCTTTTCGGTCCAGAGGTTGATGGAAAGGCAGCAGTTACAGGGATCCTGCCTTTCTATGTCAGCCTGCATGTTCATGACAAGATACTACACAATGCAATGTTTGACTCAGGTGCCTCTCATAACTTAATGCCCAAATCAGTCATGGAAAGATTGAATCTAGATATCACAAGACCATACAAGGACCTATTCTCATTTGACTCCAGCCAAGTTAAGTGTTTAGGTCTGATAAAATATCTTTGTGTGTCACTTGTCCAATACCCCAATAAGACAACCCTGATGGACGTTGCAGTTGCTGATATTCCACCCAAATATGGGATGCTCTTATCAAGATCATGGGGGGCTAAACTCCAACGTTCCCTACAATTAGACATGTCATATGCCACCATCTCAGTCTTTGGTCAACCCAAGAGGTTATATAGAGAGTCACTTATGAAATACATGGTCAGCAGTGAAGAAAAACCTCAAAACTTTCCCATATATGCTGTCCATTCTGACATAGATTCATACATTCTCTTCAATGATAATTCGGGTCTTACAAATGATGATGAAACCAAGACACTCAAACAAGATCAGGACATTAATGAACAAGTTGTTGCTCTAGAAATAAAGTTGATCCAATCAACCGATGAGACTGTTCTAAAAGACAAACTAAATGAAAAACGAAAACTTCAACTCATAATCCCAGATCACAGAGAAGTTATTGAGTCTCCCCAAGAACAAGAGATCCTATGGTTCCTTGAATTTGATGGGTCAGTCAACAAATTAGGGGCAGGAGCTAGAGTTTGGATACATAATAAACAAAACATTCATGCAGAAGGCCGAGCCTATAGGTTAAACTTCAGGTGCACCAACAATATGGCAGAATATGAAGCTCTCTTACTAGGCCTCAAGCTAGTAAAATCCTTACAAGCCATAAAAGTTTCAATACTAGGAGACTCAGACCTAGTTATCCAACAAGTAAAGGGTAATTTTGTCACCAATAACAAAAGACTGAGATCTTATAGATCTGCTGCTGCTGAACTACTGCAGTCCTTCACTGAATTTCAAATTACCAAAATTCCTAGAACTCATAACCTGCATGCTCATAGCTTGGCTACATTTGCGAGCACTTGTAAACTTCCTTTTGAACCCCAGCATTGCTTTACAGCTGAGGTAAAACACAGACCTTCTGTCCCAAACAATGTCAAGGACTGGCAAGTATTCGAAGATGATAAACAAATAAACAATTTCTTGACCTTACAACAGGAATTTGCAGGACTAAATATTGACACTGAGGGAGCAAGTCAATCACAAATACTTGAAAGAGCAAGTCAATCACAAATACAGAATGAACAGAATAACAAGCCAATATCACCTAAGACAGCTCACCAAATCCTACATCCAACAATTTTCAACAACACCAACATACAAGAAATTCAACAAATCAGTTGTGAAGAAGTGGCTGATGCTGAGGCTGAAGTGATACAATTGAAAGACAATTTTCTTCCAACAGGCCTAACTCCACTAGAGGATATTTTTGATTCAAATGATGTCCCTAGAAAACCAAAAATGCAGCCCCTTAACTCTGCCATTGAAGAATGCAACATTGGAACCATTGAGAAACCCAAGATAATAAAATTATCTGCATCCCTACCTCCTGATCAGAAGCCTAAATACATTGACCTTTTCAAAGAGTTCCAAGATGTCTTTGCATGGAGTTATGAGGACTTAAAATCCTATGACACCTCTGTTATCCAACATACCATCCCTCTCAAGCCAAATCAAAAGCCATTTAAGAAAAAATTGAGAAGAATAAACCCTATGCTTCTCCCTGCAATTGAGAAAGAGGTACAAAAAATGTTTAAGCTGGTATCATAGCACCAATCAGGTTTTCTGATTGGATTTCAAATTTGTTGCCCACAAGAAAGAAAACTGGTGAAATAAGACTTTGTGTTGATCTTAGAAATCTAAACCAAGTGTCCCTTAAAGACAACTATCCCTTACCTAAGATGGATCACATTCTCCAAAGAGTGGTAGGAGCATCAAGGATCTCATTACTTGATGGATTCTCAGGCTTTAATCAAATCCTAGTGCACCCTGATGATCAAGACAAAACTACATTTACAACCCCCTGGGGAACTTTCAAATATGTAAAAATGCCTTTTGGGTTGAAAAATGCAGGGGAAACATTTCAAAGAACAATGGATATTTCTTTTGCTAAAGAGATTCATGAATTCCTTGTCATTTATTTGGATGACCTCACACCTTTCTCAAAATTAGACCAAGAACATTTGAAGCATTTGAGACAAATCTTCTTGACATGTAGGAAATATGGAATTTCCTTGAATCCAAAGAAGTCTCTGTTTGGTTTGGAAGAAGGTAAGCTGTTAGGACATATCATTTCAAAGGATGGCATCAGAATTGACCCAGACAGGATACAAGCTATCTTGCAAATGCCTCACCCAAGAAATATCAAAGAATTGCAAGCTTTCTTAGGGAAGATCAATTTCTTAAGAAGGTTTATCCCAAACTTAGCAGAATTGATCAAATTGTTGAAAAACATGCTAAAAAAGGATTCAAAAGTAAAGTGGACATTAGAAGAAAATCAAGCCTTTGAAGGTATAAAATTGGCCCTTACCCAAACCCCAGTCTTAACAAATCCTCAATTTGACAGAGAATTTATCATTTTATCTTTTGCCTCCGAGCATACTATTGCTGCTATTTTATTACAGAAAGATGACCAAGGAGAGAAACCCATTGCTTTCTTTAGTAGAGCTCTCAGAGATGCACCCCTGAAATATCAGATCATGGAAAATCAAGCTTATGCTTTGGTCAAGGCCACTAAAGACTTTAGGATTTACATCCTTTATTCCCATGTTATAGCTTATGTGCCAAGTCCCATTGTAAAAGACATACTTACTCAAGAAAACATAGAGGGCAGAAGAGGAAAATGGATAGCCAACATCTTAGAATTTGATATTGAAATAAAACCTACAAAACTAATAAAAGGGCAAGGTTTGGCCAAACTAATGACAGAAGCAAACTTCCAAGCCTTAGACATAAACCAGCTAGACAATGAACCGGAGCTGGCGACTCCAAAGATCAATGTAGCCTTTGAACAATCCCCTTGGTACTCTGATATATGTTATGTGTTACAAAACCTGTGTGCTCCACCAGGATTGTCCAGAACTAAGTGTAGGTTCCTAAAAATGAAAGCTTCAAAATTTTGTGTCATGGATGGCAATTTGCTTTGGAAAAACCATGAGGGTATACTGTTAAACTGCCTGATTGAGAATGAGACTAACAATGTCACCAAAGAATTTCATGCAGGTGATTGTGGTGGACACTTGTATTGGAAGTCCACTGTGGATAAAATACTGAGGGTTGGTTACTATTGGCCCACTATTTTCTCTGATGTCAATAAATTCACCACCTCATGTCATAAATGTCAAGTGTTTGAGGGAAAGAGAAAGTTACTGCCACTTCCTTTGGGGCCTATTGCAACAGAGAGACCTTTTCAACAATGGGGCTTGGATTTCATTAGGGAAATTCATCCCTCATCTTTAGGCCAACATAGATGGATTCTAACAGCTACAGACTACTTTACTAAATGGATCGAAGTTGTTCCATGTAAACAAGCAAATGATTCCACTATCATTCAGTTCCTTGAGACCAATATTCTTTCTAGATTTGGTTGTCCTGATAAGATAATAACAGACAATGCTGCTGCCTTCAGATCTAAGAAGATGGTCAATTTCTGCCACAAATTTCATATTACCTTGGGCCATTCTACTGCATACTATCCCCAAGGTAATGGCCTGGCTAAATCATCAAATAAAAGCCTTGTAAACATCATAAAGAAGGTGTTAGAAGAAAATAAGAAGAATTGGCATAAGAAGCTGGTCAATGCCTTATGGGTTGATAGACTAACAACCAAGAGATCAATTAGGGTCAGCCCATATGAGTTAGTCTACGGATTAGAAGCCAAATTCCCTTCATCACTAGGGGTTCCTGTTATGAAACTACTTCAAGAAAGTCAAGCTGAGCCAAATGATATGCAAAGAAGGATAAATCAAATAATATGTTTGCAGCAAACTAGAGACCAAGTTTACAACAGAGTTCAAGTTTTACAAGAAAAGTTAAAGAAAGCTTTTGACAGAAGGACTAAGGCCAAAGATTTCAACATAGGTGACAAAGTCCTCAAGTGGGATTCAAGAAGGGAAGATAAAGGAAAACATGGAAAATTTGATTCCCCTTGGAGAGGACCATTTGTTGTTCAAGCAGTGCAAGGAAACAATACTTACTTCCTTAAAAGTCTTGATGAAGCTGATCTGGATGAAGGTCCTGTGAATGGCAGGATGCTGAAGCACTATTTTGACTACTATCCATAAGTGTAACCTGAGTTTCCCTTGTACATATCCAGGTGTATATATTACTTTCTGTTAAACATGTAAAAATGCAGTTTCTCAAGTTTTATAAGTTATCAGCAAAAGGCAAATAAGTTCAGAGATTTACCAAGATGGGAAGAGCACAATTTTGGCATTTCAAAGAGGAATATTCCAAGTTTGGTAAAAGATGTCAAGGGCCAAGGCATTCTGACCTGCTGTTCTTGGTCTTTCAAATAGAAAAACCATCCCCATGTGGAGCCACTGTTAGCTACCTATACCAATAGGTTTCATATTTCATGATTGGCAAAGAAAGGTCCAAATATGCTCTGCTTTGGTGATGCAAAGATCCCATATTTCCAGGAGAAAACATGTGTACATAGCTTGATGTTGACTCAATTTTGATGGGTGGTTCAACAGCCTAATCTGGATCATGCCATGTTTTAATTTTCTGTTGTAGAATAGAGAAAGAGGTCTGTCCAAACTGTTTAATCTTGGCAGACCAGTAGCTTAGGTAGAGAAGTAAGGTTCCCAACTGCTTAATCTGGGACCTTGGAAGCAATAAGGGTATTTCTAGATAGAAAATCAAAAGAAAAGCCAAGACAAAAGAAAAAGGAACATAAGGGTCTGCAAGTCTAAGTGCACCCCCCATGAAGAAACAAAAACTTCTAGGCAAGTAGATGGGTAAGCAGATGGGGTTGCAGAAATGTCATTCCTTTCAATTGAGTGTTTGGTAACCTGTTTATAAAGGAATATCAGTGGATAGAGAAGGTCCTCTCCTCCATCCTGTTGCAGCAAAATAAAGGAGCATGTCTAGCTTCCTTTTCTCCCCTTTCACATTCATTACTAGCATCCCTTCATCAGTTGTCATTCATGAAAGCCTTTAAGGTGTTGTGTTGGTTCTTGGTTCTTTAAGAGCCACATTTCTTGTCTAAAAATTCTTTTTATTTTGATCTACTCTCTAAACTAATTTATTTTCATATAAACTTAGTGTTTCACCCTCTCATCCCTTCCCCCCCTTCATATTAACCCCTAACTTCTTATTATCTAAATCCCCTATGTTCCCCTTTTCCCTACTATTGTAACACCATGGTGTATAAAACCCAAAACATGTATAATATCCCCCCTTGTTAGCACTATAGCTAAATAAGTTTGTTAAGGGAAACAATAGTCCACCAGGGACTATGGTCAACCCTGTCATAGGATTGCTCTAACCTCTGGTTAGAGTAATAACCTCATCCTAAGCCCTCACCTCCCCTTTGTTCAAAAATTCCACAAAAAAAACCCTTTCCCTCTGCTCAAACCCACTATGAACCCTTTTTTCCTACAGATTAACCCAAAACCCGAAAAAACCCACAAAAAACCATTAAACCTATAGTCCTGTGCAAAAAATATTAAATGGAATATTTTAATGGTCGGGTGGGACCCAACCCAAAGCTGCGCCGTTGACCACAGTACCCGCCAGCCGTCTGATGGCGGCCGCCCCCGATCCAACGGTGGGCGGTCGATCTCACATCCCGACCTGCCTCCCTTTAACGTCCGGGGAAGGGCGGTATTGGGGGCCGTACCCGGGACGCGTGGCACGCGCTGGGGTTGTCCGGAGCCCCCCTCCCCAATATCGCCTATCACCAAAAGCGGTGCGGGGAGACCGCTTACCGCCTCCCCGATACCACCCCTCCCGTGCGTCAGCGCCCACGTCAATATGATGTCATGCCACTCCATCGGCCCTCGCACCCGTGGCCCTCCATGTGGCCTTGCCACCTCGTCCAGCCACGCTGGCCTCCAGCTCAGCGTCCACGCCACCTCCGTACCCGGGCCCGCCATGACGTCATGCTAACATCATTGGCAGAAAAGGCGCCAATGACCCTTTTTGCCCGATTTTGTCGTTAATAATGCCCGAACTAGCCGTTTGTGGTCATTTTCACGTGAAAATGACGTAGCCATTGTCAACCTATTTGCCGCGAAATTGCCTCCAGCCATCAAATTCAAAGTTGCGGCTGCTATAACTTGGAAATTTAGCTGCAGTGAGCTCCCCCTGTTCGGCCCGAAGGCATCCCGTGCTTGTTTTCCAGGTATTCACCGCAAGTTCCCTGTTTCGCCCCTATGCATGCCATTTCTATGTGAATTCTCCCATAAGCATTGGTCAAATCCTAAATTGCACACTGGCTGCCACTTAATTTGCCATTAAATCCACCTGCATTACCCTTTGCCCCGAGAATTTGGTATTAAAACAATAATTCACGGTTGAAATTTACAAATTCGACCTCGAACTTGCCCGGCATTGTTCCCTTTTGCCGGGTGGAGGCCCAAGGCTGCATGTCACCAAATTGAAGCCAGCTCACCCTCTGCAATTATCCCCATCAATTCACAATCCCTGTGAATTTACCGAAAACAGCAGAAACAAGTCTGCCAAGCCTGCCTTTTCCACTGTGAAGAAGATTTCAAGCATTGTCTACAGTCAGCCAGTCACTTAAGCTCTAAGGAACCTTGCAAACCATTGCACTCACCTTGTTCAAAATGATATTACACAATGGCTGCTCCTGCACCCTCAGCCCTCAGTGTTGCTCCTTTAAATGCACCAAACAAAGACCTGGAGTCCTTGCCTCTTGCTGACAGGGCCTACCTCATTGAAGACTTTGTGGGTAACAGGGACTTTCTGCTGACCTTCAGGTAATTAAGAGATGACTACCTGAATGGTCAGGATACATATGGGATATGGGAGTCAAATCTGCCATACTACTGTCTCCCCTCCGTCAATGTTTTTTATGAGATTATTCGCCTATGTGCTGAAAACTATGATGTGCAGCAAAGAGCTATTAAGTCTCCATCTGGGAGCATCCTCTTTCACATTAATCCTGAAACCATCAATAAGATGCTCCACTTTGATCAAACTGAGCTGTTGTTCCCATTTTCCATGAATTATCTGTTGGACGCTGGTGTCAAGATGACCAGTGAGGATATTCAGAAGGTCACTAGGACATTTATGAAACCTAAATGTCAGCCTGCAGGGCCACCTCCCTACTTGGATGTCTATTTTACAGAGGTAGGCAGACTGTTGCTAGACATGATTTCTTATGTGTTGGGATACAGAACCAGTGAGCATGTGGATGAAACAATGCTGGTATTGCTAGCTGCTTACAGCCCAGGCCAACCCCCTGCCCGCAAATATAACTTTGCCAAGTTCATAGCTAACAAGATTCATGATCAGCTGTGCAAAGTAGATAGACAAGGTGTCTTCAAGTACTCATCCTATATCTACCACCTTTTTATGTACTATCAGTCTGAGGTTTTTCTATGCTACATCAAAAAGCTAGATTATAAAAGGGAAAGAAGATCTGTTATCTTCAGGACATCTGTCTATCACCAAGTCCAAAATTCACCCTATTCCTATTGTGAGTTTATTGACCAATTGTATACCCTGTCTCTTGCTTATTGATGAGGTCCCCTCCTCCCAGAATATCAACTGAAATTCAGAAAGTCCTACAGCTCTCCAAGAATTACAAAATAGGTGACTGGTACCTATATGAGGAGCATATAGTCATCAGAGTCTATGGCTGTGAGCTCTGTCCATACAGGCTCCCAAAATATGTGCCTATGAGGATATTTGCCTTGGAGTATTATAGGTAGTTAATTCAATCTGACCTCACTCACTTTCACAGCTCCAAAAAGAAATCCCATCTCAAGTTCAAGCACCAGGTGGGCCCCTTCATCATGAATATAAAAGAAGGATGGGAAGATGCTGACCTAATCCTCAGAAACAAATACAAGCTATCACATAGTTTCAGGTGGGTCCCTTATGACCCTGAAGGCTTCATTACTGCTAGAAGAGTCAAATACAGGCTATTAGGTTATAAGCATTGCAAATATCCACACATTGAAAAATATGCCAACCAGCAAGAATGGAAGCAGGATACTTTAATTGAAAAATTAACTGAAGAAGAGACAATGCAAAATAATGTTAGAGAATTGGAAAAGACTCTTGACCTAGATTTTGTGCAGCAGGTACCCTTCAAACGGCCGCACTCAGCAGGAGAAGGGACCTAGGCCTCAAGAACTGCACCAGCCACACAGGCACCGTCTACAGCAGCACCAGGAACAGACAAAGGGAAAGGGATAATGGGTGCTGAAAAGGAAACCGTGAAAGAAAAACCGGCCCCTTCAAGTGAGCAGCAACAAGGGCAGCAACCAGAGCAGCAAGAAGAGAAGACTCCCCCTCCACAAACTGAGCCACAAATAGCTCCAATAATGCAGACCCCAGTACAGGAGGAGAGGGGTACAAAAAGAGACAGAGAAGAGTCCACTCCTGCTAGTGGATCCTCCCAACAACCCCAGACCAAAAGGCAAAGAGCTGACTCCCCAGAGGTAGAAGACATCACTGAAGAAATCCTTGACAATTCAAGGAAAGACAGGGAGGGAAGCTAGCATACAGGTACAAGCTCCTTTCAGCAGGAGCAAGGATTACAACTTGGTTTGGAGGTGTCCTCCTCCTCTCAGCAGAGCAAGAAGCCCAAAAGCACTAAGGCTTCTTTCAAGCAAATTAAGGCACATAATGACTTGCTGAGGGTGGAAGTCTACAAACAATTTCTTAATGCAACACCAGCCCAAAAAGAAAGGCTAATGTCTGTATATGACATTCAAGAGGAGAAAATGATCCTCAGCCATTTCAAACCTAGAGTTCCCAATCCAAAATCAGGGGCAGATTATGTGAAGACAAGGGTGGAGGTCCTAGCCAAAGACATCCATCCCATGGACCAAATTGAACTCCACAAACAGACTAGAGAGATGGTTTATGCAACCTTGGTGGACAGGGCAACCATGGCCCATGAGCTGAAAGAATCACTAAAAAATACCAACACTCAGTTGGATTTTGAAAGAATGTCCTCCCTAGCCAAAGACAACAGAATAAAATCACTTGAGGACATTATTATCGACCTAGGACATGATCCTAAGGATCCAAAGGGTGTAAGGGCCCTTATGAAGAAAAAGGAGGATGACCTGAATGCATTAAAGAAGAGGTTAAAGCTGCTTCCCACAGAGCACCCTCAAACAACAGAGCTACAAAAGGAAAAGCAGGCCGATGAGCAACTGGACCTCATAATGCAGCTAAACCAAAAGGTCCTCGACTTGGAGAGAGAGCTTGAAGGGGCACTACAAGATAAACAGGGAGAATCTACATCCCAAGCTCGTCCAACTACTTCAACCACTGCAACAACTACAGAGGCAGCAGTGGCTCCCACAACAGAAGCAGCAGCAACAACAACAGCTCCAGATTCTAGCACAAGCGTAGAAGAATTGACTAAGGCCATCAAAGAAATGGAGCTCCAGGAAAATGAGATAAAAAAGGCCAAGGAAAAATTGGTAGAACTGGATGCCAAGTATGATAAATCGAAAGTGACTGTAGCAGAGCAAGGCAGAGAAATAAAGGCCCTAAAAGAAAAGATAAAGGCCTTAGAGAAAGAGCTAAATCTGGAGAGTGCCATGGCTGAGATAAAAAGAATTCTATGGGTCAAAATTGTCCAATCCATCACTCAACAATGGAGGTCAATCAAAACTATACATGAGCAGATGGATTTAATTGGCCAAGCACAAACAGAAATTCAGAGGGCCAAAGCATTACTGGTAAACAAACCTGAACAGGCAAACTGAATGATAGATTTTTTGTACAGGCAAGAAAAGGAGGAACTGGCAGCCATCGACATTGTCAACAGAACAGAGGCTGTCTTCACAGCCAAAAAGGTGCTAACTCTCAGAAATTATGTACAAACTGTGGAGAGGAAGTGCTATGAAATACAGGTTGATGTGGAGGAGTATAAAGTCAAGATGGCAGTGCTGCAAGCAAAGGGACTTCCCAGCCTACTAAGCGGTGCAGGAAGACTGATCTCTCGAGATCAATTTACCAACAGGATGGCAACTTATATTGAAAATCAAATCACTGCATCTGGCAGTACATCTGGGGAAACAGGGCCTCCAACAGGACAGAGCCTATACGATAAACTTGAAGGCCTATTTTTTATTGAAAATGAGGTAAATCACCTTTTTGAAACTCCTCCAAAATTTTACAGATATACAAAGGCCGACGAAACTTTGATAAAGATTCGAAGACATCAGCTGCCCAAGGAGGATTGGTGGTAGGCAATGCTTCAATTTTTGCCATGGTAGCCTCAATTGCTCGGTCACTACCAGCTCCAACTCACTAGAAGACAAACAGCAGAATAAAGTCAGTATTAAAGGCAGCTGAAAGGTGACTCAGCACATGGACAACGACAGCTAGCCCAAAGGATAAGAAGATACACGGATTTTTGGACAGCGTACCCTCAACCGACTCCAACAGCCACCAAGTCAACAGTTTCTGACTATTTTGGATAGCTAAAGCACTAAAGAGTTATTACAGCATTAAATTTCTCAGCTACAAGACTCGAGGAGTTGGCATAACATCAATGAGCCATTAACTCATTTCTTTGATATTTTTCTTATGTAAATTTTGTATATATACCCCCCTTAGCAACGCATAAGGGGTTTGTGATTTTCACTCTGAGGCAAATCTATTGTAAACTTTCAGATTATCTAATAAAAAGGGCTGGAACAGCTCAGTGATTTCCTGGAACTTTGATGTCTTGCTGATGACATACGTGCTGTTGCAGAATTCTTGTGCTATTTGATGAAATAATAAGTTTTCCTTAATCTTTGTTCTGTCTTCTTATGTTACTAAATCATGCTCATGTTTCACTAATCTAGCAATAGAGAAAAGGGATAGTGTAGGATATGTTTGGTTACACCCTGTGCTCAATCTTTTATTGTTGTAAATGTTTTCTTCATAATTAACTATGGACATGAATTCTTAAATGCTCATGTTTTTCATTAATTCTATAATGTGAATGTTGTCTAGAAATTCTTCACTACTGCTAAGTAATATTTTCACTTCTTTTGCATATCCGTTTATTGGAAGATTCTTAACTGCCTTTCATGAACTGGACACATCACACTCAATCACAATTTCAAAGAATTATTTCTCAGACACTTAACCAGATCTGCGGCACCACTACTGTATCAACACAGCACACCAAACTACTAAAGGACCACTGACTCCATGCCCAATGACCTAGAACATATTAGTGAACACATATATATCTTGATTGAAACCATCACCCAACCAAGTCCAAAAACAAACCTTGAGCATCATAGCTAGCCTAAAATCCTTCTCAAAATAGAGACAAACCATAAAGAGAGAGCCCTCTCTGATTACAGTTTGGCTAGAAATTGTAATCCAAAGATTGGTTAGTGGTTACCCCGACCGTATTCCCTTGGGAGTCAAAGGGAACAACCTGGGTGTTAACAGCTGTGAACACCCGAAGAGAAGAGGATCTGGATCGAGGGACAAACGGAAGACACCGGTAAGTCTATTGATCTCTCTTCTTTCGCATTTCATAAAGGAAGAAACCAGAATAGCTGTCTCTGTTTGTTGCTAAGGCACTGTTACACCTTAGGAGGATAGGATCATCCTGCATAGGCATTTTTCCCCACAACAGATAGAGGTGGGGAATTCACCTTGAATGAATTTTTTTATTTTTTTGAAGAACATGGAATAAGAAGGGAATTCTCTACTGCTAGGACTCCTCAGCAAAATGGAGTAGTAGAAAGGATGAACAAAACAATTCAACAAATGGCTCGAGCTATGCTTGATGAGTCTAGAACTCCTACAACCTTCTAGGGTGAAGCTACATTTTCTGTCGTCACTATTCTCAACAAAACAAATGTCCGGGTGAATAGCACTCAAACTCCTCATGAACTTTGGTATGGTAAGACTCCTACGGTAAGATACTTCAAAATTTTTGGAAGCAAATGTTACATCAAAAGGACTGATGAAAACCCTGGCAAGTTTGAACCAAGAGCAGATGAAGGCATTCTCCTTGGTTACTCTCCCCATAGCAAAGGATATAAGTGCTACAATAAAAGACTTGGAAAAATTGTTGAAAGTATTGATGTAGTGATTAATGAAGAAGGAAACACTCCAAGGTAGGTAAAATCCGAATATTTCGAAGAAGATGAGGACTATCTGTCAACATCAAATCAGACATATGATGAAGAAGAAGAAACCTATGAGGCACCAGAAGAACAGATAAGGGTGGAAGAAAAAACCCCATCCAGGTACGTCCAGAAGAATCATCCAGAGACTCAAATTTTGGGGCAGAAAGAGGCAGGTGTACAAACAAGAAGAAGTATTTCTGAAGCTTCAAGCTATCTAGCATTGCTCTCCTCCACTGAACCACAAAATGTAATAGAAGCATGCAAAGGTGAATTTTGGGTCAAGGCCATGGATGAAGAACTTTAGCAGATTGAAAAGAAAAACACTTGGGAGTTGGTTCCTAGACCAAAAGATAAGAATGTCGTAGGGACAAAATGGATATTCAAAAACAAGCTGAATGAAAATGGATAAATTATTAGAAACAAGGCCAGACTTGTTTGTAAAGGGTATTCTCAACAAGAAGTTATAGACTTTGAAGAAACTTTTGCACCAGTTTCTAGACTTGAGGCCATAAGAATGTTCCTTTCTCTTTCTAGCTTTCAGAAGTTCAAAGTTTTTCAAATGGATGTGAAATTTTCCTTTTTAAATGGAGACTTGGAAGAAGTGTATATTGAGCAACCAGATGGATTCATCCTTGGAAATGATCCAAAACTTGTATGCAGACTTAAGAAGGCTCTCTATGGTCTTAAACAGGCTCCAAGGGCTTGGTATTATCGTCTAGACAAATACCTTCATCAACAAGGTTTTTCAAAAGGATCAGCAGATAGCAATCTATATGTAAAAATTGATAATGATAAATTGCTAATACTTGTTGTGTATGTTGATGATATCATCTTTGGTAGCAATGAAGAAGCCATGAGTCAAAATTTTGCTTTGCTGGTGCAAAAAGAGTTTGAAATGTCCTTGCTTGGTGAGCTGACATATTTTCTTGGTTTACAAGTCCAACAAAATAAAGATGGTATTTTTTTGTCACAAACCAAGTACCTCAAGGAGATCTTGAAGAAATACGGCATGGAAGATTCAAAACTAGTATGTACCCCTATGGTAACAGGATGCAACCTCAGCGCCAATGATGATTCAGCAGCAGTACATCAACCAACTTATAGATCAATGATTGGTAGTTTGCTCTATCTGACAGGTACCTGACTAGACATCATGCATGCAGTGGGAATAGTTGGAAGATTCCAGGCAAATCCAAAAGAAGCACACCTTTAGGCAGTTAAAAGAATCTTCAAATATCTTCAAGGGACACAAAACTATGGCTTATGGTATCCTAGAGATACAAATCTCACAATTCATGCATACACAGATGCAGATTGGGTAGGAAGCGTGGATGACAGAAAAAGCACTAGTGGTGGTGCATTATTTATGGGTTCCAGATTAGTCTCTTGGTTCAACAAGAAGCAAAGTTCAATTGCCTTATCTACAACTAAAGCAGAATATGTGGCTATTGCATCTTGCTGCACACAACTCCTTTGGATGATGCAAATTTTGCAATATTTCCAAATCACTTGTACTCCACCTATCTCTATTTTATGTGATAATACAAGTGCAATCAACATTTCAAAAAATCCAGTCATGCATTCAAAGACCAAGAACATACCTATCAAATATCATTTTCTCCAAGAAAAAGTGCTTGAACATAAGGACAAATTGGAGTATGTTCGCTCCAAGGAACATGTTGTTGATATACTCACCAAACCACTGCCCAGGGAGACATTTGAATACCTCGGACAGAAGCTGAGAGTAGTTGATGCATCATCTTGCTATTGAAACTTGTCTGTTTCAGAGAAAAGTGGTTGTACACGGTTTAATGAGGAGAATCCACGTACATACACCGGTTTATGTGGATACATTCACGTATATGTTGGTTTGAAGACAAACAGTGGGCCATGCTCAGGATGAAAGGAGTATGATATGGGTCTGACAGAGACCATCTGGCACAGGTTCAGGGGGAGCATATATATTCTTCTAATAATGCATTGTTGGCATTATCCTAGAAGATCTTGGTTCAAGATCACAGTGTTTTGGTTTCAATGGGAATAGGTGCAGAAGGAGAACATGGTTGCTGATCTGAATGATGAATGACAGATGCTGCTGATGATAGTTGTTGATAACTATCATAGTCTGGCTGTAGATATTTCGTCTCTATGTCATGTTTTTCTTTTCTTATCAAGGTCATGTAACGGCCTACCTTGGTTTCCCCACTATTTTTGGGATGGATAATTTAATGTTCTTTTCTTTTATCTTGTGTAAACTTTTGGTGTATCCCCACCTAGTTGGGTGAATGATTCAATCCCCACTTGGTTAGGAGACGGATGTATGTATGAGTCTTTGGCAGTAGGAAGGTCATTTATGATGTATAAAGTTATGTATCTTCTTGAAGAACATCTTCTTGTAGACTTTGCCTATAGTTAGGGGGAGCATGGACAACACAGGACAACAGAGATTTCAGCATGTACTCAGGGGGAGCATAACCCTTTTCCCTTTATGTCAAAGGGGGTGAATAACTTTGAATAATTTAGGGTTGCCATCAAGTCCAAAGGGGGAGATTGTTAGAATTATGACACAGGTTTGGAACTATGGCATAGTTGGTGTCCTTGATGGCAACTCACTCAGATGGAAAATCACAGTTCAAGCTCTCAGAATGGAAGAAAATTACATATACACGGTTTCCTCTTAACCAGATTGCGTATACACGCGGGATTGATGATCAAAAGTAGCGTATGAGTATGCACGCACTTTCATGCATGGAAAAGCGTGTACATGTGGGAAAGCTTATTTTTGGGTCCATGGTATTTGGACCTATATTTTTGGACCTTGGTATTGGGTCTGAAATATTAAACCCAGGAATTGGGTTCCTAGTATTGGTTCTCTATGGTTTTGGACCATGGTTTGAGTAAGGCCTTGACTATAAAAAGGAGGAGAACATTTGGCAAAAGCATTGACTTAAGTATTGAATATATTATGAAGAGAAAGATCACGAATACTGGTGACTGAATCTGAATCAAGGAGGAACCTGAGCGCAAGAATATGGATAAGTTCTATTGATGGGCCAAAATTCAAGTCTTGTATAGTAGTATCTTTGTGTGATTTTGATCTGTTATATTTGGCGCATGACTTGATCTATAAATATGATAATCTGGATATAACTGATGTCTGAATATTTGAAAGAATGAATTATATTTTATAGATCTGTATGTAAGTTCGATATATCAGAGGCACGTATACACGCTGGTTCAGTAAATCAAAATGGCATATATGTTGGTTGGCCTTAATACAAAAGCGTATGCACGCAGGTTTCTACATAATGAAGTAGCATACGTCTCTTGAAATATGTTTTAGCTACTTTGGTTTATTGCTGCAGTGTTCTGGGTTCAAAATTGGTGTCTGGTTACTGTTACTATTTTCTGGGTACAACATTTAGAGAAGTGACTATTTGATTCAGTTTGTTTGGTGCAAAGGATATTGGTTGATACAGATATACTTGATGTTTGATTGATGTTATTCATGGATCTAGTCTGAAGAAAAGAGAAGGTCCCTGGAAGAAAAGAGAAGGTTGTAGCCTTTTGTAGGTCAGCACGTACGTACTAGTACCTCAGCTAGCACAAGAGTAAAGGGGGTTGTAGCTCCCTTCCAGGAGAAGCTGGAGAACAAGAGAGGGTCATAGCCTTCTACAGGTAGAAGCATGTGTATTGGTATAATACTGCACCAGTAAAGATCCATTGTAAAAAGAAGTTTCTAATTGAAAGAAGATAGAGACGAATTGCAGCAGGTGGTTTTCACCCACATTAGGTTTCCACTTTATATCTTGTGTTCTTGTGTGTGACTGTTTGATCTTTTTTTACTGTTCCTGGTTACTGTTTATATGGTTCTGACACAAAGATTAATGATCAACATCAGAAGAATAAATTAAATTACAAGTTTGCAAGTTATACGTGAATTTCCTTAACTGTAGTTGCGTATATATGATGTTTTTACTAATTGACGTAGCGTATGCAAATCTAAGTGTGAAATGAAAAATAAATGACCTGATAATACTGATTCACCCCCCCTCTCAGTATTATTTCCAACACAACCTAAAGCAGATCTGCTGTAACACCCTCTTCGCTCTCAATCTCCTATCTCTTCCTCACTGAGAATATAGATCTACATAGACACAATACAATTCCCTCATATATAGTAAGTGGTTTCCTTCAAGGGAAAAACCCTAAATTAAACATAACTTCCACCATCAGAACATCTGCCTAATGAACGGCCCAGATTGACTAGAAATTACTAGACTTTTACAAGGCAATTTTACATCTATTTCTAGCTTGCGGGGGGCTGCCCCCGAACCCCCACCGGGAGACCATTGGCCCCCAGACCCCACTGCGTGGAGGGGTGTACAGTATTCCTAGGGTATACATCCAGCTGAAACCTTTGAATACAGAAGATAATCAGGTTCCACACCCAACATTAAGTCTTTGTTGAATTATTTTATGCCATTTTTGTAGTCTTAATCCATTGGAGTTAGATCCTTTCTCCGCATCAATGTGTGTTTATGGTGCGGTTTACATTAACAGTTACAAGTTCTAAAGTTTCTATAGCACTTGCAACCCAACTGAGAGGGCCCCCTATGTTGGGATGCACGCTGCCTCTTATTTAAATGAGCTTATTTCTTTTAGTTTCCAATCTGCGAACCATGGGATTGTATAAATAAAGCGAGGCTCTAAGTTGTAAATAAAAAATGATAGTCAAGAATGAATGGTGAGAGTGTCGAGTCAAGTATTTGGATCATAGAGTAGGAGAAGGCTTTGCAGCTAAGTGCGTTGAGGCCTAGTAGTTCGCGGCTGAGTGCGAGGACCCCCACAGCTGAGTGCGTAGGGTGAGTAGAGTCTGTAACCTTTGGAGAAGTAATAAAGAGAAGTTTTACATCATTTTTGTGTATCTATTTCCTATTTTGTGCATTGAATGTATCAGATATAAATTGCATTTATATTGTTTATATGATGCATGAACTTACATGAGTGTGTTGATAAAGTGAATATAAGATAACGTATCTATTTACGTGAAGTTAACTAACAGTTATAAGGATATAAGTAAGATACACGTGGTAACTTGGGGAAATAGCACAGAACACTGCCCTAGCAGCATTAAAGCATGTCATCCCCTGGTGAGGGCTGCGCGAAGGCGATTATAACAGATCACAGAAAGCCTCACAAGTCAGGATAGTGCACGAAGTAACCTACGTGAAGGTATTCACAGTTGGACTAAACCAACCCCTAAGACATCTCAAGGGTGTGGAAAATTGGTTCCAGCATCCCCCCATACTGCTTTGGGTGAGACCTCAGTTCGCGCTTCGCGGGTTGTTGCTGAAAGGGCAGTAGTGTGGCATTTTTTTGGCTAATTAACTCTGACCTGGGTTAGATGCGAACATTTTTCCAAAGTAGACTTGGGAGTGGATGGGGATACCCAAACTACAGTGGTCTCCCATTTAGTTAAGGATGGAAATTCCGTAGAATATCATCCCCATGGGATGACTACAAGGAGTAACTGGAGATATTAAAGGTGCGAGCACATTGTCTAATTTTGAAGTAATAGAAATTATGGATGACAACAACCCCTACCCTATGCTCCTTGGAATTAATTGGGCTACTGACATGAACAGAGTAATCAACCTAAAGAAGTGAAAGATGATATTTGAAAAGAAACTGCTTTGCGTAATAGTACCCCTAGATCCTCTAAAGGATCACACTATACTAAACCAGTGCACAATTATGAAAGCGATGATTTGGACTTCATATATAAGATAACAACCGAGACAAAGATTAGGGGAATCTGACAGCGAATGGATGAATTACATGGGATCACGAGATTTCCTGCAACTCAGACTCATACGAAGAATTAGAGCACTCGAAGAATCGACTACATGAAGTAACCACGTTGAGCTGTAACATGATGACCTGGTCGTTGTGCTGTGTGTCGTTAGAGGTAAGAAATCTACCCACTTATGATGGCTTGAATGACGTGGATGTGTTTTCAGATGCATTTTAGAGGGAAGTACTAGAGAAGCAGTGCTTCCAGGCTTTGGACTGGGCCCTACGTGCTATGCCCGCGAGATGGTGGGTTACGCACAAGGGTAGTTTTGATGATTGGTGCAAGTGTAAGAGGATGATGAGAACACGTTTTGGGAAGTCAAAGGTACGAGTGATAGATAAGTATGACGGGAAGGATGATTTGTGTGCTCACTTGGCCAAATGAGCTAAGGAATACGGATTGAAGCCCCAACTTGAATGGGTGCATTTATTCTGTCACACCCTGGATGTCATCCCGATGAACTAGTACCTGGAGACCGAGCTCTGCCATGGCACATGAGAAAGGGATATTCTTCATGAAGGGTTTATAATGACATTCAACTTCGAAGACAGTTTTGACTGTATTGCTAAAGCACTACAAGAAGTTAAAGCAATGATCTTTAGGATATCGCAGGATCCTTTGGATCTGAGTCAACCCGATTAGACTAATCAGTTGAGCCACGCGTTGGAATGCTATAACATGACTACTGAAAAAGAAAATGAGGACCCAAGAAAGATTAATATGCCTGAAAATGAGGGTCACCACAAGGTTGAGGGACCCTCAATCGAGAATCTTGATATAACCACGCTGCTGAAGACTAAACAGATAAATATTGGTATGGAGGCGGAGCCCAAATTCATGAAGATTGGAGAGTACTAGGATGACGCAATAGTAGATAAGGTCGTTGAATTACTCTGCAAATACCAGGATTTGTTCCTTACCAAGTTTATGGAGTTAAAGGGGATAATAAGAGACCTGGGCATTATGAATATCACGTTAAAACCCGACGTGAAGCCGATTAAGCAAAGACCTTACCGTCTCAATCTGAAGTATAAGGAGAAGGTTTGCTTAGACTTAGATAATATGCTCACTGAAAGCATCATTGAGCCTGTATAAGACTCTGATTGGGTGAGCCCAATGGTGGTACAGGGAAAGAAGCAGAAGGATGAAATAATGATATGCGTAGATCTCAGGAAGCTGAATGATTCTTGTGTGCATTATCCTTTCCTGACTCTGCTCATTGACGAGGTACTAGATAATGTAGGTGGACAAGAAGCTTACTCCTTCACTAATGGTTTCTTTGGGTACTATCACATCAAAATCGCGCTTGAAGATAGAAGCAAGACAACCTTCGCGACTAAATGGGGATTTTTTCAGTACACAGTGATGCCTTTCGGATTAAAGAATGCACCTGTGATTTTTTCACGCGTAGTCATTGATGCATTCAAAAACTTCATTCATAAGTTTTTGGAGGTGTACTTCGATGACTGGACTGTGTTTGGGTTTGTAAAATGCCATGTGGCTAGTTTGCTCTTAATGCTAGATACTTGTCGAAGGTACCTAATTGGGCTCAATCTAAAGAAATGTCTTTTTTTGTCCCTTTTGGGACTTTGCTGGGTCATGTGGTATGCAGATAGGGATTGATGGTAGATCTCGTGAAGAGTGCAGTGATAATTAACCTGGAGGTGCCGAGGAGTTTGAAATAGTCGCACGCAACCTTGGGACATATTGGGTACTACAAGAAGTTTATCAAGGGTTATGCCCAAATCACAACACCTATGGAGAATTTGTTGAAAAAGGATGTCAAGTTCTATTGGAATGAGGAATTTTAGAAAAACTTGGATGTGTTGAAGGGAAAAATGGTCACCGCGCCGATTTTAGTCTTCCCAGATTAGAGGAAGGAGTTTCATGTACATGTCGACGCATCATCTATAACACTAGGAGCAGTACTGACACAAGCTTGTGGAGGAGAATTGGACCATCCTATAGAATTCGCAAGAAGGAGGTTATCCAAGGCTAAGAAGAACTCTTCCACCACTGAGCGTGAAGGATTAGCCATGGTATATGTGCTCCAGAAGTTTAGAAACTATTTGTTGGGTGGACATTTTAAGATGTATATGGATCATTCTGCATTGAAATACTTGGTCAATAACCCTATGTTGGGGGGAGAATATGCAGGTGGTTGTTATTGTTCCAGGAGTATGATTTTGAAGTTATTGTGAAGCTTGGATGACTGAATGCGGGACCAGACCATCTGTCACGCATCGAGATAGGGTAAGAACCCACTAATTTGGATGAGGGATTGCCTGACGTGCAGCTCTTTGCAGTGCACATCGCAGATGGTCACTTTCAAGACATCATACACTTCCTAATGACAGGAACTGCCCCGGAAGGCTACACTGCTCAGTGGAAAAATGAGTTAGTGGTGTGCATGATAGAATTTACTATCATTGTCAGACATCTGTAAAAAATGGGGTCTGATGAATTATTAAGACGATATGTATCGGAGTTTGAGAGAAGCAGTATCCTCGCAGATGCTCATGGGGGTGTCGTGGGGGGGAGTTACGCAGGAAGGGTGACCACGTAGAAGATCCTATGTGTAGGGTTGTGGTGGCCAACCCTCCATCAAGATTCAAAAGCCTACTACAGGGCATGCAACGTGTGTCAAAGGACTAGCAAGCCATTGTGGAGAGATGAGCTGCCTCTAAACCCATCGATGACGTTACAACCTTTCGAGAAATGGGCAATAGATTTTGTGGGACCCATTCAGCCTCAAAGAAAGAAGATGGGAGTGCGGTACATTATCACTGTGACTGAGTATTTGACTCAATGGGTGGAGGCACAACATGTGATGGACTACACAGGTGCAACCGCTGCGAAGTTTCTCTTTGAGTATGTATTGATGCGATTTGGGTGTCCAAAAATTTTGATGAGTGATTTTGGTATGCACTTTCTTAACGAAACGATCGACGCGTTGACGGAGGAATTCTAGTTATATCACCAAAAAAGCATGCCTTATCACCCACAAGCTAATGGGATGGTGGAAGCATTCAATAAGGTACTGGAGAATGCATTGACCAAGATTCACAACACTCAGTGAAGTCATTGGGACCTACTAATACCCGCAGTACTATGGGCCTATCGAACAATGTGAAAAAATTTTATTGGACAGACACCCTTTGGGCTTGCATATGGTGTTGAAGCATTAATTCCCATGGAATACATCATGCCTAGTCTGCACATAGCAGTGCTCATGGGTATGACAGTTTGCAGATCCCTGGAAAAGAGGCTGGCGCAACTTACTGAGCTTGAGGAAGAAAGGTTTATGGTTGGATTTCACCAATAGGTCCAAAAGAAGCATGAAAAATAATGGCATGATTGGCGCATTAAGCTACACACCTTTAAGGTAAATGATCTGGTTTTGTTATATGGCAGCAGTTTGATAAATTTCTAGGGAAATTCAGGATGCACTGGCTAGGGCCCTATGCCATTAAGGAGATTACTAATGGTGGAGTAGTTCAGTCGGTTAAATTGAATGGAGATCCCTTCCCAGGAAAGGTGAATGGCAACCAATTGAATCCATACACTGGTGATTCGTCTAGGTGACTATATGAAGCTAGCATAGTCTTAGTGCTCCATGCAGCTGAAAGGAGGCTCGAGACTATAAACTACAATTCCCGGGTTGGGGAACTATGTGATTGGAGGATTTTGCGGAATGAGGAGATGTCACAGGGTTCGCGACAGCATGGAGAGAGTTGCGCTACCTGGGGAGAAATTGCGCAGTTCAGACAGAAAGTGACTGATAAATTCATTGTTCATGATTTGAGGATGAGAATGTACCTAAATGAAGCAAGTGGTCAGAATTTAAGACAAAATTTATGGGTAAGATCCTTGAAATCTACCGCCAATCTGGAATTAATGAACCAAATTTGGGGGAATGGTCAGATTTGAATTCAAAATGGCCTGTAAATTACATGTGACTACCCAACGAAAAAAATTTGGCATTTTGAGCATTGAGTTGGTGAGCTCTCAGACATGCATGAACCGCGCTTTGTTTGAAGAATTTCTTGATTGCCCAGTGTTTGATCAATTTCCAGAGTCCGACCACAATTTCATCCTTGACATTATCCCAAGATTAGAAGCTATTGACGCTAAAGTAGTGACAACCAAGGAGGCTATGCCAAAAGTTTTTATTGAGGCAGAAGGAGCTGCTGCAGAGGTTGCAGAGGTACTAGTTGAAGTCCCCAAGTCACCACGGATGCCTAGACCAAAGCCTACCCTGACCAAGGAGAATGCGAAGGATAAGAAGGGAAAGAAAGCTACGATACCGGTGTGTGCATCACCTCGAAGAAACTCACAAAAGGACAAGCCCGCCACACTGGAAAAGGGAAAAACTATTAACTTGGAGTCGAAGGACGAAGAGATTGAGGACATCCCGACAGATGATGAGGATTTGGGGATGGAAGTGGAGGATTTTGAAGTCGAGGATTCTAACCCTATCATGAAGCTACCCAAATACATCCCTCCGTGCAAGGTCAAGACCAAGGTGCCAAAGGACATTGATGAAAGCAAGGTCGCCTTGCACATACCTCTGCTACCAGACGAGATTGTCTTTGAAGGACCATGCTTGGGGTTGGTTTCGCTATTGAAATTATAATATTGGGACTTAGCTCACTCTAAGAAGTTCCCTCACTTGGTGATAGAATATATAATCCACCACGTTGTTCATTCAACCACTGGGATGACTATGTTGGAACTGCGGAAGTGGTCCAAGGGTGTAGACAAGGTAGGTTTGCTCAACCTGCTATGGGTGCCGCACTATAATCGCACACCCATTATAGTATTGGTCATGAAGTAGCTGTTATGCTTGGTGCATGATGGGTGTCTATGGCTAGAGGAGCTAATACCCATCACTGATAGGTTGATCCATAGCATCACACAACTACCCTATACAGGGGAAAATCTAGCCATAATGTTTGGCAAAAAAGGTGGCGAGCAGGCCCTCGTGCAAGCCATGAAGGAGAAATTCAAGCTCTTGAAGAAGCTGCGAGGCTATGCCATCTCGAGTATCTGGGATCCTGTGGTCAAGGTGGCGATGCAAATTTTGGCAGGAAAAGTTATGTGGAAGTGTTGCGCAGTTGAAGTGTCAGCACCTATCATCGCTCTAGCGGCTGAATGCACAGAGGGAGTTCAGTTTAATTGACCCCGCTATCTCTGCGGTGAGTTCCTTGCAAACTACCACAAGGCATAGGAGCTCAACAAGGCCTTCCACTATATGTGGCTCTTGCTATCCATTGTGCTAGTAGCTTGGGAGCTACCTGAAGACAGTCAATCCCCCTTATTCATACCAGCCTTGCCAGAAGTAGTGAAGTACGCTTCACTGTGGGCGACCAAGGATGCTCAGTGCATCAAGGATAACAAGATTTTCTAGATCTTGATGGAAATCAATATACGCATGGCTATCAATCACAAGCTGTGAATGTCACCTACTATGTTTGCCAAACTACAGGAGTACATTGAGTTCAAGGCAGACTTTCAGTGCATATCAATTAGGGCATGAAAGGACCCTAAGCAGAAGTGGTATGAATTGCCTTACTTGGAAACTGACGACGTGATCGATGCAGTTTTTGATTGTTGGCCGACAGAGTGGTGCATTTCCTCAGACTCGGTGGTGGGATTGTGCAAGTCCAACGTGCAGTGAAAAAAGGAGGAGGCCAAGCTCAATATGGCGTAGCTGGCCGAGAAGAGGAAGAAGGAGGTCACTGACAAGGCCCAGGCAGAGCACGATGCCACACAGCAGGCAGAAGAACATACAGGTGGAGAAGAGCACAACTCTGAAAAAGGTGCAATGTCTCCCTGATCTAAAACAGAGGAACAAATGAACGAGCAAACATAGTAGCATGAAGTGAATCCGCAGACGACGTCGTACCATATCAAGCATCCTAGAGGACAGGAAACAGTTGGGCCGCGGAAGAAATCCAAGGCTAGTAAGACACCGCTAGACCCAATCACCCTAATAGAGGGAGATTTGAATGACATTGGAGATATAGTGCGGGATGTCACCACGGAGGTACTACAACAGTTCAAGAAGTAGCAGCAGTAAGTATCAGGGGCCATCCAGGTAGGTCTTGTTACACAAAAATATCGTCACCATGATTATTTGCAGTCAGTATGGGTCTATCATCACTTGTACTATCCTCCTAAGCAAGTCTCAGACCTCAGCTCTTCAAGTCAAGCTTTGAAAATAAGATAAAGACATTAAAAATAAACAAAGCTCTGGTTCTACACTTTCTCTCACTGTTGCCTACGGTCCCACACCCCATGTTTACAAAAACTGTGGACCTGCCTGCTCTATCCCTAAAGGAGTGGGTGCGGACCCCTATGAAAGTCAAAAAGGCGCAAGTTTATTCTAAAAAACTCACTTTGGGTTAATTATAGATGATTCTAGAAAGAATTTTGACGTGGATTGGTCGCTCTTAGGTGGTTCATTCATCCAAAAAGAGAAGGAGCTAATCCCTTGATGAGAGGAGCTATCCCTTTGAAGGAGGACCTAGTAACTTCCCTCCATTGCACTATAAATTAAGGCATTGGGCTAGTTGTTAGGGAGGTTAGAAGCTGAACATTTTTTAGGGTAAATGCTGGTGGAATTGGGACTTCCTAGTTAAGCTTGAGAGGAGAGATCACATACCTTTTTGGCTTCACTGGGAAGAGAGTGAAACTTGTCAAAGTAGAGGAGACTTCTTGCTAGACCCTGGGAGGAGCTTGTACAGCATCAAGGCACAGGTTGTAAAGTTCTTCTTTGATTTGAAATAATACAATCAGATTCATTTTTCTCAACAAATTGTCTTATGTCATTTGTTTCATGGATTCCTTGATCTTCATGTTAAATATGCTTTATGATATTGGCTTTTTAGGTTCTATTTAATTTGTTTGCTTGTTTGTGTTTGCAGATTCACAACGAGGGAGCTCATTTGGATCAAAGGAGCGAGGCTTCCACAAACTTGCATTGGACTTAAGGTAGGCCTAAACACTTGTTTGCCTTTGTTTATAAATATATATTTAGAGAAAGATAGTTTTTTATTGGCTTGCTTGTCACTAGATCTCTTTAGATTCTAGGAAGGTCTATCTTGTCTGCAAGATCGCCTCATTCTGTGTGACAAAATGGCGACCATACTGGGGACTTGATTTTTCCCTTGTTTTTACTTTGACCTAAGAAACTGTGTTTTTGTTTCTGCTTTTGGCTTGCTGTGTGTGGAATTGGGTAGACTTAGTAGATCCATGGTTATTTTTTGTTTTTCATAACTTTGGGAGAGGACCGCACCCTCGGCTTTTGACACAATGCGGACCTATCTGCACTTTTTCTTTTAGCACAGAACGGTACCGCACCTGTGTTAACTGTGGGCCTGTGGACCCTGTCAAAATTTTGGAAAACCTAAGATTTTCTCTGTTAGTCAGCTTAGTTTTTGTTTAGATGTTATTATCCCCTGCCCAGACCTGCATATAACCTGTCAGAAGCTTTCCTTAGGTTAATTTCATTGGTGTTAGGGTTTTAGGTGAAATTCCTAGAAGTTTTGCTTTTTGGGTTTGGTTTTCATTTGGGTCTCGTAGTAGCTCTAAGCTTAGAAGCTGTAGGAACCTCAGATCACCTTGGTTTTTACCAGCCTTCTTATGAGTCCGACCATTTGTGAAATCTACCTTTGTTGAGGAATCCGCCTTGTGTTTTCTCTTTACAAAACTTTGAAAAGCTTGTGTTTAAAAGTTTGGATTTCATTTTTAAAAAAAGAAAACGAAATTGGTTGTTTTTTGACTGATTTGTGATTCTGCATAAATTGGTCCTTAGTTTACATCTAGCAAAGTAAAACATCCTTAAAAAGACATCTTGTAAGCTTTGAATTCAAATAGGTTTTTATAGTTTATAGATCTCAAAGTTAGTCATTTCAATAGTTTTGAGTGTTTTATAAAAAATAAAAGAAATCTCTTTTGGAAAAAAGTTTTTTTTTGTAGTGGTTGAATGTTTTGAAAGCAAAGGGAAATTTTTGTGAAAATAACTAGTTGTCTCGTTTTGAGTGCATTGGAAAGGACAAAAAGCTCTTCTTTGAATTTGTTTGTTAAGAAATATTTGTGTTTACAAGTATTTGCATTCTCAAACTCTTTCCTAGCTAGATGTTCATTGAAGGGAAAAGATTGTTTAATCATCTTAAGTGCATTTTTTAGTGATTTCAAGTCGAGTCTTCATACCATGAGTTTCATCTCCGCACCTCTTGACTTAAACAAAGACCAATAAAAATAACGCTTAAAGTAAAATTCATCTAGTAATATTTTTTTTCTAGGGCTCTCACACACCAGCATAGCTTAGGCTAGTGTCTTGGAGTAGGGAGTAATTAACTCTCCAAGACAGTAAAACAAACAAGTAGTTGTATCTTGCGGTAGGAGAGAAATCCAATTGTTGCATTTATGATTTGGGAAAGCTCCTCTTAAAGGAGAAGCACGAGATCATGTCCAAACCAGTGTGGGAATCAATCCTTCCTCATTGGGAACGACGCCAGATATTCACGTATTAAAAACGGTAAACCTCGGATTAACCATTGTCGAGGAGCCTGGGGTCACTTGTTGGTAAACCTTGGATTATGTCAAGGAGCCTTCAAGGGGATTGAGCTTGTTACTCTGACCTTGTGTGCGTATTGGATCGTAGACTATTCCCCCAGGTATATTTGTTTTCGTTGGTAACCTTAGTGACCATATTCTTTAGGATTCTTCCTAAGGTGACAGTGGTAGGAAGATCCCACTGTACCTGGAGCAGACGTCGGCTAGACTCACTTGGATTTTCTGGGCAGTTTTCTTCACTCGAGATGGTTTAGTGGAGGAACTTGTGCTAGTCTATTCATTAACCAGGTTGTCGGGGTAACTATTCCAACCACCATTTCTGTACTAAACTCTGCGACGTTGGACTTCGTCACCAACTAGTGTTTTAAGTACGGAAAGTTACTGTTTGTGTGTGTTTGATCTCCTAGATTCTTTAGGCATGTGATTCAATATTTTTTGGTTCTTTAGAGGCTTTAGGTGGTTTTCATTGAGATTTTACTTTGTTTGTGTGTGAAGTAGTTAAAATTTTTAATTGTGGCTGAATTACCGAGGAAGTCCCGTAGACTTGAGGGCCAACCTCCTGAGCTTTCACCGAGCCAACCTGAAGGGTTAAGAGCCCTCGTAACTCCTAGAGACAGTATAGTTGGGTAACCTGAAGAAGGAGAGTCTTCTTTGGTGGTACATCCTGATTTTCAAGCTTTAGTAGCAGATTATAATCCACAATCAGTTTCTGTTTCCGAAGTTACTGGTAGCATTTCATATACTAGTGATATAGGTGAGGAACCTGAAATATCTGAACCTAAAAGTTAATTTGATGCTACTCCAACATTGGGGTTTGCTTCTCCAGCTTCTAGTGGTCCTGGTTCACCTAGGGTAGAAATAATAATTACCCAAAATCTTCCTTCTGGACTTATAGCTATTGAAGAACTTGCTACTCCAGAAGAAGAATTAGGAATCCCTATCCCTGAAAATCAACCTACTATTGAGCTAAGGGAGCGTGAATCAATTTTTTACAGTCCACCTAGGAGCAGTGCTTGGTATCTTTCTTTGACTAATTTCTTGGAAAACCCAGGGCTAAGTTTTTCACCACCTCGTGTTCCTTATCACCCAACACCTAGAGGTTATTATCCTCTGTTAAATATGTCAAGACAGTCGTCCATGTTTACCCAATCGCTAGAATCCTTTTTGTACGGCGGTCCTTCTGTTCCCTTTGGGTATCAATCACTTTCTAATACTTTTTTGGGAGCATCTCCTCAACCCATTGAACAAGGGTTATTAACTGGAAGCAATGGTACTAAGTCGTTGAGTGTAGAAGATATTCTCATGATGTCAGGTACTATTCCTAATCGTCAACCTCAAGGTGGCTTGTTACTGCCTGGGGGGCAGCCTCAAAATCCTCAATTGTCACCTGGGGGGCAACCTCAAGGTACACAATTTGCGCCTGGCGGGTAACCTCAAGGACAGTACATACCTACGGGACAGTACGTTCCTCAAGGTCAACCCCAGACTCAATATGTACCTCAAGGTCAACCCCAGTATCAATATGTACCTCAAGGTCAACCCCAGTATCAGTACGTGCCTCAAGGGTATTAACCCCAAGTTCAGTACTCGAACCAATGTTTCCAACCACCCTCCGGTCAATCATATGTTCAAGGAACGGGAAATGTACCTTTGAATTATCAACCCTACCCTCAACCTGGTTATGGTCCTCAATATCCTCAACTTGTTATGGGTTCGTACCCTGGAATGAATTTATTGTGGGATCCATTGCAAACACAATAGGTCTTGCAACCAAATGTACTATTGTCATCTCAAACTAGACAACCCTTAGCTTCTGGTTCACCCCATCAACCTGTCCAGTCTACCATTCAAACTTCTGTACCTTCGGTAGTTTCTCAGCATGGGCCTAGTACGCCTTGTACTCTGCCTCAAACGACTACTACAACTGCCACAACATTTGTTCAATCTACCCCACCTACTTTTGGAGTATCGACAGCTCCTGTTTCTATTGTTCCTGTATCTACTCCTCAAACATCTTTACCTCCATCTGGATCTATGATTCAAACTTCGGTTCAGATGCCTGTAGGACAACCTGGTTCAAGTACGGTTGTCACAAGTCAACCACAGTTTACTTATCAACCGTACCAAGGACAGTACCAATTCAGTCCTACTGTGTAGGAGCCAGTCTATCAGTATCAACCGTACCCTGGGTACACATATCAACAACCTCAACAACCCCAGTACGGTCTGGTTAATCCTGGTTTTCCGAGAGGATACAATATCCCAAATGCAATCCCTATTCGTAGTTATCTTGGATATCCTCCTCCTGGGGCTGGTCTCATGACCCAGAGTTTTAGGGACCCTAATTGTCAGTTACCATTTATCGCAACTTTGGACTTGCCTGACTTGTCGTGCCTAACGAACGATCCCATTAATTATCTTCCGTTTTGGATGCCAATGCCGAATAAGTTGCCTAGTGATATTCCTATGTTTGAAGGAAAATCAGGAGAGGACCTGTCGAGCCATGTGATGACTTATCACCTCTGGTGTGCGTCTAACTCCATTTCAGATGATTCAATCCATCTAAGGCTTTTCCAACGCACTCTAATTGGTCTCGCGGCCAAGTGGTACATTGAGTTACCGTGAGGCACTTTTTATCATTTTAGTCAGTTAGATACCTCATTTTTAACTCATTTTCAGTTGCCAGTCAGATATGACAATGGCACGGAATTGCTAACTTCATTAAAGCAGTCGACGTCCACTTACATTTTAGATCACATTCATGAATGGAGATGTCGATGGCGTTTAGTGAAGGTTTTAATTCTGGATCAGATCTTGGCTGAATGGTTTGTAAAATCTTTGTTGCCAAAGATCACTGAGGATGTAACTAAGGCCGGAGTCGTCACTGAGGAGCAAGTAATTGCTCAAGCACAGTACCTTGACTTGGTTTATACTCAGTTAGGTACGTTACGCGAGAAAATCCCCGATCTTCCTAAGCAGAATCAAATCCCTGCAGCTCCTTCAGGGTCTCATGCCGCTGACGGTATGATTGGTACGGTTAACACGAAAAGTAAGAAGAATTCTTCCAAGAATTCTTCTCCTATCATAAGCTTGCCAGATTCCCCGACAGGAGATTCTTCTGCGGAGATTTCCACCGATATTCACATTGTAGAGTCATCTACAGCCAAATCAAAATCTGGTGGTAAGAAGAAAGGGAAGAAGGAAAATAAAATGGACAAAAATTCAAAAGAGAAACCTGAAAAATTGGAATCCAATGATGAAAAATGCAAACCTCGTTATCCTTGTCTCATTTGCGACGAAGAACATTTTACAGGAGACTGCCATCATCGTGCAGAGGTTGCGAAGATTGTCAAAGGTTCCCAAATGCCTGCTGTCTTGAAGGATCCTTTTCCAAGTCAAGACAGTAAGATGATAGGTTCTTCCTCGAGTGCTAATGAAGAATCCATACTGATGATGTCCCATGTTAGGATTGCAACTCGATCGCATGATTATGGTAGTAAAAGTCCTGTTGATGGTAAAGAAGCAGAAACTTGTCATTCTAACCCATCAACCTCAGCTCCCAGTTCTGATCCACTACAGATCGAGAAACCTAATCCAGACTTGGTAATCAAACCGCCTGCCAAGGGTATACTTCGAAAGTCATCTTTCAATCCACATGCGAGAGCGGCTCAGAACTATAAAATTGTTGAGGATTTAGTTGTTTCACCCTCAGCAATGTCGGCTTTGGAAGTGTTGTAATCATGTCCAGCACAGCGTAAATTACTTTTGTCGGCTATAGGAGCTGTTGACATTCAGGACTCGAACCTAATAATTTTCGATCTAGAAAATAGTACACCGTGCTTACCTCATCAAATGGCTTTCCAGATCCCAGTGATAGTAAAAAAAAGGCCTATTCATAGGACTGTGATTGATGAAGGGGCCTCAACGTGTATCGAATAGTTAGGATAGTTTTCTTTCTAGCTGGTGTGTTTTAGTTTAAAAAGTGTGCTTAGCTTAGAGTGTGTTTTTTGTCATTATTCATTCTTATCTTGGTTTTACTCTTGATATTGTAGATGTCGATGCCTCTACAAACATACATTGGTTTCGCTGATGGTGCTTGTTGTAATACATGGAACATTTCTTCCGCAGCTTGGGTTATCTATTCACCCTCTGACAAGTTGGTATCTATGCATGGGGTAAGCCTCGGTCAAACAACGAACAACATTGCTGAGTATAGTGCAGTGATTGAGTTATTATCTGAATCTATTTCATTTGGGATTCGAAGTTTGATAGTGAGATTAGATTCTGAACTCATTGTATTACAACTTAATAGAGTATATGCCATTAGAAATCCAGTGTTATTAAGATTATTTTTAAGAGTGCGTCACTTGGAACGCGAATTTGATTATATTGAATATCAACATATTCCAAGATCTTTAAATACATTAGCAGATGCAATTGCTTCTCGAATGTTAAGTAGACATTTGCAATAATCATACATGTAAATTTAAAAACATTCCATAATATGATTTACAAGATAAGCCGATAATAGTGATATATATATATAGGAGTGTGTCAAAAATACATCGTCCTCGATCATAGGTTAAAAAACACCTTATGATCGGCAAAAATGTCATATGTGCCTACAATAGGTGATCATCCTATCACTGGTGATGATCTCGATAAGAAACCACTGCACGGGCCACTTTACAAAGGAACCTCCTAAAAGGTCCTGGGACCCCAATCACATAGCGCTGAAGTCGACGAGGAATGTCATCTATGCTGGTCTCTGGAATGTCTCCTGTCAAGTGCTCTAGATGACTCTCTAACTAAGCCAAGGTCTCTGCTAATTCATCCTATGGGGCTAGTGCGGCTGCAGCTAGTTGTTTCCTCTCATAAGTCCGGAGAGCGGCTGGTCGTTGTGGACCCACATCTGCATTCGAAACTTTTACTATCAGTTTTGAGACGATATAAAAAATAAAAATAAAAAATTTAAAATAGGAAAATGTTGAAAATAATTTTACCTCAGTCATCCCATTGCTCTCCTGGTGGAAGAGCCATGTCTGGGCCACCACGAAAATCTACCCCAGCATAAGGGAAGTCCTGAATAGAAAAAACCTAGTTTTCCAACCATTGGAAATACTCAGGTTTGAATCGAACAACCTCTGTCCCCTCGTCTGGATGACGAGCCATAACTACAACCCATCGCATCAGTTTGGGCTCTGAGGGCATGTGAACAGCACGCTTTGTAGGTGATCAGTGATCAAAAGATCAATAATGTGTAGATGGCCCTGCAGCGAGACACCACCCTCACTTCCATGGTGGAACTTACTAACACAAATCAGTGCATGATTAAGACCGTGAAGGAAACCTGCTGAATGGTCCCCGAATTTTCCATTCCCAAGGATATGGAGGCAGATGAAATGGTCTACAAACTGGCTATGGGGGTGCGCAATGCTCGCACAGAGTTGGCTTAGGTTCAGCTGGAGCTAAACCTACAGATTGCATAATTGTAGTTGAAGGCCCAACGTTCAACTCTTCCGGAATTAAGGGAGCAACGCGCAACCACTATCACAGAGGCAATAGAGGCAGTAGACAATGCAATAGCATATTACACAAGGCTATTTGAACAATCGTTTGAGGTCCTAACCAGTCTACAAGAAGATCCTAATGTACAGTGGCTAAAGAGAGCGGCGCAAGAACTACAACAGCGCTATGAAGAGGTAAAAGGAACAGCATGCACTGCCACCCTCACACAGAGACTTGCGAAGTTGTAGGAGGCCAAAACATTGAAGGAATAGGTAGATGCATCTTAGCACAAAGAGGTAGTGCTGAAGGAATGCTTGAAGCCTTGGTTGGATGAGGCCTATTTAGTCATGGCCTCCATTGAAGGCAAGCTTGCTAGTTTGCAAGCAACCCAACAGAAGCTTCAGGCTGATAGTTCAGGACCAGCAATAGAGCAATTGGTCGAAGAAGTGAAGAAAGCAGTCGTGCAGTGCACCGCTGAGGTGGCAGTCATACAAGTCGAGCTGGGAGGTGTTCGCACCAAGATCTCCACACCCACAGAGTGAATCAAGGGTGATTCACCATGTTTGTGTTGGGGATCTGTTGGGAATGGGTTCCCCCAAGAGAAATTTGGGGATAAAAGCCCATATTTTGGGACAATTTCGTAATAAAGTTGTAAAGTCTCCGCATTTTGTGGTCACTGAGTGCGAAGGTGTCAGCAGTCATAAAGGGTTGTCCACCCTTATTTTGTAAAGTGTCAAGTGGCTGTAAAGACCTGCCCATGGTCCGCGGACCATGGGATTGTATAAAAAGCAGTTAAGTAAGTAAGCTCTAGGTAGCTGGGAAATTTTTTGGTAGTAAAGTCTAAGTGTTTTCGGGTCTTAACATAGGTATAGGCTCTGCAGCTGAGTTCACAGAGACCTAGGGTGGAAGTCTGTAGTTGAGTGCACAGACCCCTGTAGCCGTGTGTGCAGGGCGGATAATGTTTGTATTAAACTGGAAGATATCAATAAAGATAAATATTCTATAATTATTGTGTATTTAGTCTCTGTTAATTCATCTTATTATATTGCGATATAGGTTTATTTTATAGTGTTTATTTGATGCGCGAATGTATGTGATTATATCTATTAATTGAACGCAAGAAAGAATATCAGTTTACGTGACGCTAACTATCATTGATTGGTAAGATAAGTAAAACACTTGAGATAACTTGGGAACCTATATAATACATTTTCATAGCAGTGCGAAAGTACCTAAATCGCTGGTTAGGGCTACACGAAGGTCACTCGTACACCTTCGCGGAGGTACTGACGGGCGAGATAGAGGGCAAATCAATAAAGCCCTAAGGCATAACAACCTGCGCGAAGGTAGGAGCAGGGGGTATAAATTGACATCACAACCATCTCAGGGTGTGGAAACTTGGTTCCAGCATCCCCCCATACTGCTTCGGGTGAGACTTCAGTCTGTGCTCCCCGAGCTAATGCTGAAAGGGCCAGTAGTGTAGGGATTTGTTTGGCTGACTAAAGTCGAACCTGGGTCAAAGCCCACAAAGCCAGCACAAAGATTGTGTTTTAAAGGTTAAAAATGAGATCGTCTCTGAGGGGCTTGAGGTATAATTTGTTAAGGATGAAGAAGAAGCTCCAGAACAAGACAAAAAAAATAAGAAAACAACAGTCAAGCAAGAGGAAATAATAAATGAATAACAGGAAGTACAAGAAACTTCTCCAAAAGTTTTAAAATAATTGTGTCAAAAGAATCATTCATCAAATCAAATCATCGGCAACATAAATGAAGGAATTAGAATGAGAAGAAGTCAAGAGCTTCGTTCATCACAAAAAGCCCACCTTGATCTTTTAGAAACTTTTGAGCCTTGAAATTTTGAGGAGTCTAGTCAAGGTTAACACTGGGTAGCAGCTATGAATGAAGGACTGGATCAAATTGAGAAGAACGAAACTTGGGACTAAAGGATAAAAATGTTATTGGAACTAAATGGGTCTTCAGAAGCAAATTGAATGAGGATGGACAAGTTACATGAATAAGGCAAGATTAGTCTGCAAAGGACATGCACAAGTAGAATGAATTGATTTTGAAGAAAAAATTTATCCTGCTTCCAAAATGGATGCTATCAAGATGCTTATCACTTATGCGTGCTCGAGGAAAATCAAGGTGTACCAAATGGATGTTAATTCAACCTTTCTAAATGATGAATTGGAAGAAGAAGTTTATATTGAACAACCCGAAGGTTTTCTACTTTCTGACATGGAAGACTACGTCTACGGATTAAACAAGGCACTATATTGTCTCAAACAAGCTCCTAGAGCTTGGTATTCACATCTTGATGTATATATACATCAACAAGGATTCAAGAAAGGAAGCACCAATAACAATATCTATGTGAAATTCAATCAAGATAACCTAACAATTATCGAGGTATATGTGAACGATATAAAAGAAATGATGACATATTAAGTAAAAAATTTGCTGCAAAGATGCAAAGTAAGTTTGAAATGTTTCTACTTGGTGAGATAACATACTTTTTAGGGCTTCAGATATCTCAGCAAGATAAAGGAATATTTATATATCAAACTAAGTACATCAAGGAAATGCTCAAGAAATTCAAGATGGAAGATTGCAAGCCTGTCCTTACCCCAATGGTAACAGATTGCAAGTTAAGCTTAGAAGATTCGTCAAAGGATGTGGACCATAGGTTGTATAGATTTATGATTTGAAATCTTATATATGTGACAACTTCTCGAACAGATGTAATGCAGGAAGTTGGACAAGTAGCAAGATTCCAAGAAACACCAAAATAATCTCGTATTATTGTCGTCAGAATAATTCTTCGATATCTTAAGGGCACAGCAGAATAGTGTTTATGGTATCCCAAAGGAAATGATCTAGTTATTGAAGCCAATATAGATGCAGATCGAGCAGGAAGTCTTCATGATGGAAAGAGTACCAGTGGAGTAGCATTCTATCTAGGTGGTTTCCTTATTTCATGGTTAAGTAAAAAGTAGTCTTCAATCTCGTTATCCATAGCGGAAGCAGAATATATCGCAGCAGCAGCTTGTTGTACTCAAGTTCTCTAGATGAAGCAAACTTTGCAAGATATTCAAGTCAAGTTTATTGAGCCTATTTCCATATTTTGTGATAACACCATTGCCCTCAGTATCTCCGAGAATCATGTGATGCATTCCAAAAAAAATTACATTCTGATCAAATATCATTTCCTTAGAGTGTCGGTCACCAGAAAGAATATCAATCTTGAATATGTTGACACAAAGGAATTTACCAAACCATTACCTTGTGAAGAATTTAAGTATCTTCACCAAAATATCTAGATTCTCCCAAGCTCTCATTAGAATCTTTCTCTTATCTAACTAAGTAAAAAGGGGGAGTGGAGGTGTGTATAGGTCCGCAACATGACAGTTTGTCAAGAGGAGTTACACTTTGCCATTGATGACAAAGGGGGACAGAAGGCAACAGGAATAGATGTCATGATCATAGGGTGGGTACTTGTGTTGCTATCAATGCCAAAGGGGGAGATTGTTGATTAGCGGTTGTCACTGATGTCAACCCAGGAAGCACTAGGGGTTACCCCAATCTTGCATGAGTATTCTAACATGAAAACTCATCCTATTCTGATTCAAGGCTATTCTATATGGATTCTACTCATCAATATGTTTCTGTTGATATACGGTATGTCACGTAGGTCTTCACGGTTTGAGAGTTATTCATTTTTGAAGTTAGAGACCCCAAATAGTGGGATAAAACCCCATGGGGTTGTGGCATGACACTCATCATTAGTTGTGGTCATTGAATAGTCAATAATTAATAATTTTTTATGCTCCTAAAATCCCTCCAATATTCACTTGTTGAGGACCTCTCAACTCAAGACATTTCTAGAAATAGTGACCCTCATATCCTCCTCTAAGAAGCACTTTTCAACGAACAATCTTATGAGAAGACCTCTGTAATTTTGTGGCCCTCATGAACTTCTAACATAGGATCTATTGCAATTATTTTAAGGTTTCATTGAGTTCTAGTTAGGGAACAAAAGTATGATAAAGTTTGAATGTTGGTTTTGAAGCATGTTTAGAGCCTTGGATTTTAGGATTTCACTGCTTCAAAGGGATCATTGTGGCATTTTTGCTATGAATTTTTCTCTACAAAGCTTCAGAAGAGGAAACTAAAACCCATTTCAATTGAAATCTTGATGAACAACATGACCCAATTTTAGATCTTGGTTCACTATTATTTTGGAGATATGATCTAAGGAACTTAGGGTTTTGCAGGCTCCCGAATTCCATGTCAAATAGTTGACCTCAGGCCGAAGGTTGAAACAGTGACACATGGCACTTCGTACAAGTTCGCTCTACTATACTAGTATATAATCAAGTCATAATGGAATATTGGGCATATTTTTTCTTGAAGAATCCAATATCAATCAAACTTGTGGGGTTGGAAAGAGGACTCAGAGGCTACGGACAAAATTTCAGACCTTGGAGATCTGAAATTACATAGATACAACAGATTCAATATCAAGCTCCTAGAAGGCAAGAAAAAGTATGCATTCAAGGATCACTACAGTAAGGACCACACATCAATAGTCAAGGGTAAGTCTACTACAACAAGGTATGTATGATTAGTGTTTGCATTTGAATTTTGAGTATCATCTCTAACATATGATTTTGCAGGACAACGTAAGTATATTGTTTTGTATTTGTTTGGTTCTTGCTTGTTAATGCATGTGCAAGAAGGATGACACTTTAGAACAACTCAGGCACATACTAGAAGGACATGCAATTCCAAATTACCATTACTTGAAGCAAGCATAATAGTATGTCAACATCTGTAAATGATCCAAGAAGCAATGTAGAGTCAAGTGTCAAGTATTGTCAAAAACCAATTCTTTAAAAGAGTCATCATTGTAAATTTGTAAAAGAGTCATCATTGAAAGAGTCATTATTGTAAAAGAGTCAATCTACCTAAAGCCAAAGAGGAATTGTTGGGAGTTATAGGAGTTACTATTGGCATAATTTCATGGTTGGGTTGTAGGTCATAGTGTGATTGGGTGTTCGGTCAAGTACAAGAAAATAATTTTAAATCATATTGTATCATGGATCATTGTCCCTGGTTTGGGAGTCCACACTCTTGTCTCACTTCTGATCATTATAGGTTGGTAGGAATGTGCTAGGCAGGTGCATGAAGTCACCTATACTTTGGATCCTATTAACACTTCAGGGTGGTAGGTTGGTCTAGGATGTTGGGGCATCCATTCAGTTGACTACTAAAGAAACCAGGGCATTGGGGCATCCTTCGAGTGGAAGCTGAAGAAGAATGATTTTATAGACTGCTAGGAAGTTGTGTAACTTTCATTTCCATTAGGGCTAAAGATTAAATCATTTATTAGAAAATAATTCGGTGGCTTTTGACCCAGAGGGGTTTTTCCACCTAAAATTATTGTGCCTATTGTGTTCTTGTGTTTATTGTTGTTACTAGATAAACATTAATAATAATTGAAGATTAACTAATTCTATGAAAAGATTTAAAAGTGTTAATTGCTAAGGAATATGGATTCACCCCCCCCCCCCCCTCTCAGTATTTCCAACAAGTTCACTGCAAATTGAGTGACCACCCATCTCGGCTATTTCTCGGGGAGTGATATGGAGCTATATTCGATAGAGTTTAGCAGGTAACAAGTGCAAGGAGTAGTAACATTCAACAATTACAAGTAAATGAATACAAGAGTTAACACATGCAAAACAAAGTTATTTTGATAAATTAAACGTCTTATCATATGTGTGGTAGTAAATGAATGCAAGAGTTAACGCATGTAAAATAGAGTTACTACAATAAATTAAACATCTTATCATATATCTGGTTCTTCACCCATCCCCCTAATAAGTTTAAAGTTCGACCACAACCTTAAATAATGTGGTGGATGGTGGGCATAATTAACCGAATAAAAAAAATTAATTACCATAATGGACGACCGTCAAAACATGAGGATATCAGTGGAGACATGTGACATGATTATAGAATGCGTTGAATGCTGAGATGCACTACACGACTAAATATTCGTGAGAACCAAAGCATGGGGATATAATTAAATCTTTGATCATGGCTAATATGGATTCACACCAAAATAATTCAGTTAGAGAAAACGGATATAAAGATAGAGTTGGTAACTTTTTAGAATTCCATTCCTGACATATCAGAATAAATTATTGTTCATAGATACTCGACATTACCACCTTCTTGATGTAATAAATTTCCCTAATGGTCCAGTTATCCTCCTTTATTATTGAAAAGGGAAGACAAAATAGCAAAGTGTTTATAAGGTGATTTCAAATATACTCCAATACAATAGGCATGGCCTCTGCTTCCAGTAAGCATCCTGGTGGGCCCCAGTATTGTAGCAATAATGCTACAATTCCTGGAGCTCCCTTCTTTAGTTTTATCAACCCAGTAGTTCGTAACAAACTTGGAAGCGACAATGTTGTATGCACAAGTACTAGCTCTTGCCACAACTATCACTTGTTCAGTTGGCACAAGTCCACTAGGGGCTCAAACCAACTTCTATGAGCTCTTGGAAGAAGCTTTATACTTGTTGGATGGAAGCTAACTCAAAGGAAGCTGATCTACTTGCAGAAAGAAACTGAAAGTCAAATAGTACCATAACCCTAGCAAACCCTAATTCTACCAGCTAGTCCTACTGATGCAAAGGAAAGGAGGCAAACTATTGAAGAAGATGCCATTTCTTCTATGAAGGTAAAATACATGTATCTAGACTACCTCTATTTGAAGAAAACGTCTTTTTGTATTTTTGACTAAGTTATTAGAATTATCATGCAAGTGTTTTTAACTGGCTTTTCACTATGCAGGGTTGGATCAAGGAGGAGAAATTCTTAGGAAAGGTTGGGATGGTACTGAGAGGTCCTAAGAAGCCCCTAACAATCTTCTAGAGGGTTTCACCAAGTTTGGTTACCAAAAACCTTGTTTGTGAGCTTCTACAGGAAGTCTGCAGGGATTCTACAGGATGTTCAGAAATTTCTACAGGATGTTTTAAAATTGGATTTTGGAGGATGGGTGAGTGAAAGAGGATGCATGAATGGATAGGGAGGTAGGGTAGGGGTCTAAGATGACCCAGCGACTGGTGGATGAAGTGATGAGAGGGTGTGGAGAGCTAACTTGTCTTAAGGAATACCAAGACAATGGAAGAGCAAGAAGGTAGGGTTACATGGACAGAAGAGGAGTGGTGAGACGAGGAAACTGGTTAGGAGATGGAGCAGCTGGCTTGGACAAAGTTTAGGTGGACGAGAGAAAGATGGATAAGCCCTCCACGGTGTGTACTTAACTCAGTCAACCAAGTCCTGCATACAACCGAAATCTTAGATAATTTATCAAAACTGTCAATGAAACGCATGAATAGCAACTTTATTCCCAAAGAAAACCATGTTCAACACTTAATCAAAGGAACATCTAAAAAGGTCTAAACGCATGACTAATTTCCACAAGTGAAAAAACATTACACCAATGATTGCATGGCCAAGCAACCTAGTGTTTTTGTTGAGCAGCACTGGCTCCACAATTCCAGCCCCTGATCCAATAAGGGAGAGGTGAAACTGAGAGTGCAGGCAACCCTTTTATGGAGCTTTTATCAATTTTTGTCTTATCAATCTATTCTATACACCCAAAGTAATTATATTCATCATCAGTATCCTACTTAACCAACACAACTAAATCCTAGCTCAACAAACTTCATTCAGATGCATAAAAGGAAAATCACAGTGCTAAAAGGAAAGATAACAATACAAATAAGGAGGCATTAGGCTCTTAGGTTGGGCCAAACCCCGAGAGCTATGGCTCCTATAAAAATATCAGAGCTGATATCAAATCCGACTGCTTCCCATTATCAATAAAAAATCATAAGTCAAGAGTTATGCCAATAATGGCTACAAAAGAACAAAACAGTGCTAGCATCACGTAGTGTAGAGTGTGAAAGAGTTTTTCAAAAGTCCATTTCGAAGGCTAGAGCCTTATCATTTATACACTATGAGGCCCTCGCTGGCCTCCTAAGTTTACGGGACTTGGCTACCCAAACTGTGAGTGAACAGCTCCTTCCATGAAATCTGCTTGGCTGCCTTCTAGATCCGGTTTTGGTGGCCTTCGGAGCTCGGAGTTTGGGGTGAAGATCCCGAGGGAGGTTATTTAATGCCATAGACAAACCCCCTACGAATTCTCAACCCAAGCTTGGCTGTCTCCTAGCCCATGTCTGCTCGGTTTTGCTTCCACATGTGTCAAAAATCCTGAAATGAGCACGTGTTAGCCACCTAGGAATAATGACTACCGTTATTCATACAAATGACATAAACATAGTAGAAAATAATGCATAAGTTATGAAATATGAAGGGTTGAATAAGGGCATTTAGGCCAAATGAGCCCAAAATGTTACCAAATTTGGGGCTCATCATCACCCCCCTGCTAAAATGATTGCTCATCCTTGAGCAACTAATCCAGATCCTCTTCCTTCATTGCCTTAACCGCCACTCTCACATCCCAGGCTTCTGCAGTAGTATCTTCCTCACTGTCATGGAACCCGGCCTTCTTTTCCACCTCTTCCCATTGCTTATGTTCTTCTTTTTCTGTGCTTCCTTCTACCAATCCCATAAGCAAAGGTGGGCTTAGCTTGAGGCCGATCCAGCTGGCCTGGAGGTTCTGCATGGACTTCTTGTAGAGAGGTACCCGTACTAGGACCTCCCTCATTCTAGTTGGAGTGTGATACTCCCTGATTTTGAGGATATGGGACAATGTGTTCCACCTCCGGGTGCAAGCATGAACACAATTGTCCCCTAGTAGTCGCTCCATATCCTCGAAATGTGTTATAGCCTGAGCCTGCTGATCCAGGTATTTTAGTAAAGCCTGCGGGTTGGTTGCTAGGTGTTGGTGGGCGGATATCAATGCAGTGGGATCCCCTGGATCTGCTATGATTAACAGTGGTTCATGTAACTCCCGGTTCATAACATCTCTGATCTCTGTCGTTCTCTTTTCTTCATGGTTTAACCATGAGGTAAATGCCATTAGCTGCATATCTCCCACAACCGTGTTGGGATCCCATGAAGTTTCATTAGGAAGGGCCAAATTATGGAGGTAGAACTCTGATAGCTTGGCCTTGTCCTCTGAGGAGCTATTGTTGCATAAATCTGTGAACTCCTGGGGGTTTTGGATCTGGGAGATACCCCTCTGTGCTAATGCATTAATCTGGAATTGCAGCCACTGGTCCCGTAGGTATAGGCCATAAGATTTGGTCGGTTGTCTGCATTGTAAAGCATCCATAGCCCAACTAGCCATGCAGGCCAGTTGTGCCTCTTTTTCTTGCAACTGTTGTTTGAGAACTTGTATCTCTATGTCTCCTTGCAATTCCCTTTCCTGTAGATGTTGGTTTAGTCCCTCAGGACCATCTTGCATTCCTTCTTTGCGTTGATGTTCTTCTGTAGTGTCCCCTGAGGCCGTCCCCCTTTCTTTCCTATGTTCCTGTAGCTGCAGTTTGAGCTTCTCATTCTCTTCCTGTAGAAATACTCGCTGGCAGTTTCCCACGTGCTTGGCCATAGCTAATTCCCTTCTTGCCTCCTTGAGTTATTCCTCCAAGGGGCCTATATCTGCCACTCCTTTAGATTTAGCTATCCTCATCCACGTGTGGGTTCGTACTCTTTCTTCTTCCAATGCAAAGAAGAGCGGTACTGTGAATTTTTATGGGATAATTTTCCCGGCCTCCAAAAAGTTATAATAAGAGCTCAAGTTGGGCTGGGGGCTAGGCTCCATGATGTGCTCTACCTCTGCTTCCCTTTGTGGTGAGGTAGCTACCTCCCCATCCATCCTTTCGGTCTCCTTGAGCTTGGCTAAAGTTTCCTATAGAACTGCTTCAGCATCATGTAGAGGGGTTTTTGACGCTGACCTTTCCATTCTCTCCTTCCAGGTAGTTGTATTGGGGTTCCCCCGCTCATAAGTGACTGATATGTTGGAGGGGGACTTCTCCCTTGGTGAGGTAGGGGTGTCTTCGACGGTAATTGGGTCTTTACATGGAGGTTGGGGACTGTCAGTTTTAATTCTCACACTTCTCCTCGCTTTGAAATACAGAGGAATCTCCATTTTTTATTTCTCCTTTGGCTTGGGGGAGGTACTTAGGGTGGCCAACACAGCTGCTGCTTCCCGAGCAAGAATTTCGACCATCTTCTCCTTCTATGTTATTTTCTTAGGACTTCCTGTAGAAAGCCCTGTAGTGGCTGATTTCTGGCTTCCTGTAGAAGCCATTTTCAATTTTCCTGTAGAAACAGATGGCACCGTTTTAGCCTGCTTGGCTGAGGTTGCTTTTTCTTTCAATTTTGCTGAGGCTACCTTAGAGGTGCCCTCACTGACATGGACCTTTTCAGCCCTTTCCACTCTGCTTTGTAGCCGTTTTTCCCTGGGGGTTAATGTGGTTTTGTCACCCTCTGTTTTGGCAGCTTGTTTTTCCTCTTGTTTTCCCTTGGGCTCTTTCTTCGGTGCTTTGGCCATGTTTTCTCAGCCTTTTTCTTTCTTTTCTATCTGAATTGGTTCCTTCTCCTCACTGCTGGAGGAGGTGAGCTCCTCAGCCAGTACTTGGATATCATCATCTTTAGTCAAATTCCGGAAGGTTTCCCAGGAGAGAGGGACGGTATACGTGTGAAGTGCATCTTCCACGAGGAGCTTAATGAGCCGATGATGGGCTATCTGATCTGGCGTCCCCTCTTTCAACTTAGTGGCACGCTCGGTCATGGACTACAGGAGGAAGTAAGGGATGCTCAATTTTTTCTCTTAGGGTAGGTCCATTTGGTGTCTAAGTTCTGTGAGCAGCCGAAAATGGTATCCATACACGATGTTGAATCTCCCCTCTCACGTGATATATTTTATAATTTTGAGGCTTACCTCACTCCAAAATGGATGTAGGCTAGTTCTTCGCACTCCATTCTTGTCCTCTGAGAATTGCTCCTCCGGCAAAAAGAATTCCTTCTTAGCCTTCTGGCCTAGTTTTCTCTCCTCCTTATCCCAAGGTACCCCCATCAGTAGATCAGTGACCCTGCTAATGAACTGTGGGGTAAGCCTAAGGGTCAAACCTCTGAAGTTGACAACAACCAACGTTTTGGAATTCAGTTGCAAGGATCACAAGAATTCCTCTGCAACCTCGTCATCGTGTCCTTGAAGCTTGTCACAAAATGACATCCACCGAGCACGAGGAAATAGGTCTACCACCTCAGGGGTTTCCCATAGTTTCTTTGAGTCTGTAGGCTCTTTCCTGATGAACCCACTCGGCATGGTAAAAGCTTGTTGTGGTGGCCTGAGCTGGCTGGCGCGTATACAAAGATGGACCTTTGGGATTTCCTCAGACAGAGCACAGACTTACGCCTCCATCATGCACACAATTAAAAATTTTACGACTGTCTACAGGTGGGCCTTGACAGTGGCTCAATTATGAACCAAACCATGTAGAAAATCCCGCATATACATGATGACGACAATTCTCATGCAAAAATAAGAAGACACTTGCAAATTCATGCACAGACTAAAATTTACAGTTTTCTACCCCTTTTGTACGTCGACTTCACCACCTTTTGAACCAATTGCATGGGAGGACTATGCTCAAGCTTACCTCGTTCCAAACTTGTCACCTTTGACGTGAACAGTTTGATTTTTCCGTGACGTTGAGCTTCCTGTAGCATAGCTTCCTGTAGGAGTCGTTCACGGGTTCTAGGGAGCGCTTCAGCGGTTTTGGGCCTTTTGTGCAACAACAGGATGCTGAGCAGGCCAAGAACTCGGAGTATCAACCTTCAGGAAATTGCGGATGCGTACTCGGCTGTAAAGTGGTTGGAATAAATGAGTGTAGTGCGCCATACGCGATCTAGCTGCTAGGTTTGAATCTCTACAGAACTCGTGGCGCAGGGGTGAGCTGTCCCCGTCGGCCCGTTGGTCGACGTCACCTATGATCATACCACTGAATGTCTGCCTGACTACCGAATCATTCCCTGCATATCTACCACCGCCACACCTGTTAGACCGCCGCTTCTCTCCGAATGGACTCTTCCAACGTGTCCATTTCCTGCCTTGTCGACGCCCCCAAAGCTTTTCGGATCAGGCGAGGCTATCGAGCTAGTTGTGGTGGCCAGTTGAATGGCTACCTAACTTGCTCAACCCATTCATTTTCATGTTTACACACATTTTAAAGTATTATTCATGTGATTTGACGAAACAGGGTGAGGCACTTACCTGTGTGGCTGTGACGTTATTTTTCTCACGCTTCAGGCCAAGGGTGACGAATCTGCTTGCTGCCGCTTCGTGCACAAGCACGGGAGCTCTGGTTTGCTGACTGCTGCTGGTTACGAGACCGGTTGCTCGGATATGGATAGTGCATGCGCTGGATCACAAGTTTCAGGTATCTCCATAACATGTGCTTTAGCCGGATCAACTGCTACAGGATTCCTGTAGGACATCCTGTAGTTGTTTCTCTGTCTTAGGTGCATGTTGAAACGGTGGAGTCACGTTCACGGTTGCAGGGTCTTCGAATTGCTTTGACAGGTAGAGCAGCGGCCTCTGCATGCTTTGTTTTTCATTTGAAAATGATTTCTTCTGAAAGTCCAACATTCTGGTTTGACTACGCAGGTATTTCAATCGTATGGCAGCCACGGTTGTGGAAGGAGGCGACAGCAGTGGGTGCTGGAGGAAAACATTGGTTGCATGCTTCCTTATTGGACTTCAGGCTTCAAATTGTCCTACACAGTCGGTCCTGGCCCATTCTAAGATTCTACAGGTAGTTTCCTATAGAAATACAAAACTTCCTGTAGAAAGTCTTGTAGCTTCCTGTAGGAGGTTAGACTATGACCGGACCGTGCCCAAACCTTGGAAGAGATGAGTGTTTCTGGAGGGAGTGCTGGTGAGGTCACCTACTAGCATGGTAGGGACCCTTATCCTTGAGCTGCGAGGCCTCCTTTTCTGCATGGGATACCTGCAACCTCCATTAATTTCAAAAACTTGAGCCTGTTTCCTATTACTGTTTTTTTTCTTTTTTCTCTTTTTCTTTTTCTCTCTCTTTTTTTTTTTTTTTTTGAGGAGATAGTAGGGGTGCCTCAATGAGGTTTTCACCCCTACCATCTGCCTTGGGTGCCTCAGAGAGGTTTTCACCCAAGGATATTTTTTGTTTTTATTCCAACTTTTCAGAGAGACAGCAGGGGCGCCTCAATGAGGTTTTCACCCCTACCATCTGCCTTGAGAGCCTCAGAGAGGTTTTCACCCAAGGATATTTTTATTATGATTTTTTAATTTTTTTTTGAATGCTCGGGGTATGCCCAAAACAGAGGCAGAACCCTTCTCTATGACTAGTACTAATTTTTCCACAGTTTTGATGAACTCTTGCCTCGAAATAGGTTTCCAATAGATCTTTAGTCGATGCCCATTGACGAGCATGGGGATGGCTTCCTCATCGATGGTCCGAATGAGAACAGACCCATTATCATTACACTTTTCCACTGCATATGGCCCTAACCATCTTGTCCTCAGCTTCCCCTTGAAATCCTTGTGTCTGGAATCATACAACAGCGCCCAATCTCCCAGTTGGAATTTCTTGTCATTGAGGTGTTGGTCATGCCATATCTTCCTCTGAAGTTGAACCACTTCTGAGTGGAGAAGGGTCTAAATTCTGTGTTCATCTAGCCCGTTCAGCTGCAATAACCTTTCTTGTTGGGCGTGGCTGAGATCTAGGTCCAGCTGAGCTTCCATCCTCAATGTGTTGTACTCAAACTCAATTGACAGCAAAGCTCTCTTCCCATAGACCAGTTCATAAGGTGTGAAACTGGTTGTGGTCTTCCATGTGGTGTTGTAAGCCCAGGTGGCCTCAACCAAGCAGTCTGCCCAATCCTTCCTGCTACTGCTCACCACCTTAGTCAAAATCCCTTCTAATGCTCTACTGGTGACTTCCACCTACCCATTTGCTTGAGGATGATAGGGGGTGGAAGTCCTATGCTTGATCTTGTCATGAGCAAGCAAATCTTCGATTAAGTTGGAGGTGAACTGGATTCCTTAATCAGTGACTAGCTCTCTTGGGTAGCCAAATTTTTAGAAGATGTTTTCTCTTAAAAACTCAGCCACCTTTTCTTCCGTCGCTGCTTTGATTCCTTGGTTTTTGCCCACTTGGTCAGATAGTCTGTGCACACAATGATGTAAGACCTTTGCCTTGAAGGAAGATTAATAGGACCCAAAAAATCCATGCCCCACTTCTCGAATGGTTCAAGAGTCACTTGAGGTTGGAGAGTCATTTCGTCCCTTGGGGTTGGCTTCCCCATCCTTTGGCATCGGTCACATTGGCTGATATATCTCTTGACATCTTGACGGAGCGTGGGCTAATAGTAGCCTTCCTGTAGAATTTTGAAGGCAGTCCTCTTGGCTGCAAAATGTCCTCCACAAGGCCCGTCATGACAGGTTATGAGGATGTCAAAGACTTCCTCCTCCCTTACACAATTCCTTAAGATCTGATCGGGGCCAAGTTTGAACAGGTTGCCCCCGATCCAAGTGAATGAGGCACTCTTCCTTACAATTCTGCTTTTCTCCTTGGAAGATAGATGCGGAGGGAACTTTGCTGAGACCAGATAGTTTGCTATATCAGCAAACCATGGGGAGAGTACTGAGATAGCAAACAGATGTTCATCTGGCATCTGGTCATCCACTGTTCCATCTTCACCTGCAGGTAAATCCAATCTAGACAAGAAGTCAGCAACAACATTTTCTTTACCTGGTTTTTCAACGATAGTCAAATCAAATTGCTGCAACGGAAGTAACCATCTAATAATACGAGCATTCACATCTGGTTTATTCATTAAATATCTAATTGCAGCATGATCAGTATGTACAAATGTTTGATAGCCATTGATGTAGTGTCGGAACTTGTTTAGGGCATGGACCACAGCCAGGAACTCTTTCTCAGTTACAGTATAGTTCAGTTCTGCCTTGGATAAGTTTTTTCTGACAAAGTATATGGCATATGGGAGTTTTTGTTCAACCTATCCTAAGGCTACCCCCATGGCTTTGTTCGAGGCATCAGTCTGGATGTGGAAAGGTAGGGCCCAGTTTGGACCTCTTAATATCGAGGCGTACTCCAACTTGTCCTTTAATTCATTCAGAGCCCTTTGACAGTCGTCTGTCCATTTGAACTCAACATCTTTTGCTAAGAGGCCAAACAATGGCAAGGCTAGCTTACTGAAATATTTAATAAACCTTCTATAATATCCTGCTAAGCCTAGGAAACTCCGAACATCTCTTACTTTTTGAGGAGGTGGAACCTTTTTGATGAGAGCAATTTTATCAGGATCCACCGCAATCCCTGGCGAGAAATGGTATGTCCTAGCACGATCCCCTCAGTCATCAAGAATTCACATTTTTCCAGACTAAGGGACAGGTTCATCTCAATGCACTTGGTTAGGACTTTTCCCAGATTGGACAATGCTTCTTGGAAGTCAGACCCATAGGGAGTGAAGTCATCCATATAGATTTCCACCGAATCATGGACCAACTCAGAAACGATGCTCAAGACTGCTCTTTGGAAAGTGGCAGCAGCGTTGCATATCCCAAAGGAAAGGACCCGGTAAGCAAAGGTACCCCAAGGACAAGTGAAGGTGGTCTTATCTTGGTCTTCCCAGCTGATTTGGATCTGATTATACCCGTTGAACCCATCTAGGAAGGAGAAAAACTTCTTCCCTGCTAGTCCATCCAACACTTGATCTATGAAATGCAGAGGAAAGTGGTCTTTCTTGGTGGCTTTGTTTAGTTCTCGGTAGTCCACACAGATTCTCCACTTTCCATTTTTCTAGGGTACCAACACCAGAGGGGACACCCACTCGCTATCCGAGATGGGGTAGATGAATCCTGCATCCAACAATTTTTGCAGTTCTTCTTTGACAATGTCCTTAAGGGCTAGATTCATTCCCCTCTGAGGTTGCCTGACTAGTTTACAATCTTCTTTGATGTAGATGTGATGGGTACAGACCGAAGGGTGGACTCCTTTCATCTCCTTATAGCTCCAAGCGAAAGCATCTAGATGACTGGCCAACAGACTATACAGCTCCTTTTCCTGGGAAGGAGATACGGAGGAGCTGATCTTTAACGATCTCTCGGGGCCAAACTCCGCATTTTTGATCTTGGGAGAGAGTCGATCGGTCACGCAAAGGTCCACTAAGGTGTTGGCTTGAGCATCTTCCACCAATTTCTCTAAGGACAATGCACTGGGAGGCGGATTCTGAATTAAGGTCTCAGTCAATTCATCCTCAGTTTGGGGACCTCCCTTAGTGGTCTCTAAGGTGCACAAGGGTGTAGAGTACACCTCATCCTCTTCTCCTTCTTCCAACCAAGGTGGTAAGTCATGCTCTAATAGAGGTTTGGCAGGAGGGTATAGGACTAGCTTCTTGGACATAGGACCATTTTTTATGGTCATGTTCCCTGCTCGGCAGCTTATGTAAGCATCCACAGTGGCTAGCCAAGGTCTTCCCAAAATAAGGGGGTATCCGGTAAGCTTTGCCTTTGGCTGAAGAACCAAGAAGTTCGTAGGATACTCCCAAGAGTCAACAGAAACCAAGACATCTTCCACAATCCCCTCGGGAGTCACAGTGGAGCGATCTGCCAACTGCAAGACTGTCGAGGTCTTCCTTAAGGAACTCTGAAGGTTGAGTTTGAGCATGGTATCCCTGGTCATCACATTAATGGCAGCCCCTAAATCAATCAAAGTGTGGGGTATGATGGTGCCATTGATGTGGACATCAACTACAAGACTCCCAGGATCCAAATACTTTGGACAGATTACTTGTCCCAACATAAGATCAGATAGTTGTCCTATGACATTGATGGTTGAGGCATCTCTTTTTCGCCTGCCTGGGTGCCTGAAACACTTTTCCTTAACCAATTTGTTGTATATCGGTACATCTTTGATGCCTTGGAGAAGTGGTATTCTCACACACAACTGTTTGAGTTCTCCGAGAAGCTCATTCTCCTCTGGGTCGGGTTGTGTGGTTACCGTTAGTCTCTCAAGAAAGGGTGGAGTGGCCTTGGGTTCACTTTCCTGTTTGTCTTCCTCATCCTCTAAGGGAGGAGGTTGGCGATCCGGAAGATTCTTCCCGGATCACAGGTTGATCTCCTGGATCTCCACAACATAGGTAGGGCAGGTTGTTTCCCCGGTATATACCTGTTGGGCCTATCGGTTGTTGGGGTTCGGGTTTGGTTGAGCAGGCATTTGGGGTTGTCTCGAAGGAGCAGGAGGTAATGGTTGTGGTTGAGCTGGTGGTGGAGGCAAAATGGCAGGAGGAGTGTTGTACTGGGGCCTCCACCCCGGTTGAGGTGCATTCCACTGATTATGTGGCTGGACAGGTGAGTGAAACGAATGAGTAGTGGGTTGAGTATGGTATTGAGGTGGGTAAGACCATGGAGGAGGCACAGACCAGGGAGGATGAGCAGGGGGGCCCCAAGAAGGCATAGGAGCATATTGGTTGGGGCTATAATAAGCTTGGGATGTCCCTTGCATCCCCTGCTGGTAGGGTCTAGGTCCATGCGGCCTTCTTTGATTGAGGAGGTAGAGAGGTTCAGTGGGTGCCTCAGTTCCTTGGTACATGGCCTTAAACCCAGGTAAGGTTGGGCATTGGTTTGTGGGGTGGTTCTCCTCACAAATGAAGCATACCTATACCGAGTGTAAGGGACACTCGTTCTTAGTGTGCTTCCTTATACACCTAGGACAAAAGATGGCCAAAGCCCTCTCAGCTTCCTCTTTCTTTTGCTGGATCCGGAATGTATCAAGTTGCATGGCAATGGTCTGTCTCACCTCACTTTTGAGGTCCTCCAACTGATTAACAAACTCATTCTTGGAGAAAGTAGCACTAACTGAAAGGGGGTTTCCCCTACCTCTTTTCCAGGCTGCCCTAGAATGGTTTCTAAACACAGTCTTTATATCCTCATAAGGTAGTTGTTAGATGTCTCCTCCAGCTAGCATGTGAAGGGTATCTAGGTGGTATTTAGGGACTCCTCAGAGCAGGACCAACTTGAGAGATTTAGGGTCAAGTGTACACCTAGCCCGTTTATAGCTAAGTTGGAATCTTTCCTCATAATCTTCTAAAGACTCCTCATTTCCCATGGTCATCCGGAAGATCTCTCCCTTGGCTTCCTTGGACCTATAGTAGTCCCGGTATTTGGTATTGAAAGCTTGTTGCATCTGAGCCCAAGTGGTGATATTGTTCCCAGGTAATCCCATGAACGAGCGTAATGCTGCATCCTTGAGAGTAGAGGGAAAGAGTTTCAGTTTTTTCTCATCTTCTGTATAGTCATAGGTTCGACAAAGGACAACAAACTCAAACAGGAAGGTATCAGGGCCTTCAGTAGTCAATCCATGGAAGTGAGGTAAAGCGGAGGGGCTTATGTTTTTCATTTTCATGTCTCCATTGGTCTCTCGAATGGGAAAGGAACCTTCTATTCTCTCATCTTCTCTTCCATCTTCAGCCATGGCTTCAGGTGGGATGGTTTCTAACTCTTCTTCTGGTATAGGATCTTCGTATGTTTCAGGAGGCTCGCCTATAAGTTCTTTTGGATCACTGTCACCAAAGAAGAGAGAAGGGTGACTCAGTGACGTGGTGGGGGTGTTGGGTAGGAATTTTCCAGTTTTATCTTTGTTCCTACGAGGCATGAAATGGAAAGGCTTTTGATTGCTTTTTGTTTTTCTGCTTGTTCCTGCAAAACTGAAATAGATTGAATTGCAACTAACTATCTTGCTAAAATGAAAATACGGAATTGAAATAAAAGAAGGAAAGGACTAATCTATTTTGCTCAAGTGAAATTGTGGGAATGAAATGCTAGTCTATGCTTGCAGAATTGAAATTGCTAGTCTACACTTGCAGAATTGAAATTGCTAATCTACGCTTGCAGAATTGAAATTTCTAATCTATGAAAGCAGGAAATATCTATTTTACTTTTGCGGAAATGAAATTACAGAATGGAAATGAAATGAACTATTTGGCAGAAGGCAAGTGTGGAAAAATAGAAGAAAAGCAACAATCACCAATACTCTGATGCTTCCCCGGCAATGGCGCCAAAAATATGGTGGGCCCCAGTATTGTAGCAATAATGCTACAACTCCTGGAGTTCCCTTCTTTAGTTTTATCAACCTGGTAGTTCGTAACAAACTTGGAAGCGACGGTGCTGTATGCACAAGTACTATCTCTTGCCGCAGCTGTCACTTGGTCAGCTGGCGCAAGTTCTCTAGGGGCTCAAGCCAACTTCTATGAGCTCTTAGAAGAAGCTTTATACCTGATGGATGGAAGCTAACTCAAAGGAAGTTGATCTACTTGCAGAAAGAAACTGAAAGTCAAATAGTACCATAACCCTAGCAAACCCTAATTCTACCAGCTAGTCCTACTGATGCAAAGGAAAGGAGGAAAACTATTGAAGAAGATGCCATTACTTCTATGAAGGTAAAATACATGTATCTAGACTACCTCTATTTGAAGAAAACATCTTTTTGTATTTTTGACTAAGTTATTAGAATTATCATGCATGTGCTTTTAACTGGCTTTTCACTGTGCAGGGGTGGATCAAGGAGGAGAAATGCTTGGGAAAGGTTGGGATGGTACAGAGAGGTCCTAAGAAGCCCCTAACACTCTTCCAGAGGGTTTCACCAAGTTTGGTTGCCAAAAGACCTTGTTTGTGAGCTTCTACAGGAAGTCTGCAGGGGTTCTACAGGATGTTTCAGGAATTTCTACAGGATGTTCAGAAATTTCTACAGGATGTTTTAAAATTGGATTTTGGAGGATGGGTGAGTGAAAGAGGATGCATGAATGGATAGGGAGGTAGGGTAGGGGTCTGAGATGACCCAGCGACTGGTGGATGAAGTGATGAGAGGGTGTGGAGAGCTAACTTGTCTTAAGGAAGACCAAGGCAATGGAAGAGCAAGAAGGTAGGGTTACGTGGACAGAAGAGGAGTGGTGAGACGAGGAAGCTGATTAGGAGATGGAGTAGCTGGCCTGGACAAAGCTTAGGTGGACAAGAGAAAGATGGATAAGCCCTGCACGGTGTGTACTTAACTGAGTCAACCAAGTCCTACATACAACTGAAACCTTAGCTAATTTATCAGAACTGTCAATGAAACGCATGAACAACAACTTTATTCCCAAAGAAAACCATGTATAGCACTTAATCAAAGGAACATCTAAAAATGTCTAAACGCATGACTAATTTCCACAAGTGAAAAAACATTACACCAATGATTGCATGGCCAAGCAACCTAGTGTTTTTGTTGAGCAGCACTGGCTCCACAATTCCAGCCCCTGATCCAATAAGGGAGAGGTGAAACTGAGAGTGTAGGAAACCCTTTTATGGAGCTTTTATCAATATTTGCCTTATCAATATATTCTATACATCCAAAGTAATTCTATTCATCATCAGTATCCTACTTAACCAACACAACTAAATCCTAGCTCAACAAACTTCGTTCAGATGCATAAAAGGAAAATCACAGTGCTGAAAGGAAAGATAACAATACAAATAAAGAGGCCCTAGGTTCTCAGGTTGGGCCCAACCCCGAGAGCTATGGCTCCGATAAAAATATCAGAGTTGATATCAAATCCGACTGCTTCCCATTATCAAAAAATAATCATAAGTCAAGAGTTATTCCAATAATGGATACAAAAGAACAAAACAGAGCTAGCAGCACGTAGTGTAGAGTGTGCAAAAGTTTTTCAAAAGTCCTTTTCGAAGGCTGGAGCCTTATCATTTATACACTAGAAGGCCCTGGCCGACCTCCTAAGTTTATGGGACTTGGCTGCCCAAACTATGAGTGAACAGCTCCTTCCAAGAAATCTGCTTCGCTGCCTTCTAGATCCGGTTTTGGTGGCCTTTGGAGCTCGGAGTTGGGGGTGAAGATCCTGAGGGAGGTTATTTAATGCCATAGACAAACCCCCTATGAATCCTCAACCCAAGCTTGGCTGTCTCCTAGCCCATGTTCGCTCGGTTTTGCTTCCACATGTGTCAAAAATCCTGAAATGAGCACGTGTTAGCCACCTAGGAATAATGGCTACCCTTATTCGTACAAATGACATAAACATACTAGAAATAATGCATAAGTTATGAAAAATGAAGGGTTGAACAAGGGTAGTTAGGCCAAATGAGCCCAAAATGTTACCAAATTTGGGGCTCATCACATCCATAGCCACAACATGGTTACATTTTACCACGTTGATATACTAGTATCCCATTCTACTAAAAAGGATTCATAACTTAATTTTGTTGATTATTTCCAAAAGGCCATTTCTCTGGCATGGTAACCAACTAGTAGCAATGAAATTCACCAAATCTTAATGAGACGAACAAGTCGGCTCATGATGAGACCTCTTATCCTTCGCCTGATGTGTCGAAGGCCATTACCCTGGCTTGGTGACTAGAATGGTAATGTTGCCTTATTAAGTCATATGATCATGGTAGGTCAGCTCATAATGAGACCTCCTATCCTTTTGGTACAATTTTCTTCTTTTAATTTAATTTATTAGTAGTTTTCTCATGTTGTTATGATAACATATTAGTGAATTTTGTGGTAGATCAAGTGCTTAAGAGTTAGGGATGGAGTAAAAAGTATTGGAATAATTATCCTTTTAGTTTGTTATTTGCTTCCAAAAATTTTATTTGTTAAGGAGATCATAGGATTATAAGGAAGAAAAATAACTCCTTTGGTGGTAATTGAAGAGATATATGATGAACAGTCTATGTACTTACAGTATCAGGATTGTTAAATTTTTTATGATTTTAAGAAGTCAAATAAAATATTCTCTTATCGTAATCATTGGAATGACATAATTTTGTCACCACCATATCATAAAAGTTCTTCAAAATCGAAATAATTTTTACACGAAAAATGTGTTGACACCTAATCATAGGGATTGGGTGAACAATTTTAATTAGTGTAAATAAATAATAGACAAAATGGAGAGTCATCGGGAGATGAACTGAACAGTCACTCCCTCTTGTATATAATAATGAACAACCTTAAAAAATAATACAATTACGTTTGAGGATTTACCTCCTGGCCTAACATGGTATCAGATCCAGCTCTATCTTTGGCATTACAGTTTTCCCTTGTAACTCCCTCCTGGCCTATGTTCTCCCTACTTTGCAGAACTGACACCTTTTTCATGCTCCACAGGCCTGAATAGTGCACTGTCATATGCATTTTCTTGGTCCTCCAGTCAGAACTGGCATCTTCTGCCCTACTGCTCGACATTTCCTCTGCTTTACATAAACGTTGGTACCTTTTCTTTATATTAATGCTATTGCAATCTTATTAACGTTGTCCCCATATAACATATATGTTTTTATTATGTGCATTTTTATGCTATGTGCCTCCCTCATATATGTGCTCCACTAGACTCAAATACCACTCCATACTCCCACTTAACTAATACTCTCTCGTAGAAAAATTGTTAATCACCCCGTAAATCCATCACAGGGGCATTTCAAAAGCTCTTTTATGTTCATTATTTTTTTGGGGGGTTCATCACAAATTTCAACGAATTCCAATGGAGAGGAATTTAACATAATGTTGTTTGGGCTCCCATAACATTGTTTTCATAGTCCCATATATAGGTTGTCCCATGGTATAAATGCTCCTCCATATATACGATGTTTTCCATGGCTTGCTAGGGAATCTTCCAAGTATACGCATTATCATATACGGTGTCTATGCTCTCTCCGAATTTTTTTAATACAGGTGTTTTGGATATAACACAGGCTTATTTTATATATTATTGTTTGGAATGGGTACTATTATTTACCACTTATTGGGTTTTGTGAGCATGTCCATACCTCTGTTATATACATTAAAATTGTAGTTTTTTTTTTACATGCAGTACTGCAATTTCTTACAATGTATTGGCAGCAGAAGTATATTTTTTTTAAATGAAATCATTAATATCTATTGTGGGAGTGGTCCTCAATTGGAAGGAAAATTATCCTGAGTGGTCTCAGAAAATCAAACACACTCTCATTTTTAATGAGTTGTGGAAAGGAGTGGTTGTTGGAAACGAAGATAAAGAGCTAGAACAACCTTCCTCAGACAAGGAATTCGCCATTTGGGAAAATAATAAAAGCAATGCTTATGCATTTATTGTAGCATCAATAGATGAAGAGGTGAGTCGCCATATTTCACCATTTTCAAATGCCTTCGAAGCCTTACAAAAATTGAAGGAACTCTATCACTCACACTCTACACTTGAAGTTGTTCAACTCATGATTAAATTGTTCACCCTTGAATTACAAAATGATGATCCTCTTGCTCTTGCATCAGAAGTAAAATCTATTATGCATGGTATCAAAGTCACTACTGTTGAACTGGACATTCCTCTGATAGATTTTCTCAAGGCATTTTATCCCACTTACTCAAATTATTTTGATTCATTGCAAGCAAATGGAAACCTCAAATATATTACCATTGACTCCCTTGTGAAAAATAATTCTGAAAGAGAGAAAGATTTTGGAAAGAAGACAGCTCCTCAATATTATGAAGAGAATGTGTCTTGCACATAGAGAGAAGAATCTTTCTCAAGATTCTTCCAGAGGAAGAGGTGGTCAAAGAGGAAGAGGAAGAAATTTCAAAGGCGAGGGGGCAGACACTCTCAAGGAGAAAAATCAGATTTGCACTGCACACACTGCAAAAGAGATGGATCACATGATGCATCCACATGAAAGTTGCCTTGGGATAGAATTGAGCAGGAAAGAAACCAACCGAAAGGTAAAACTAATGATAAAGAGAAAGGTAAGGCACCTAAATCCGCTCACTACGTTATGGCACACTGTAATATTGGAGTAAATGAAGATTTATTTAATGCTTCACTTGCTTCTTGGAAAAATGATTGGTTGCTTGATTCAGGAGAAACTTGCCATATGACTTTTAGAAAATAATTTTTTGAAGAATTTACTGACAATGATGATGGAGCAGTATACTTTGCAGACAAATCAAAACTCAAGCCATCGCGGCTTGGAACAATCAGGCTTAAATTTCCTGGTCTTCCAGACTTTCTTCTGCATCATGTTTTATATCTCCCACAGTTAAGGAGAAACCTGCTATCCTTGGTCCACATCCGCTAGAAAGGACACTCCATTCATATGTTTGATGGCAAGCTTGAGGTGAGAAAAGAATCAGACCACTAAATTGTTGTGACGAGGATAGAAGAAGAAAGGCTTCTCAAGCTGCAGGGTACCTCTGCTCATGCACAAAATTTCTCATACAATTCTCATTATGAAGAAGGTACATTTCCATCAAGTTTATTATGGCATTCTAGATTTGGACACTTGAACTATGACAACTTTTGCTTGTTGAAGAAAAATGGTGTTACTGGTTTGCCTACAATTCCTAGGAAACTTAAGTAATGTGATGCTTGCATTCTAGGAAAGCATAGCAAATATTCCTTTCATGATTCACATTCCAAAGCACATAGAAAACTTGAACTCATTATGTTGGGTATGGACTCCCCCCATAGCATGTTTTGGGGCTTAAAACCCAATTTTTGGTCAAGGGTTTTGTAAGACTCCGCGAACTGCGGAAGCAGAGTGCGAAGTATAGGTTGAGTCATAGGGTTGTCCGTCCGAAAGTATTGTAATGTAATGTAAAGTCATGTCGGCCTATGTTAGGCCCCTATACTACTAGTGTAACCGCTTATTGTTATTAGTATAACCCACTTATTATATTGATGTACCCATGTAGTGCCCATATTGTTACTATTGTGCCCCATAGAAGCCCACTTTTGTTATTATTATGCCCTTACATTATTATTGTTATGTCAGCTCTGATTATGTTATAACCCCTTAGACTCCTATATATAGAAAGGAGGTCTTTTCATTTGTATCATCGAAGAATTGTTCATTTATGTAATGTAAAGGAGGTTGCCCCCTCGAAGAGGCTGAATTCTAAGGCGTGGATTTATCTTTTCTATCTTTTCTTGAGCTGGTTTCATAACAGCCTACCCATGGCCCGTGGAGAATGGGATTGTATAAATAGAGCGAGGCTCTAAGTTGTAAAGAAAGCTAAGTAATAAGAGAGAAGAAGACGAATGGTTTGAGCTTAGCGTACGATTCGAAGTGTATTGGGTCATAGTAGTAGGAAAAGGCTTTGTAGCTGAGTGCGCAGGGCGGTGTCGAGTCTATAATTTAGATTGAAGATTAATAAAGAGAAGTCGATTTCTATTTCTGTGCATCGGCTGCGCATTGCCTTCTTTACCTTTACACTATTTTATTTATCGTGCACACTGATATAATTGTTGAATATGTTGTAATAATCATTAGTCTTACATAAACAAGTTAAGCAATCAAATAATAACAAGCTAAATAGCAAGGGACTTGGGTATTATATGGGTTGTGCCCTAGAGTAGGACTGCAGAGAAGTAGCATCACAGGTTGTGAAGGGATAACAAGTGTGCGTAGCAACGAGTCAAACTGCAGACCTCTAGAAACTCATCAGACATCCCCTAGGTGTAGAAACCTGGCTCTAGCACCCTCCCATACTACTTCAAGTGAGACCTCATTCTGCACTCCACGGATTATTTCCAAAAGGGCCAGTAGTACAGGGATTTGCTTGGCTAACTCACCTTTGAACTTGGGTCAAGCCCATACAAGCAAACAAATGGTTCCATTGCCACGACCGGGACCTGCATAAAGGATGTTTGATGTCATGCCACTAGAATCCAACAAAGAAATAAATTGAAGAGTGGTTGGACAAGAATATTCATGAGTTTGCGGCACAGGAAATAGAAATCCATAAGTATTTAAGGCATAGTGGTTGGAGCGCTACTTGTATACGGAAATCCACAAAATTTTCTTTGCATCCTTTCATTCTGAGTTGTATGAGAGGATCACGAAGTTAGCAGACAGCCAGGGAAGGTGTAGGCTAGACAAACTAATAGTGTGGACTCTTGAATTCGTTCACAGACTAGAAATGTCAGGAGATAAGATAGGGAAAGCTGTGGACCATTGGCTTGACCGAATAATAAGAGGATTTATCACTAAGTTTGCGGTTGACATGACCGTCAGCTATAGTGAGGTGGAGTGACGTTTTCTCAAGGGACTACGAGGTAAGTATATTAAATCTTTTAACACTTATATTAAGATGCTATTGTGTGAAAAGTGGGTTATGAGAATACATTAATGTTTGGGACTATGCGAAGTGGGAATATTTACAGAAGAGGAAGTAGTGAACAATTGGAAAACAGTACCTTAATTTCACCCTCGCGGGAAAGCGAGGAAGATCTCGCGAAAGTTTCTCCAAGGAGTGTGGTTAGTCTAATAAGGCAACACATTCCACGTTTACCACCTCCACCCACACCGCCACCCGCCTCACCCTCATCACCTCCATCTCCACCCACCATACCTCCGCCACCACCACAGTTTAGTATGGCGAGTGTGATCAAACTACCGGTATTCAGAGGAGTAGGGAATGAAGATCCAGACAATTTCTGGTTCATGGTAAGAGTCGTATGGGAAGCACAAGGCGTTGTGGATGACAATAATAAGAAGGCTACGCTGGTGAGGCCATTGCAGGATTTTGGATTAATGTGGTATATCAAGCACTCTAATGACCACCCAAACATAGGAATCACAAAAATCCAGGTGTTATAGACAATTTTGTGCCTTACAGCAACAAGCATGAATTGTCAATAATCCAAGGGATCCAAAGTTCCCTAAACATGATGTTCCTACCCCTAGAGGAACAAGGTCAGCAAACCAACAGCTCTCAGATCAGTTCTCCACCTGAAAACACTCAAAAACAAGCAATCCTGAAATCAAAGCAGGTGCTCCACTAGGCTTCTGCACTGAAACACAACTGCTCCATGGTGTACCTGTGTTGCAAAGCAGGTAGAACAAAGCCCACCTGCGTTGGGCGAGTTTGGACATGTGGCACAGTGAGTCATTGCTTTGGAATCTTCCAAAAATGACACTTGGATCAGGTATTTCGCCTTGTGATGAGTCAGAGGCTTTGTTTCTCCAAGTGGAAGCAAGGTTCACCAAGTGGACTCAAGAACTGAAGATCAACTAAAGATTAACTGAAGAGAGAGAGGACACAAGGCAGCTACACATCAGTTGCAAGCTGACTCATCCTTTCTCAATTCATCTATATATTGAGCTCTCTCCTATGAGCTCATGAGGCTGGAATTTTGTGAAAAGTAATGATATGCTATTGGTTTCATTCTTGAGTTATTGGGTGATTGTTTGAGAGAGGTGAAGAAGAGCAATTCTTTCTGCTGGGAGGTGTTGCTGGGTTGGAGCCTGCAATGGCTGTAATACTCTCAGAACCTTTATTTCTTCATTAATAAAAGCTATTGAGGTTCTTCTATGTGCTCTTGTTTCAATTATATATTGTGATGATTGCATGTTTGGTTTACACTAATCCATGAACCAGTTATGATTGCATGCCTCTTGTAGTTTCCTTCTTTGTTGTTTTGCAGGATCTCATTGTAGCTGGGCGAGCAGAAGGACAAAGAGCTAGGATCAAGCGGCCAAAGAGGAGAGTTTGGATTCGACATTAAGCGCAAGGCAACGGTTAGTGCCTTCTCCATTCTCTTTTGCTTTCATAAAGAAGTAAACCATCAGTAGTTTGTTTTACAGTTGTTTCTAAGGAACTGTCACCCTTAGAGTGGGATAGGGTCATCCGAGTTGGATACTTTTCCCTACAACAAACTGGCGACTCCACTGGGGATCGTATCCGTTTGATTGTGTTTGTAGTATTTTGCTATTCATTTCTTGAACAAAAGGGTACCGAATCGAAAATCTTTTGACTATATCAAAAGCGAAGTAGAGGGCAGCTACTCTTGCTCATTTTCTGAGCAAATTCATGATTTGAAGAGATGATCTAAAAAGATCCTTGTAAGCTCTTAGTGATAGCTTTGCACCTTCTAAATCATCCCTTTGAGTGTGCTTGACTGATTGCTTCTGATTTGAGCAAAAACCGTGCATTTTTTAGAAAATTATGACCCGAAAACTGTGAAAACGCAATTCTCGTTTTCCAAAGCAGGTAGTACACAGGCTGCCTGCTTTGCAACACAGGTCCCGAAGGGGCTACCTGCGCTGAGAGCCATTTTGGCTGTGCAGAGCCTGCGTTGGCCCAAATTTGCCTAGTGCACTTGGGGTTTCCTCCTTTCTCTTGCCTGTTTTCACTTAGTTTTGCTGCTAGGTGTCAGTCTTGTGCCTGTTTTGAAACCAATATTACTTGCCATCATTCCGCCTCTGTTATATAACGAAACTGTACTTGTTCTTTGTATTTCTTACTCATTTACAATTTCCCATAACGAAAAGTAAACTAGTCATGCTTTTGGCCTCTTAGATCTGAACCTGTGTTAGGCATTTTGCTGGTCTAAAGAGTTAGCTTGTTTGCTGTCCATAGCTGATTAGTCATTTTAATTTCATTAGTATGGTTTGATTTCATGTATTTCCAGTGATTAAGCAAGTGAATCTTAAGGTGTCTTTTGATTTTGGACAAACTTGTTTACTTTCGCTTTAAATCGAAATCAAAGTTATATAACCACTTTCTTTTTGTAATCCATCCACATTAAGAAAGGGAAAAGAAAATACATGCATTGTGCATTTTGCATTTGACTGTGTGCTTGACGATTTAGGAAAAATTTGCATTTTAGTGTGTGCTCTATGATCTGTGTGAAAAGATTTGCCTTTCTTTTCCCTCAGTAGTTAAGGTTTTCAAATTTGAAAGATTGAAAAGTTTGCTTCTCATCTTAGACTGCATTCAGGAATTTGTTATATACATCTCGTGGTGATCCTTAAAGGCAAACTGATAATCAAGATCAACATTAAAATAAATCCAATTTACATAACAACGCTTTGTAACATAACGCAAACACATAGAGGTCTAGGTAGAGACGTGTTCCGGCGTCGTTAAACATAGTGACTGTCGATCTCTACGAAGGTGGGTGATTCCTCCTGAGAGTCGGTGGCACTAATACGGACTTGTACTCCCACGTACCGTCGCGTATATATTGGGAGACCCCTATAGGCAATTATCCTTTATCCATAGGAAGCCGTGTCGACAGCCCTACTGATCGCGATGCAGTGAACACAGCATTCACGAAGATCGACCACCCGTACCGTAAAACGTATTCTGTGGTTTCGCGAAAAGTTTGGCACACCCTCTGCCTAGAACTCCAGAGCAGTTTCTTTTGGCCTTTTTCAAACTCTATAACTAAAAAAGTCCATCCGAGCATTTGTCACTTCAGGCTCGTTAAAACATCGAAGGCGACTAGAGTCATCTTTAGCTTTTTCTCGACTCTTAAAACATGAAAAAGCAAGTTTGTGTCTAAAAGCGTCGTTAATAAAATTTATTTTAAGCGGAACATAATCACCTGTTATTCCCACGTTGATCTTTCAGTTGAAAAGTATGGAGCCCACCAACCAAGGAAGCAACCTTGGCGGAAATCCAAATCCCTTCTCCTCTTGGGGAGATGTTGGTGCGCCTCATATGGCAACATTGTCACTTCCAGGTTTGACAATTGGCCTACCTGTATGGCTCTTTTCAACTAATGTAGTCCAGATCGCCACTAATCCTGAGTAGTCGAATCAACAGTCAGAACAGTCTAGAGCTACCCACCAGCCTTCCACTTCTTACAATTCTTCCTCTCACCCTTCATCTTCACAAGGTAGAGCCGGCAAAAGTCAGCCTCCCATGGAGAAGAAGGAGAACAAGAAGAGAGAAAAGAAGCAGAAGGGGCCTATAGCGAAGGCGACTGGGGGCAAGCAAAAGACAGCTGACAAAAACCCACACACTGCACCGACCGGGCCTAAATCGCCATGTGTCATTTGCAAAGGGGCTCACTTCCATCGTGATTGTCCTTGTATTCCCCGGATACTAAGGGACTGGTCCCCAAGGTTGCACAATCCAGTAGCATCAACCTCTGGTAGTCATGTTGATTGCAGTCCATCAACTAGCGAGAGTGAAGGACGAACAGGGAGACCAAGATCACCCTGTATATTGTGTGAAGGCGAGCACGCCATCCACAAATGTCCATTCTTAGATGAGGCAAAGAGAGTTTTGGAAGATCGTCCGGTTTCACCGTTACGACTTCCTCCTGGATACCAAAAACTCGCGCCTAATCCCTCGATAGTTGAAAATCCAGCTGACCCGCTCAAGTGGTCAGCTGAAGTGTCGGTCATTGAGAATGAACCTACTGAATCCAGACCAGACGAAAGTCTAAAGGTCGAAACGGCAGTTGACCCGGTTCTTCCTTCAGAGGTTTCATCGTCCAATGACTCCGTCATTGAAGACCCATCTTCAAATGACACCCTCACTGAAGAGGATAAGGATGACACCGTCCACATTCTTTTCATCAACACAGACTCTGATGAGCATCAGGGCAATGCGCCCATTCCTTTATCGCAGGAAGGAACATCGTCAGGGTCGTATCCGGCCGTATATTCGGTCCCACCACCAAGCAACCTAGTTGTATCCTTTGATTGGAATCAACTAGGCAGACCCCGGTTATCAGCCAGTATCCCATTCAAAATCATAGTCCAAATCTACAGAATGGTGATGGCTGGAACTATCATTGATGAAGGGGCATCTGTGAGTATCCTTTCCTCTGTTGCTTGGAAAGCACTGGGTTGCCCGGCGCTTTTACCTGAGATGAGAAATCTATCAGGTTTTGATAAAGGAACCAGTCACCCATTAGGGATTCTCCCCAATGTTCCGCTTACATTGAAAGGGAAGACAGTTCGCATGAACATCATGGTCGTCCAGGGGCCCTTGGCATATAACTTACTCCTTGGACGAGACTATATATATTGCATGGAGGCAATAGTGTCCTCGCTCTTTAGAATCATGTGTTTTCCGCACGAAGGAAGAATGGTCCAGCTCGTAGACCAACTTTCATTTCCAGGATCACGCATTGCAAATAGTCAAATACCATCCCTTAACGGTTTATTCACTCAAGGAATGCCACCCCCCCCGGTTCTACTTCCCGATGAATGCGAGTAATTCGGAAAGAAAGAACTGGGTCCCAGGGGGCATGCACCCTGGCCTGCCTCGGGCAGAGAAAACCTTAGGTATAAAGTTAATTTCCGCAGAAGGATGGACTAGTCCGTACCCCATCCGGCAGAGGAAGAGAGGGTTGTTCTAGTATAAAATTCTTTTGTCAAAGTTATGAGAGAGAAAGAATCGCTTCCTTTGTCTAAAGAAGTGGGCTCTCCTAAGGAGGGGATCTATTTGTGGCAGCAAGAAGGCACCATCTTTGAATGTCAAGCCTCACCCATTAAAACAAGCTGTTTTAAAGGAGAAGTAGGGGCAGTCTTCAAAGAAAGAGAGGAAATTGCTGCAACAAGTAGTCACCATCCTTAGCAACCTAATGATAGACATCGCCAAAAAGAGAGTTTAGTTTGTGGCAGCAAACAAAACCATTTTTCAGATAATAAGTAAGAGATGGCAGAATCTCGAAATTATACTTTATACCTGGGGGCATGCAAACCTTTTGGAGTGTAAGCACGGGACGACTATTTATTTTTTAAATTTTTAGGTCCTCCCTTTAAACCTGTAGGTCTAACCCGTTAAACTCGTAGGATTAGCCGTTTCCAGCTTGCATAAAGAAAGGATGAAGGGCAAAAGTTAAAACCTGCCAAATTGGAGTAATTAGTGAGGTACCGCTCCTTAAATAAGATTACCTCACCTAAAGCATTCCTTGTATTAAGACTGGTATAATCGAGCAGTTTTAGCAATGTTCATGCTCGTTAAAAAATAAACATAAATTGTGAGCAATCTTTCCCTAGCAGTTCAAGCTCATCCAGAAAAAATGAACCGGTAAACAACCTCGAGAAATGTAACCTTTGAAAGCCATATTAAAAGCCCTTGGTCGTGTTTATATGCCATCACCTCCATCCGTTCATTTGGCCAATTGTTCGCCTCCATATGTTTGTTTACCCATTTTGAGGAACAGCTGCGAAGAGTGATTTCACTTAGCCATCCTTGTGACACTGCCGTGATTGGAGAATTCCAACCTGTACCTGGAATCTGCTGCTATCCCTGTTCATCACTCGTTCCTCAAAAGACGAGTCTTCTTTGAGCTCTTTTCACTGACTCATAAAATATGAAAAGTTTGCCGAGTTTTGGCCTGCCAGCTCGTTAAAGCGACCGGAAAGCTATCCCTCCTCTAGATTTTAATCTTTTTGGACCTGAGGGATTATTGCACAAAAAGATCGAGCGCTTGTTTTGTTCGGCTCGTTAAAGCAACCGAAAATTCATCCCTTCTGTATTGTTTTAAACTTTTTCGGACTTAAGGGATTAGATGACGAAAAAGGAATTTTGGAGTTAACTTTTCGTACCTTTTTAGACTCTCTAAAAATGAAAAGAACCGAGTTTTCTTTGTCGTTAGACTCGTTAAAATGATTAAATAGCGACAAACTTGTCTTTAGACGAGAACGAGTTTCCCTATCGCTAGGCTCGTTAAAACATAGCGATGGGCTTGCCCGAAGGGCAGGTTATAGAACAAGCATATGTTATCCTCCTCAAGCTTGACAAAAATAAAGAGGTACTGGTCAGCAATGACTGAGGAAAAATTGGGAGAACCTCACAGCATTAATGGTAGCAAGTCGCTCTTGAACATGACACTTTGTCCTCCGTAGCACATCGGGTTGGGTTGTTTCATTCACCGGTCTCATAACCATGGTCCTCGCCACACCATCCATAATTGGGGTAATGCTACCATTCCATCACATCAGTGTCGTTATATGTTCAAGAGATGTGGTTCTGTAAAGAGTCAACCATGTTCCACCCACTGCCATACATTATCCTTCATCCACTTCATGACCGCCACCCTGAATCATACATCACAGTTTGTTTTCACCTCATCATAATCGTTAGCTCCGTTCCATGTCACTGATGTGGGATTCATTAAGGCCCTCCTTTGACGGATCGCTCCTTGTCGACATCAGCTCATTATCCAAGGAGTTGATCTAGGAACACCCCCCTCAGTACTTTGAAGCTTGCATGCCTCAATGGCAAGTTTCTCACTTCCGGCGACAGGTATACATCAATGAACTTCGACCAGAAGATTTTGCATGGTGGTCGACGCCAAGTCCTTTATTCCCACCATGTAGATTGTACTGCCGTACCTTGAGGGTCATCATCCTTATCGGTGATTCCTCTCGCGCTTGTTAACGGTTTACATCATTGACCGGTAATCAAGCGATGTCTTTCCATGTTCGACTTCAAGAAATTCTCACATGGATCGACTTGTACATCGAGTGAAGATCGGAAGAGATTGAAGACCCCGGATCTAGTTTCATCCATCCGGACTGCGATATATATTCAGGACATAAAGACATTTGATATGTACATCATTACAGCAGATGATCATCCTTTTCAAAGGATGATAAATTCGGCAGAGAATTATCAGTCTACAATCAGACGATCGTCTGTTCTATGTACCAAAATGTATTTATAAAGCTGAGCATGGGAATGCCCGCCTCAGCTAGATCATGAAAAATGTATGAAAAATAATGTATTGTATTGTATCTTATTACAGGACACTTCTCAACAGATTGAATGAACTTCGGATCCTCTCAATAAAGCATTTCACCCGATAAACGACCTCATACTTTAGGGGGCATCTGTTATAGACAATTTTGTGCCTTACAGCAACAAGCATGAATTGTCAATAATCCAAGGGATCCAAAGTTCCCTAAACATGATGTTCCTACCCCTAGAGGAACAAGGTCAGCAAACCAACAGCTCTCAGATCAGTTCTCCACCTGAAAACACTCAAAAACAAGCAATCCTGAAATCAAAGCAGGTGCTCCACTAGGCTTCTGCGCTGAAACACAACTGCTCCATGGTGTAGCTGCGTTGCAAAGCAGGTAGAACAAAGCCCACCTGTGTTGGGCGAGTTTGGACATGTGGCATAGTGAGTCATTGCTTTGGAATCTTCCAAAAATGACACTTGGATCAGGTATTTCGCCTTGTGATGAGTCAGAGGCTTTGTTTCTCCAAGTGGAAGCAAGGTTCACCAAGTGGACTCAAGAACTGAAGATCAACTAAAGATTAACTGAAGAGAGAGAGGACACAAGGCAGCTACACATCAGTTGCAAGCTGACTCATCCTTTCTCAATTCATCTATATATTGAGCTCTCTCCTATGAGCTCATGAGGCTGGAATTTTGTGCAAAGTAATGATATGTTGTTGGTTTCATTCTTGAGTTATTGGGTGATTGTTTGAGAGAGGTGAAGAAGAGCAATTCTTTCTGCTGGGAGGTGTTGCTGGGTTGGAGCCTGCAATGGTTGTAATACTCTCAGAACCTTTATTTCTTCATTAATAAAAGCTATTGAGGTTCTTCTATGTGCTCTTGTTTCAATTATATATTGTGATGATTGCATGTTTGGTTTACACTAATCCATGAACCAGTTATGATTGCATGCCTCTTGTAGTTTCCTTCTTTGTTGTTTTGCAGGATCTCATTGTAGCTGGGCGAGCAGAAGGACAAAGAGCTAGGAGCAAACGGCCAAAGAGGAGAGTTTGGATTCGACATTAAGCGCAAGGCAACGGTTAGTGCCTTCTCCATTCTCTTTTGCTTTCATAAAGAAGTAAACCATCAGTAGTTTGTTTTACAGTTGTTGCTAAGGAACTGTCACCCTTAGAGTGGGATAGGGTCATCCGAGTCGGATACTTTTCCCTACAACACCAGGCCATGCTGAACAAGAAATTTAATAGGCCAAAATCAGAAACACAATCAATCATTGGTTTTAAGGAGATCACGATGCTCCCAGGCGAGACCCACTAGGACGTGGACCAAAGGCTGAAAAGTATGATCCAAGAAGCCAATATGATGCTGATAGATGCATAGCATCGCGCATGATTTTTGGCCTCACTTATGCCACACTTAAGGATGGCATTGTCACAGCAAAAACTTTCCACCCAGGCTGAAGCATTGGAGATGGAAATCAGATTAAATGAGACCCCTATACAAGATCTTGGGTTGGGAGTCCAACAAATCCACGCATAACTACAGAATATGTGTCTAGAAATGCAAATTTTGAAACAGGACAGGACACCTCAGCCAAAGCTATGTGAGGAAGTATGGTGCATAAAATGCAAAGGCCAAGGGCATGGCAAGGACCATTGTCCAATGTTCACAAACTACTTGGCAGGAGGAGAGCTGATACCATTAAGACCGAAGGCACAAGTAGGGCCGAGCGCAGCGTCTACACTATGGTGCGCAATCTTCTAGATAGGAGGAAAACACACTATGGACAATTGTCATCTGTTGAAGAAGTATACGCAGATGTCCAAGCAATTGTTTTGTAATTTCTACAAGTTGGTAGGCCATGATGAATGCACTTGCCGAAGCTATGAAATAATGATGGATCAGAATCCTGCCTACATGGTGCAGACTGAAATGCGAGCCCTCGACCCAAATGCAGGGATGGTGCACGCTAGATTTCAAGAGAACAGTCAAGGTCGAGGTGGAATGGGATCAGGAAGGGGTCACAAACAATAATTTGTTACAATTGCGGAGGGCCAGGGCACAATGCCCGTGATTGTACAAACCCGAAAAGAATATCATGTAGGTACTATGCTAAGTTTGATCATGAGGCAAAAGATTGCCCTTCGCTGATAGCAAGGATGTGCAAAAAGGGGGTACTCTAGCCTCCTCCGACTTAGAACTTATAGATGATGAGTTGTGAGCCACACGAAGAAGATCCGAATGTAAACATGATGCTTAGGGGCAGTATGGCCATAGGAGATGATAAAGGGAAGTGGCCAAAAGAGTGTGCATGGGTTCATAAGGCTCCTATAAAGCAACCCGAATTTGATTTAGAACACGCAAAGAAGACATTCATGGAAGCTAAGAAGAGCTTCACGAAGGCCTCCACTTCAGGTAGTAAGGATCAACTAGATCCAACGATAGGTCCTTCAATGTCACTACCTTTCTAGATACATGCATGAAACTGCTACGCGACAGCAAGGCAGTTAAAGGACTACAGGAATGTATCACTAGGTGTGTAGGGTCAGGAGAACTGTGCATGGTCCGGAAACTTGGAAAGTATGCATTGCACACAGGAAGGGAAATGAGGTTGACCGCGCAAATAACAGAGTATGAAATGGATCAGGTAATCCTAGATCTAGGTTTGGATGCGAATGTACTACCAAAGCAAACATGGGAACGCATGGGCCAACCCGCACTACAGTGGTCTCCTATTCAGTTATGAATGGTGAACCAACAGAAGATTTTTCCCATGGGAATATTGCAAGGGGTAATAGTCGATATTGAAGGTGCGAGCGCCCAGGTGGATTTTAAAGTGATAGAGATTGTCAATGACAGTAATCCCTATCTCGTGCTACTAGGAATAGACTGGGATACCGATATGAACAGAGTCATAAATCTGAAGAAACGCAAAATGATCTTTGAGAAAAAGTCACTATGCGTAATAGTACTGCTAGATCCAGCCGAAGGAGCGTGATACACTAAACAGTGTGTGATGATGATAGTGATGATGATCTCGATTGTATTTACAATATAACTGTGCGAGAACGGGATTGGGTGAATCTGACTACAGATGGAAGAATTTTGTGGGAGCGCAAAAGCTACTGCACTTCAGATTCAGACGAGGAAGTAGAGCGATGGCAGAATCGGTTGCACGAAGTAACAACACTGAATTGCAAAATGATGACTAGATCACTGTGTTGCGTAACAATAGAGGCAAGGGAGTTTCCAACATATGATGGATTAACAATGGTGGATGAATTTCTGAGAAAATTTGAAAGCGTAGTACTAGAACAACAAAGGTTCGATGCGATGAAGTGGGCACTGCGCACAACACCTGCACGATGGTGGGGTACGCATCAAGGAAATTTTGAGGATTAGCATGGCTGTAGAAGAATGATGCACCTACGATTTGGGAACCACAAATATGGCTAGTAGACAAATATGACGGACAAGATGATCCATGCACGCACCTCGCAAAATGGTCCAAGGTGGGAAGAGCCACAGCCTGAATTGGTACATTTATTCTACCATACCCTAGACGTCATACCCATGAATTGGTATACAGAGACGGAGCTCCGCCATGGTACAGGCGAATGGGATGTCTTGCACGAGGGATTTTTGTTAACATTCACATTTGAAGATCGTTGGTTGGATACTATTGATGATGCGCTACAAGCAGCAAAATCCGTTATCTTCAAAATACCACAGGATCCAATGGAAGTACTTCAGCCAGAATGGGTGACACTTTTAAGCAGTGCACTAGAGTGTTATAACATAAATGTTGAGGAGGATGATGAGGACCCACAGAACATTAACATTTTAGAATTAGAAGGTTGTCGTGAGATTCATAGACCATCACTTGAAGACCCCGACAACACCACACTACTAAAGACGAAGGAGGTCAACATTGAAATGGAGGCAAAACCGAAGTACGCAACACTTGGGGACTATTAGGATGATTCCATCGTCGATAAGGTCGTTGAGTTACTCTGCAAATATGAAGACTTGTTCCCAACAAAAATTATGGACTTAAAAGGGATCGTTGGCGATTTAGGGATGATCTAGATCATCCTGAAACCCGACGTGAAGCAAGTTACACAACATCCTTAAGACTTGAATCCAAAGTATAAAGAAAATGTCCACGATGAATTATAAAAAATTCTCACAGCCGAAATTATTGAACCAGTGGAAGAATCCGACTGGGTGAGTCCTATGGTAGTACAGGAGAAAAAACAGAAGGGTGAAATAAGAATATGCATACATCTCGAGAAGTTGAATGATGCCTGTGTACACGATCCATTCCCAACACCATTCACAGATGAAGTACTGGAGAATGTTAGTGATCAGGAAGCATACTCGTTCACAAATGGGTTCTCAGGGTAACATCATATCAAGATCGCGCTGGAAGATAGCAGAAAAAAAACCTTTGCATAGAATGGAGCTGCTTTCAATACACCATTATGTCGTTTGAACTCAAGAACGTGCCAGCTATATTTCCATGTATCGTTGTAGCCACATTCAAAGAATACATCCACAAGTTTTTGGAGGTCTACCTAGATGATTGGATTGTCTTTGGATTAGTTAAGCACCATGTAGAGAGCTTATGCTTGATGTTGGATACTTTTCGATGACACCAGATTGTGGTGAACCTGAAGAAGCACAAATTTCTCATTCCTTTTGGAAACCTGTTGGGACATGTGGTCTGCAAACAAGGTTTGATGGTGGACCCTGTGAAGATTGTCGTTAACCTAAATTTGGAAGCCTCATGAAGTGTTAAAAAACTACGTGCTACATTGGGACACACTGGATACTATAGGAAGTTCATCAAAAGTTATGCACAAATAACCAAGCCGATGGAAAAGATATTGAAAAAAGATGTTACATATTTCTGGAATGATGATTGCATGAAGAGTTTGGATGTCTTGAAGGGAAAATGGCCTCCACTCCAATCCTGGTCTTCCCAAAATGGGATGAGGAATTTCATGTACATGTGGATGCATCATGTATCGCATTGGTAGTCGTACTCACACGGGAAGGCGCGGAGGGTGTGGATCACCCAATCGCATTTGCAAGTCGAATATTGTCCAATGCAGAGAAGAACCGCTCTACCACTGAGTGCAAGGGGTTGGCAACAGTGTACGTGCTCCAAAAGTACTGACACTATTTACTTGGAGGACATTTCAAGATGTATACTGACCATTCTGCATTGAAATACCTAGTGAACAATCCTATGTTGGGGGGGGCGAATATGCAGATGGATTTTACTATTTCAAGAATATGATTTTGAGGTCATAGTCAAGTCGGGACGCTTAAATGCAGGACCAGACCACTTGTCACGAATTGAGATGGGAGAGGAACTAATGAATTTGGAGGAGGGACTACCTGATACACAGCTTTTTACAGTATGCGTCACAGATGGACACTTCGAAGTTATAATCCATTTTCTAGCAACATGGACTGCACTGAAGGAATATTCAATCCAACAGAAGATGGAATTGGTGGTGCGTGCGGCAGAATTTTCTATCATCACAGGGCACCTCTACAAGATGGGCAATGATGAGATATTGCGAAGATACATACCTAAATTTGAACGAGATCAGATCCTCAAGAAAGCACATGGGGGCACTGCAGGAGGACATTATGCAGGACACGCAACCATATAGAATATTCTTTGCATGGGGTTATGGTGGCCGACCCTACACTAGGATTTGAAGGAGCACTATAAGGCCTACGATATATGTCAAAGGACTGGAAAACCCTCTTGAAGGGACAAGATTCCACTAAATCCCCAAATGACATTGTAACCATTTGAAAAAATGGGCGATTGACTTTGTGGGTCCAATCAAACCTTAAGGAAAGATGGGGGTGTGCTACATCATCACTGCGATGGAGTACCTGACATCATGGTAAAAAGTGCAGCCAGTCAAGGACTGCATGGTCACTACAGCTACAAATTTTTTGTTCAAAAATGTGTTGACACGATTTGGCTATCCGAAAATCTTAATGAGTGATCATGGAACACATTTCCTGAATGAAACCATCAGCGCACTCACAGAAGAGTTCCATGTGTATCATCAAAAAAGTACACCATACCACCCATAGGCCAATGGGATACTAGAGGCATTCAATAAAATATTGGAGACTGCATTGACCAAAGTATGTAACGCGCAGCGAAACGACTGGGACCCACATGTACCTGCTGTGTTATAGGCATACGAGACAACGTGCAAGAAATTAACGACACAGACACCCTTTCAGTTGGTCTATGGTACGGAAGTTGTCATGCCAATGGAATACATCATACCTAGTTTGTGAATAGCAGTGCTCAAAGGCATGATGGACCGTGAAACTTTGAAATAAAGGCTCGTGCAATTAGAAGAACTCGAGGAAGAACAATTTCTATCTGGATTTCATCAGCAGGTACAAAAGTAGTGTGAAAAGGCCTAGCACGACCGCCATATCAAGTTGCACACCTTCAAGGTAAACAACTTAGTATTACTGTATGATAGTAAGTTTGAAAAATTTCTGGGAAAATTTAGAATGCACTGGCTAGGGCCATATGTGGTAAAGGAAGTCACAGACGGAGGTGTGGTCTAGCTAATCAAACTCAATGGAGAACCCTTCCCATGCAAAGTAAATGGTAGCCACTTGAAATCCTACGCAGGTAGGTCGGCTCTCTGACTAACCGGCTACAGCACAGTCTTCGCGACCCGAGGAGACAGACAAGGGCACAGGACCATAAACACATGCACCAGAAGCAGGTACCAAGGAAAGGACATGATTTAGACGCAAAAGATTCAGAAGAAAGAATGCACCAGGTCTATCAAACTGCAAAACGGTCTGCCGCAAACCTCCAAGCGATACAAGACTAGTTGGAGGGGCTTTGTGCCAAGGTCACTGCACTAGCAGAGTGACACAGGATGAGTCACGATGATTGTGTTGGGGGCCTGTTGGGAATGGAATCCCCCCACAGCATGTTTTGGGGCTTAAAGCCCATAGCTCGCCTAATCTAGAAGTAGCCATCGAGAGAAATTTCATTACCTCGACTCTCATGAAGTCAGAGTAGTTCGACTGAAGGAGGGAAGGTTTGGTCAAAGGTTTTGTAAGACTCCGCGAATTGTGTTGGGGGCCTGTTGGGCATGGAATCCCCCCACAGCATATTTTGGGGCTTAAAGCCCAAGTTTTGGTCAAAGGTTTTGTAAGACTCCGTGAACTACAGGCGAGGAGTGCGAAGTATAGGTTGAGTCATAGGGTTGTCCACCCTAAAGTATTGTAATGTAATGTAAAGTCATGTCAGCCTACCCATGGCCCGCGAAGCATGGGATTGTATAAATAAAGTGAGGCTCTAAGTTGTAAAGAAATCTAAGGAATAAGAGAGAATAAGATGAATGGTTCAAGCTTAGAGTAGGATTCTAAATGTTTTGGGTCATAGTAGTAGGAAGAGGCTCTACAGCTAAGTGTGCAGAGGCCTAGTAGAGTCCACAGCTGAGTGCGCAGACCCCTGTAGCTGAGTGCGTAGGGCGGTGTCGAGTATGTAATCCAGACTGAATATTAATAAAGAGAAGTTGATTCCTATTTCTGTGTATCGATTGTGCATTTCCTTCTTTATGTTTATACTATTTTATTTATCGCACGCACTAATATGATTGCTAAGTATGCTTTAATAATCATTATTCTTACATAAACAAGTTATGTAATTAGATAATAACAAATTAAATAGCGAGGGGCTTGGGTATTATACGGGTTGTGCCCCGAGTGGGGCTACGCGAAAGTAGCATCGCAGCTTGCAAAGGGATAGCAAGTGCGGATAGCAACGAGTCAGACCGTGGACCTCCAGAATCTCATCAGACATCCCCAGGGTGCGAAAACCTAGTTATGGAACCCTCCCATACTACCTTTAGTGAGACCTCATTCCGCGCTCCGCGGACTGTTGCTGAAAGGGCCAGTAGTATTGGGATTTTCTTAGCTAAATCACCTCTGAACCTTGGTCAGGCCCATACAAGCCAAAACATTCATTCAAATTTATATGGTCCATTGCATGTTCCTTCTACAAATGGAAATAAATATATGATGACATTTATTGATGACTACACCAGAATGTGTTGGGTTTATTTATTAAAGAACAAATCTGATGCTTTTCAAAAATTCAAGAACTTTCATACATGGATTTAGAATGATGCACAATCTCATATTGGCTCTATTCACACTAATAATGGAAAAGAATACACTTCAAATGAATTTGAAAACTATCTTCGACAACATGGAATGAAACATCAAATAACTGTGCCTTATAATCCCCAACAAAATGGAGTAGCTGAAAGAATGAATAGGACAATATTAAATATGGTGTGCTCCATGATGTTTTTCAAAAATTTAAAATTGATGTTTTTGGCTGATGCAATTCTATGTGTTGTAAATGTAAAGAATAGATGTCCTTGTAATGCTATTAGAAACAATACTCCTTATGAAATGTGGTATGGGCACTTTCCTTCCATAAAACATCTGAGGGTCTTTGGTTCCACATGTTATGCCTTGATACCAAAGGTACTGTTGTGGCCACCAACAACCCCCCTCCTTATTTAGTATTAGCAATAACATTTTATAAGTGGGGACCCTTAGTCAAAAATTTTAAAAAAAATCAATTATTGCTTATATGTCACTCCATAAAAAATATCGCATCACGCCAAGAACGATAGGGCATTTTCTTATGAGTCAAAATGATAAAATGTGAGATTGTGACGTGAACTCCATCGCATCACATGCATTAATAAACACTCACGTTGGAAAACCTTAAAATATCCGATATGTGATATCACATCTCGCAAAATCGCATAAAATGCACATAACAATTAAACGATTAAGCGATCCGCGATCTTGCGATATTGCGATCTGCGATCTTTGCGATGTTGCGATCAAACAACCTTGCGATAGAACAGCATGATGAAATTGCGGTAATGCGATACAGTGAAATGCGATACTGCGATGCAAATCGCAGAAACATTCCATCGCAGATTTTCCTGGCTCAATATTCAAGAAAAAGTTTTTCCTTGAACCAAGAACTCGTTACGCGCTTTAATGATAATTAATGAATTACAGGCCAGTTGTTAATAAAATATGGTTTTGTGCTTTTCGAAGAGCCAGTTCACGTCAGATGGCATGTTTCTGCATATTCGTGGCATTTAAAGCTTTCCTGTCATTGTTTATTATCATTACTCTCTCCTCACTTGTAAACTACAGGAACGAAGAACAAAAGTTACACAAAGCAATGTGCAGGAAGCTATGGGGAAAAGGGTAAGACTCCAATGTTCAAAGACAGAGAAAAGGCACCCTCATAAACAAATACCGCATGTAACAGAGTCGCAGATTCATAAAATTCTACTGAGCCATCCATTACAAATCTTTCATATACAGCCATGATTAAATGGGTACTGAGAGATGCTGATATCAACAGACAGTTTAATGCTCAGGGTCAAAAGCTCACGAGATCATTATTTTTACAAATTTTGATCTTTATACCTGAGGAAGAGGAAGAGGCGCAAAAGGCAAAAAACGCATCAGAGAAGCCCGGATCAAAGAACAAAGGTAGTTTCCGATGCGCGATTAGCGCCTAGCGCTAATCGCGCATTGCTGAGAAAATTGCTCGAGAAGGAAAGCCTCTAACTGCTCAGTCACCTGTAAGCCTGAAAATTTCTAGAAAGCAATGATAAAAACAAACTGGAAACATAAAGCTAAAGAAAAGGCAGAGGCAATCCAAAGGGTTAACCAGGTTAAAATAGGATTATTATTGGGCATACACGGTAAAGCCACATAGTCAGTGGATGACTCTCAAGTATATCATCGATTTTGCTGAGAAGATGGTGCCAGCTCTTGCCAATTTTGTTTTCTTAGCTCAACCAAAAGCGGAAGATAGTCAGCCAACTCTACTCAAGCAAATAATGAATGCTTACAACATTAAGGAGAAAATGCAGAAATAGTTAGATATTAAATTTAATTTTTAGAAATAGTTTTTTTTTATTTTTGCTTAGAAAAAGGGCGGTCATTTAAACCGCATCCTAAATATTTGTAAATAAGTTATTTATTTAGTAGTATTTAAACCCTTCTCATGCATTTAGAGAAGGGTCTAGAAATTTATCAAAAACTTGTCCTCAGAACATGCACTTTTGCACCCTCCGAGGAGGTTTTGATGAATGAATGGAATAGGATTTGTTGATGTTTGCATTTGATATCTACTACTGATGTTGCACTTCTGTACTCTTAGTGGATGTTAGATCAAGGAGAGATAAATCATTGTCGCTTGAAGCTCATGAGTAGGACTAGTTATAAATGGTACTTTTATCTCTTAACCATTTCTGCTTATGTGTTAAAGTGATATACATTTTTTAGTTGTTTATGTATTATTGCATGAATGCCTGAGTTATCATTTGGCACTTTTGTACGGTAATAGCTATTTATTTATGCTTACTGTATGAATAGCTCATTATGGGATATGTTTTTCACAATTGTTTTGTCTAACTTTTTATGTGAAGTGGTTCATCCTTATTGATTTATTTTCTCATAATAGATGAATGATCTTTATTACCAGTTGTTATTTGAAATCTTTTTACATCGCATAATAGAAGAATTACATCTCGGGTTAGTATAGACTTAGATGTTACTGCTTACTAGATTACAATAGCATAGCATTAGATTAAAGTTATAATTATAATATCTCAATTAGGAACTGTTAGATCAGGAACATCAAAATCTACACACACACACTCATAGATTGGGAAACTGGTCCCATATCCTCAGTTGGACCTGCTATACCAAATGGATAAGGAGCTTCCAACCAAGGTCCAGACCAGGTGGGTATCCCCCTTGTTGTAGGCCCGATTTTCGAGGCTTCAACATATTTGGCGCTAGGAGGAGGGCCTAAACTATGAATGGCAAGTAAATCTAAATCTGAATACCATTCTGAGAGTAAATCACCCTCACCATCTCCCCTGACTTCTCCATTACACTGAAATCTAGAGTTAGAAGTCATTGGAGTATCAACCGCTGCTACAAACCCTGACATTTTAGAACAATCTACCATTGAACCTCTTGAAGTCAAATCTATGATTCACAAACTTCAGCGATTTTCTATTTCTCCTCAAAGGTCTGATAAATCTCAAGGCAGCATGACTTTGCAATATAACCCTGCTCATCCCCTGACCAGATTAAAGAGTGAAAAGTTTGGTGTTCAACCCACCGAATTACCTCTTCCCACAAGGAAAAGAGCAAGGAAGTCACCTAAGGAGTCAGATCGCGAGACTCTTTCATCATCATCATCCATCTCAACTTCTTCACTGCGAATTCAACCATCCACTCCGCCACTTCAGATCATTGTCCATCCGTCCACTGGAATCCCCACAACTCTTCCTCAATCATCTGCAATCGTAGTATCCTCATCTTGTCAACCACAGGGATCATCTTCTACGCTTTCCTCTGTTAGTAGTTCAGCAATGGCCCAGTCTCCATGGAATAACCCTGGGGCAGTATTAATGCCTACACCCTTGAGTCAAATACCGGCCCATCTTGAGAAATGGCTGCCTAAGTTTAATCCTGAGGTAGGCATGCTAGCAGAAGAGCACATAAACAACTTTATGCTATCCATTAATCTCAATGGGGTTACTAATGAAGATGCTGTTGTTCGACTTTTTCCTTATACTCTGAAAGGAATAGTCGGATCATGGTATTTCTCATTACCCTCTGAATCTATCACTAGTTGGGACATCTTCCAAGAGAAATTCCTGACCAAGTTTGGTGATGACAGGTCTACGACGACGCTAATCAACAATCTATCCAACCTTAGGGCCGAATCTAGAGAGCCTATCAAAGATTTCAATTTACGTTTCAATAAAATCCTAAACAAAATTCCTACTGCTTCCCAGCCTAGCGAAGAAGTACGAAGTGAATGGTATATCATTGCTCTACCATCAAACATAGCAATCTTCGTGGACAGAGCTAATAAAAAAACCTTAGCCGAAAACATGAAAGAAGCAATAGCAGTATAGAAACGTATAATAGACCTGGAAAAGAAATCCACGATAGAGGAACGGAAATCCAAGAAATTCACCTTCAAGGAAGACTCCAAGAAGAAACAAACAAAAGATCCATTCGATTTAGAAGGATTGCAAAAATTTCTAAAGACCATGTCCAATGAAATGGTCGACATCAAGAAGCAAGTAGCATAGACTTCTTCAAAAAATCCCTACAGAGCTTTTAAAAGAGGCCCTTCAACGGATTCAAAGCCACCCAATGCTATTTCAAACGCTGAATCCGAAGAAGAGGAAGAGGAAATTGCCACTAAAGGGAAAACTGATGAAGAAGAGCTTGTAGAATTACAAGGAATGTGGGATTTCATCCTCCCACAAGAAGAAGATCAAGAAGTATTCCCAGTTAGCACATGAAGTAAAAATTAGCTTGATCCTCCCCAAACTATCCCTAAGCCAAAGATCGCAAGCTCTGCAATAAAGGATAAAGTCGCAACAAAGAAAACGACATCTAAAGCGACTCAAACTAGCCCAGTCCAAATAAATGCATCAACTCCATCTAAAACACTGATCTTGTCGAATGAAATGGAGTACAATATTATAGAAGATGTGAAAAATACTAGGGCCAATATCACTCTTTACGAATTGAGCAAGTTAAATCATCTACAGAAGATAATGTTGAAAGAATTACATGTTGTGCCAGTTGCACCTTTGCCTGCCGTTCTACTTTCTCAAGCTTCTCATAACATGGGAAGACCTCCAACTAATGTGATCAATAAGATTGATCCAAATGACATCACTCTAATTAGAGGAAGATCGAGATCTCATACTCCCCCTTTTCTCGTTACTTATGAAATTTTCAATAAAAATGTGCACAATTGTTTGGTGGATTCTAGTGCTTCATTGAATATTTTACCAAAGTCCATATGTGCCAAGTTAAACGTTCAACCACAGAAATATGACGTGCGCATAGTTCAGCTAGATCGATCTCAAGTCGAAGTAATTGGCGAACTAAATCAAGTAACCATAAGGCTGTCATCCAACCCAAAGGTATGTCAAGTTATTGACATTTTAGTTGTTAATATTCCAGAATTTTATGGCTTAATTCTTAGCAGGGATTGGTCAAAAAAACTTCATGGATACTTCGCAACTGACTGGTCGCACATGTGGTTGCCCTACAATGGTAAACCAAATCAAATAAAATTTGAATGAGAACTACATCAAAAATACATAGTAACGGAGCTAGAGGAGAAAAATGAACCAGTAGCATATAACAGTAATATTATTGGCAATTACTCAGTAGATCCTTTACTCGGAAATTTCAATGCTCATACGTCACCCTATTTAGAACAATGTTTTTTCCCAAGTCGAAAATTTTTCTTGAACTGATAGTTCAAAATGTATCAATTTTTTAGATAGTCCTGTAAATAAATCTTTGTTTTGGAAATTATTTTTTGATGGTTCTAAATCTAACGAAGGAGCAGGAGCAGGATGCGTGCTAATTAGTCCAGAAGGAGATAAAATTATGCTAACATGCAGGCTCAAATTTTACTGCACCAACAATACATCAGAATATGAGGCTTTGGTCCAAGGGTTGTACAAAGCAATCGGGTTAGACGTCAAGTACCTTCAAGTTTTCGGAGACTCTGAGATTGTGGTCAAACAGGTACGTAATACTATACATTGCTTATCAGGTCATTTAAAAAATTATCAATCCTTAGTTCAAGATCTGACTGAGCATTTTATAGCATTTAATTTCTCTTCAATTCCCAAACTCCAAAATGAAAGTGCAGACCTTTTGGCTAACGTAGCTTCTAAGCTTATTCCTTCATAATATTTTAGTCCAGATAGATTCTCAATAGAATTAATCTTTAGACCATCTATTCCTGATAACATCACAAATTGGAGAGTATTCAACGACGATCCTGATATCATAAATTTCCTCACATCTCAAGGATCCTACTCCAATCAAATAATTGATGAAGACCAACATGATTGACAATTGCAACAAGATAGCACTAACAATGCTATACCTAAGTTGGTAGTCAAGTTAGAAGACTTGTATGATTTTAAAGATCGGTTTAAAAGGTCTACGAATTCAAAACTCCAAAGTTCAACTTTGAACTATGAATTAGTAAAGCTAGCAACCGATGCCAAACAACAAAACATTAATCTAGGTCTTGGCCTAGCCCCTGAAGAAAAATTAGCGTATATTCGTCTTTTGAGAGAATATAAAAATGTTTTTGCCTGGAATTATGATGAACTCAAAACATGCGATACTTCCATTATCCAACATACTATTCCAATGATCGATAATGAAAAACTTGTCCAACAAAAGCTGAGAAAGATCCATCCCAATGTAGAAAATCAGATAAAAATTGAACTCAATAAGTTATTGAAAGCCAGAATAATCTTTCCTGTCAAACATTCTAAATGGGTCTCCAATATGGTACATGTTAGAAAGAAAAACGGAGATATTAGGATTTTCATTGACTTTCGAAACCTTAACAAGGCCTGCCAAAAAGATAATTTTCCTTTACCACCTATGGAACAGATAGTGCAAGCAGTGGCGAGCTCAGAATTAATGTCTCTCTTGGATGGATTTTCAGGATACAATCAAGTGTTGGTACATCCTGATGATCAACTAAAAACCACATTCAGAACTAAATGGGGCACATACGCATATCGAAAGATGCCATTTGGTTTGATTAATGCTAGTGCCACATTCTAGAGAGCTATGGACATCGCATTCAAAGGTTTAGTCAATAAATCTGTAGTAATTTATTTGGATGATATAACTGTGTATTCCAAGAAATGAAGCGACCATCTTAGAGATTTAAAACAAATCTTCCAACGATGTTTAAGGTATGGAATTTCACTTAACCCGAAGAAATATTTTTTCGCATTAAGTGAAGGGAAACTTCTAGGATTCATAGTGTCAAAATCTGGAATTCACATCGATTTCGACAGAATCAAAGAGATTTCTGAAATATCCTTGCCTCACAACAAAAAAGTCATGCAGTCTTTCCTTGGTCAGATCAACTTTGTAAACAGATCCGTTCCAGATTTTTCACAAATCATGTCTTCTTTGCAAGCCATGATTAAAAAGAACTCAAATTTTAAATGGGGCCAAGATGAACACGAAGCATTCAACCTAATCAAACAAGCTATTATTAATGCTCCATATTTAGCAACTCCGAATTTTTCAGAACCTTTTATTTCATATACATTTGCCTCAGATAGGTCATATGTTGTGATACTCACTTAAGCAAATCAAGAAAAAGCGGAAGCCCCAATTGCATTTTTCAGTTCAGATTTACAGGACGCTGAATTAAATTATTCAGACGTGGAGAAACAGGCTTATGCTGTTCTCCAAGCGGTCAAATACTTCAAACCTTTCTTACTCAAAACCCATACTAAAATTATAGTACCGTTTCCAGTGGTAAGGAATCTTCTAGTATAGAAGGATGTGGGTGAGAAAAGGGCCAATTGGGTTACTGCCTTACAGGAATATGACATTGAGATTAAACCAACAAACATTGTAAGAGGCCAAGGCTTTTGCAAAATGCTGGCTGGAGCGTCGCAAATTTCTGAAATTCCATCTGCAGAGGTACAAATGTGCGAGGTAAGCCTAAACGATGCAGAGTCATTATACGCTGATATCATTTATTATCTTAAGAACGGGTATGCTCCTTCACACCTCGATCATACTAAGAAAAGAGCTCTAAGGTTGAAAGCCAAACAATATCAACTCATAAATGATATTCCTTTTAGAATAAATTATGATTATGTTCTTCTTAGATGTCTTGAGAAATTTGAAGCTGAAATTTTTTTACAGGAACTCCAAGATGGGCCAGCAGGCAGATACTATGCTGGAGATGCTACTGCACATAAAATCTTACGTGCAGGGTATTACTGGCCCACGTTATTTAAAGACTCGCACAGTTACATGAGGAAATGTCAAGTCTGCGAAACTACTGCTGGGAGACAAAAGAATCCATCCTTGCCACTACAGCCAGTTAACATTGATCAACCTTTCAATCAGTGGGGATTGGACATAATAGGTGATATCGTTCCTCACTCTTCTAAGCAGCATAGATATATCCTTACAGCTACAGATTATTTTACTAAGTGGGTAGAAGTAGTTCCACTCAAGACGGATAATGCTGAAAATATCATTGAGTTCATAGATCAATTTATAATCACCACGTTTGGATTGCCTTTCGCTTCAATGTTTGATAATGCATCATACTTTTCTAGAAATGCAATGACTGAATTGCACTTAAAAGAGGATTCAAACTTAAATATTCGGCCAATTATTACCTGCAAGGCAATGGGTTAGATGAGTCTACAAATAAAAACCTAATCAGGATTATCAAAGAACAATTGACCGAAATCATAAAAATTGGCATAAGGCTTTGATATATGCTTTATGGGCAAACCGAATAACTCAAAAAGCTTCTATCGGCACTTCTCCCTTTAATTTAGTTTATGGGAAAGAAGTGGTTCTTACGACTCATTTGGCAATTCCCTCTTTGTCTCTAGTTCAATACATTGATGAAGTACCAACTTCCTCCTTACAACTAAGACAAATGGAAATAATCAAATTAGAAGAACAACGAGAACAGGCTAAGAAAACGCATGCTCATCATCAAGCACTAGTAAAATCCTCTTTTGATTCAAACATAATGACCAGAAAATATTTCCAGATGGGAGACTTAGTTTTAAAATGGGACAAGGCTCATGAAGAGAAAGGCAAACATACAAAATTCCAAAGAATGTGGCTAAATCCTTTTCAAATTGTAGAAGTCATAGGTCCATCAACATTTGTGTTACAGGATTTAGCAGGTAAGAGAGACTCTTTTCCTGTTAACAGACAAATTCTCAAGAAATATTTTCCATAGAAGATTATTCTTCTATTTTTGTAGAGTAGTTGTTTTTCCTTTTCATAATAAAACTAGTTGTGAGTGGTTACATTAGGCATTTACGAATAAGACACCAATTCTCTTTCAGATTTTGTTTTTTCACTTGTATAAATAGAAAATCTTTTTGGAAAATTGATCTTTATTATTGATATATACAGTTAAAGACTCTAGCCTAGATATGACACTAGTTTCAACTTCATAAAGTTTGATGAAAACAACCTTTAGTGAAGAAATTGTTTTATCTCAATACAATGAAAGGTATCAATAACAAAATAAAGATTCTCTAAAGAACATTTGTTTCCAAAAACTTTACTATTGTCATCCAGAGCTATCTTAAGGAAACAATGACTTCCTCCCTACTAAAGAGATCACAACTTTCAAAGGAATAACCCAAGGATACACTTCATCTTGAAGAATAAGAGGTCTCATCACGAGTCGGCTTATCATAATCACAGATATTATAAACTTGCTAACTTTGCCAAATAATGTACACCACAACAGGGAAATGACTCAAGATTGTTGCAATCAAAAGACAAGGGGTATCATCATGAGCCAGCTTGTTTAGCAAACTTATAAATCAAGTGAATGGCTGTGTCATAAATTGGCTACCAAACCAAGACATTGTTCTTTAAGAGTAAAAATAAAATCAAAGAAATAAGTGTGGATGTGGATTCTTCTTTGAGAGTTGTAGGTTGCTTTAAGTAGGATACAGGATCATTGCTGGGTAACAGGTAACCCTGTCGAGGCTATAAACACCTGCTGGCAGCAGAGGCTCTACCTACGAAAAATGAGCATATTTAAAACTAGGTTACAGAGAAGACTTTGTTTTATCTTTACAAACAAAGTAATGACTAATGTAAATACAAGGACTAGCCTGAGGGAGAAAATAATAAAAGTTGAAAATAGTTGAAACAAAATGTCATTAACAGGTTAGAGTGTAATGTACTTTATCTTTCCATAATAAAGTTTAACTTTCTGAAAAAAAAATGTTTTGGAAGTTTATAAAATTCAATAGGAAAATAGAGATAACTGGTTCTTCCAAGTGAATTTCCAATTGTTGTGGTCACCAACAACCCCCCTCCTTATTTAGTATTAGCAATAACATTGTATAAGTTGGGACCCTTAGTCAAAAAAATTAAAAAAAATCAATTATTGCTTATATGTTACTCCTTAAAAATATCACTTCGCGCCAAGAACGATAGGGAATTTTCTTATGAGTCAAAATGATAAAATGCGATATTGCGACGCGAAATCCATCGCATCGCATGCATTAATAAACACTCACATTGGAAAACCTTAAAATCACCAATATGCGATATCACATATCACGTCTCGCAAAATCGCATAAAATGCACATAACAATTAAACGATTAAGCGATCCGCGATCTTATGATATTACGATCTACAGTCTTTGCGATGTTGCGATCAAACAACCTTGCGATAGAAGAACAAGATGAAATTGCGGTAATGCGATACAGTGAAATGCGATACTGTGATGCAAATCGCAGAAACATTCCATTGCAGATTTTCCTGGCTCAATATTCAAGAAAAAGTTTTTCCATGAACCAAGAACTAGTTACGCGCTTTAATGATAATTAATGAATTACACGCCAGTTGTTAATAAAATATGGTTTTGTGTTTTTCAAAGATCCAGTTCACATCAGATGGAATGTTTTTGCATATTCATGGCATTTAAAGCATTCCTATCATTATTTATTATCATTACTCTCTCCTCACTTGTGAACTACAGGAACGAAGAACAAAAGTTACACAAAGCAATGTGCAGGAAGCTATGGGGAAAAAGGGTAAGACTCCAATGTTCAAAGACAGAGAAAAGGCGCCCTCATAAACAGATACTGCATGCAACAGAGTCGTAGATTCACAAAATGCTGCTGAGCCATCCATTAGAGATCTTTCATATACAGCCACGCTTAAATGGGTACTGAGCGATGCTGATATCAACAGACAGTTTAATGCTCAGGGTCAAAAGCTCACGAGATCATTACTTTTACAAATTTTGAGCTTTATACCCGAGGAAGAAGAAGAGGCGCAAAAGGTGAAAAACGCATCAGAGAAGCTCAGATCAAAGAATGGAGGCAGCTTCCGATGCGCGATTAGAACCTAGCGCTAATCGCGCATTGCTGAGAAAATTTCTTGAGAAGGAAAGCCTCTAACTGCTCAGTCACCTGTAGGCCAGAAAATTACCAGAAAGCAATGATAAAAACAAACTGGAAACATAAAGCTAAGGTAAAGGCAGAGGCAATCCAAAGGGTTAACTAGGTTAAAATAGGATTATTACTGGGCATACATGGTAAAGACACATAGTTAGTTGATGACTCTCAAGTATACCATCGATTTTGCTGAGAAGATGGTGCCAACTCTTGCCAGTTTTGTTTGCTTAGCTCAACCAAAAGCAGAAGACAATCAGTCGACTCTACTCAAACAAATACTGAATTCTTGCAACGTTAAGGAGAAAATGCAGAAATAGTTAGATATTAGATTTAATTTTTAGAAATAGTTTTGTTTTATCTTTTCTTAGAAAAAAGGCAGTCATTTAAACCACATCCTGAATCTTTGTAAATAATTTATTTAGTTAGTAGTATTTAAACCCTTCTCATGCATTTAGAGAAGGGTCTAGAAATTTATCAAAAACTTGTCCTCAGAACATGTACTTTTGCACCCTCCGAGGAGGTTTTGATGAATGAGTGGAACAAGATTTGTTGATGTTTGCATTTGATATCTGCTACTGATGTTTCACTTCTGTACTCTTAGTGGATGTTATAGCAAGGAGAGATAAACCATTGTCGCTTGAAGTTCATGAGTAGGACTAGTTATAAATGGTACTTTTATCTCTTAACCATTTCTGCTTATGTGTTAAAGTGATATACAGTTTTTATTTGTTTATGCATTATTGCATGAATGCCTGAGTTATCATTTGGAACTTTTGTACGGTGATAGCTATTTATTTATGCTTAATGTATGAATAGCTCATTATGTGATATGTTTTTCACAATTGTTTCATCTAACTTTTTATGCGAAGTGGTTCATCCTTATTGATTTCTTTTCTCATAATAGTTGAATGATATTTATTACCAGTTGTTATTTGAAATCTTTTTAGATCGCATAATAGAATAATTACATCCTGGGTTAGTATAGACTTAGATGTTGTTGCTTACTAGATTACAATAGCATAGCATTAGATTAAAGTTAGAATTAGAATATCTCAATTAGGAACTGTTAGATCAGGAACATCAAAATCTACACACACACACTCATAGATTGGGAAACTGGTCCCATATCCCCAGTCGGACCCGCTATACCAAATGGATAAGGAGCTGCCAACCAAGGTCCAGACCGGGTGGGTATCCCCCTTGTTGTAGACCTGATTTTCGGGGCTTGAATAGGTACATAGAAACAAACTTGGTGCAAGAAGTCGTAAGTGTATCTTCCTAGGGTATTCAAACACCTCCAAAGCATACCATCTCTATGATGAAGTCAATAAAAATTTTGTTGTATCTAGAGATGTAATCTTTCTTGAATCATCCAAAACAGAAAATGTTGTTGAGCAGCAACTTGATCGCTTGGATAGATTCGCAAATGCAAAATCATTTCAAGAATTTGATAATCATATTCCACATCTTGAAGGGGGGATTCCTATACTAGATCAACCTGTAGAATATTCTTCTGAAGAACTCTCTCCCCTGCATGAAACTCCAACAATGGATGATACTTTGAGTGATGTGATTAACAGAATTGGGAGACTCAATATTGATTCAGTCCCAACTCAGTCAACAGAGCAACATGGACCATCTCAAAAAGGTCTCCCAAAGTGGCTGACAAAGACACTTGAAAGTGTTCATCCTGATGAGGTTGGAAAGACATGAACTGGAAATTCAATCCGACAAAATCGAGGTGATGTAGATGACTCTGATTCACCTGTTGATATGGATGTTTCTTATGATTGTGAATTGAATTTTTCTACATATTTTGAACCAACTTCCTTCAAAGAAGCTGCTTCACATGATGAATGGAAAGAAGCAATCGAAAATGAGTATGATGCCTTGATAAAGAATGGCACTTGGAAGCTGGTTGATCCTCCATTGGGAACCAAACCAGTTGGCTGCAAGTGGGTCTATAAGAACACGTATAAAGTTGATGGCTCACTTGACAGGCGCAAAGCTAGGCTTATGGAAAAAGGTTTTTCACAGAAGGAAGGGGTCAATTGTGAGGAGACTTTTGGCCCCATAGAAAAATGGGCTACCATCTGGACACCCTTTGCCCTAGCAGCTCAGAACGGTTATAAAGTCCATCAAATGGATGTAAAAATTGCTTTCTTGAGTGGAGATCTAAAAGAAAATGTTTTTATGTCCCAGCCTGAAGGATTTTCTATGAAAGGACATGAACATAAAGTATGAAAACTTGTGAAATGATTGTATGGCTTCAAAAAATCACCATGAGCCTCGTATGAAAAACTAATTGAGCATCTTATGAAACTCAATTTCAAACATTATGATATTGATGGCGCAACTTTGTTTGTCAAGAAAATTTTCAAAACAATTGTATATCTTGTGGTATATGTAGATGATCTTTCGACGACTGGGAACAATGAGAGCTAAATTGCATCCATAAAGAAGGAATTGAGGAAAGGTTTTGAAATGACTGATTTGGGCTATATTCATTACTATCTTGGTATTGAAGTAACTCAACATCCAAAGTCCATATTTCTTTCTCAAAAGAAATACATTGGAGGTCTGTTGAACAAGTTTGGCATGACTAAATGCAATCCTCTGACTACTCCAATGGAAAAAAACTTAAAGCTCATATCCATTGAAGGAAAAGAATTTGAGGATGCAACAAAGTATAGACAACTTGTAGGAGGCCTCAACTACTTGACTACTACCAGACTAGACATTTTGTTTACTATTGAAATCCTCTCCAGGTTTATGCAAAATCCTTGTGAGGGACATTGTTCTGCTGCAAAAAGAGTTCTAAAGTACTTTAAGGGAACTCAAGACTTTGGACTCAAGTATACACAGGTGGGAAACTTCAGCTTGATTGGATACTCTGATTCAGACTTCGATGGAGAAAAAGAAACTGGGGTATCTACTTAGGGTTATGTTATGAGTCTTGGATCAGGAGTTGTCTCTTGGAGATCACACAAATAATCAGTTCTAGCAGATTCCACAACAGAGGCAGAATATGTGGCAGAAACTGAGGCAACAAAAGAAATTGTGTGGCTCAGGAAAATTCTGGAAGATTTGCAGGTAAAACAAGTACAATCAACTCCACTCATTATTGAAAATACCTTGGCAATAAATTTGGCCAAGAACCCAAAGTTCCATGACTGAACGAAGCACATCAATACAAAATATAATCTGATTCGACATCATGTTGAGGCCAAAACAATCCATCTTCGTCATTTTTCCATTAATGAGAAGATTGCAGACATCTTCACCAAAGAACTTGGAAGAGAAAAGCTTGAAATATTTAGAATGATCCTTGGACTCACCAACATCCCTTCATATTAAGGGGGGGGGGAATGTTGACACCTAATCATAGGGATTGGGTGAACAACTGTAATTAGTGTAAATAAATATTAGAGGAAATGGAGAGTCATTGGGATGAACTAAACATTCACTCCCTCTTGTATATAATAATGAACAACCTAAATGAATAATACAATTACATTTGAGGAGTTACCTCCTAGCCTGACAAAATCGTTATAACTAAGAAAATAACAATCATAAGGGAAGAACCTATGTGACTTAAGTGAACAATGATAATGTCCAAATGGAATAGCGAGTTGTTATGAAAAGGGACAACGACTGCAACTAATGGGAATAGTAGTCAAGGAACAGTAGTTGTGACCAAAAAAACGATGATTGTGATAAAAAGGAATAGCAGGTTGTAACAAAAGGGAACATTGGCTGAAAACTAAGGGAACAATAGTGAAGAAATAGGAGTTATGACCAAAGGAACAACATCTGTGATAAAATAGAACAGCAAGTTGTGAAAAAAGGTCAGAATGACTGCAACTAAGGGAACAATAGTGAAGGAACAACAACTATTACAAAAGGAACAACAATTGTGATAAAATGGAATAACAAGTTGCCACGGAAGGGAACAACAGCTGCAACTAAGGGAACATCAGTGAAGCAACAACAATTGTGACCAAAGGAACAACAACTGTGATAAAAGGGGACAACAAGTTGTGATGAAAAGGGACAACGACTGCAACTAAGGGAACAGTAGTGAAGGAACAATAGATGTGACCAAAGAAAAAACAATTGTGATAAAAGAATAATAACCTTTTCCCATTTTTTCATTATTAATTTTTTTTTCTTTTTAATATTTTTTTTTTTATTATTACTTGTTGGGAAAAATACTAAGAGGGGGGTGAATCAGTATTTTAAAATCTCTCCATAATAATTTTCTTTTCTGAAATGTATATGCGACTTGACTGAACCCAACTACCGTATATACGCGACTGTTGTAAAATAAACTAATGTATCCTCAGTAAACTTGTAAAGCGGCTAATTCTTTATCTATTAAACTTTTAACCAAAATGTAAGAGATTTATCAAGTATTTGATCAGTAGTAAACAGGTGTAGTACAAATAGAATAAAGTATCGCACATAAGTAAACACACATGAACACTATGATTTAAGGAGGAAACCCAATGTGGGAGAAAACCATCATTGTTATCATCTTAGTCTTCAAAACTTATTAATATCAAAAACTTCTTACATTCTTGTACTAGTGTAGACTCATACCAGCATGTAGGCACCCACCTACTGAAGGCTACAACCTTCACAAATTCTCTAACTCCTGCTGGAAGGGAGCCCCAACCCCTTGATATGATCACTAGCTACTACTCGCAGGAAGCTTCGATTTCCTCATTGAAGGCTCCAACCCTTAGTAACATCCATGGACCGCGTTTCATAAATTTTCACACTAGATCCAATATCAATACTTATGCCCGATCATCAATGTAATACAATCATCAATCTCTGACACAAGTGAAGAAACGAATAAGTGAAAAACCAATCAACAGACACTTAATCAAAACTCAACCAATCAACTGGAACATTCAGATCACTGTAACCAGTATATAGAATTGAAAGCAAAATACTGGATCATCACATAAAATAAACTGCAACCCTAATCATTCAAATGTCAAAATATATGCACTACTTCGCTTAAGGAAATGCACGTGTATACGCACTTTTATGAAGAGAAACTCACGTACAGATTTTAACATATTGAAAAATGAAAACTTGACCACTGCAATTCTAGAAAAGAACACTAAAACATACTCAAATCTACTACAACACTTTGAACCAATCAAATAAGTGTCTTTGATCTTCAATCACAATTAGAAAGTATTATTCAATCAATCAATAACCAAATTCAACTTCATCATTCAATCATTTATACTTCATACATTATTAGTTAACGCGGATCAATCATGTGGACATCATTGACAGACAATAGAGAAGTAGCAGCATTGATCAGGTTGATCAGTCATTTATGAACAGAAACCCTTACTTTGTATACGTGACTTTGAAGAAGCGAACCCGCGTGTATACACACTTTTTCTGAGACCAACCAACGTATAGATCTCCAAATTTTGACCTAAAATTGTGCAGCTTTTCATAACTTCAGAAGACCCAAAACATAATATTCAGAGATAAAAACATGCACCAGTACTTAAATCTAGTCAATCCATGAGCATATCATACAATGAAAATTCATTTTAGGTCTCATGATCCGGATCCATCATTGTATTCATTGGTGCATAATTATTTCACATCAATGTGATAATTATGGCCCTTACAATGCAAATATACTTCAGATTAAAGCATTCATTAAAAACCCTATCACTTACACACTTATCACTTTGATCTTCACCTCTTTATATACTTTAGCCCTTATCCAATACCACAGGTCAAAACTACACAAGTACAGGAGGTAACCCTTGATGGGATGAATATTTGTTGTCGCACTCATTACTATGGACCAATACCATGGTAATGAACCCTGGTAATTAGAATACCATGGTGAAAAATCCATACGCTACTTTTCTTCACTAAGCTCACGTCCATACATGACTTGGCTCAACAAAACCCATGTATAGTTCTTAAACTTCCAACTTTATCATTCCTCTAAACTGAACCTTTTGAACTGTCATGCATTCTGCCACATCTGTATTCATTCTGGTATTTTGTTGTACTCATTTTGTTACCTTTTAACTAACCTATTAATTTTGTTACAAGAGAGTTGCCATCAAGGAAAACACATAGATCATAATGCCAACAATCTCCCCCATGGGACTTGATGGAAATGACTTTGGTGTTTGGTCATCACAACCTATCAAAAACATCAAGCCAATCATCAAGCTTTTCAAAACATCAAGCTACTCTCCCCCTTTGACCTCATGGGAAAAGGGCTGACCAATGTTAAATTAAGACTTCGATATCTGAACTGCTGAATATGAATACTAACCATGCTCCCCCTGAGCACATGTTGAATTCTCTGATCATGATCCCCCTGAGAACATGCTGAAATTTCTAACAAATGTAAAACAAAGTACATGACTCTATGACTCAACTCAATATAACCTTCCTATCACCAAGGACCCATACTTACATCAATCACCCGAACAAGTGGGATTACATATTTGACATGATCTCAAAATTCCATACATGACTAAATATGACAATTATTACATTATAGGTCTTTACATGACCTTTACTTAAAATGATATATATGATATTTATAACAAAGACCAAAAGATCTTAAAAGTAGCATAATTCAGCTACCAGAATGCCAATAATGCATTATATTCTGCAAGGCTAATGCTCCCCCTGAACTTGTGCTACATGTTCATTTTCAAGAACTCATTAGTCAAAGCATCTTCATCAATCTGATAAATATCAATGAGATAAACATAACTCAATACAATATCAACAAGTTGTACCCATCAAAACCAAACCAACAAAAAGCAAATCATAACTGTCAGAAGCATGTCAGAGGCTGAAATTGAATGTGTCCCACTGTTTTTCTATTAAATAAAAACATGTGTGATTGTCTACAAAGAAACTCACATATATACGTGACTATACTTCATGAAACCCACATATAGTGAGCAACCTTCTGAATTTTCACTTATAGACTGAACAAACTGATTTAACAACAAAATGAGGCAAAGACAACTCCTAGTTTCTATCTGAGATATTCAAATTATTCTCTAGGAAGGGGTTTCTTAAATATATCAACAACTTATTCTTTGGAGGGAACATACTCCAATTTAGCCTTTTTCTCAAGTAAATATTCTTGTAGAAAGTGATACTTAATAGGAATATGCTTGGTCTTGGAGTGCATAACAATGTTTTTTGAAATACTAATAGCACTTGTATTATCACATAGGATGGAGATGGGTGGAGAATATTTGATTTGTATATCCTGTAATGTTTGTATCATCTAGAGAAATTGTGTGCAACAAGATGCAGCAGCTACATATTCTGCTTTTTTCGTATATAAGGAAATGGAACTTTCTTTCTTGCTGAACCAAGATACTAATCGGGGCCCCATGTAAAATTCACCTCCAATAGTTCTTTTTTAGTCATCAACATTTCCAACCCAATATGCATCTGTGTATGCATCAAGGTTAAGATCAGCATCTTTAGGATACCATAGACCAAAGTCCTAGGTTCCTTAGAGATATTTGAATTTTCTCTTTACTACCTGAAAATTTGATTCCTTTGGATTGGATTGGAAATGTCCAACAATCCCAACTTCATGCATGATATCTCGTTTGGTACCTGTTAGATAAAGTATACTTCCAATCATAGACCTGTACTTTGGTTGAGTTACTGTGGGAGAATCATCATTAGAACTGAGGCTACATCCTATCATCATGGGAGTACATACAGGTTTGCAATCTTCCATCCCATACTTCTTCAGAATCTGCTTGAGATATTTTTTTGTGAGAGAAATATGTCATCGTTTACTTGTTGCACTTGTAGACCAAGAAAATAGATTAGTTCCCCAAGTAAATACATTTCAATTTCTTGTTGCATAAGAGAAGAAAAGTTTTGACTCATATATTCTTCATTACTGCTAAAGATGATATCATCAACATAAACAACAATAATTAGCAGTTTATAACCCTTATTTTTTATGTATAAGTTGTTGTCTACGAATCCTTTTGTGAAACATTGTTTTTGAAGAAATTTTTCAAGACGATAATACCATGGCCATGGAGCTTTTTTTAGCCCATATAAAGCCTTTTTGAGTTTGCATACAAGGTTTTCACCATTCCCAAAAAATGAATCCTTCTAGTTGTTCAATATATACTTCTTCTTCTAGATCTCCATTAAGAAACACATATTTTACATCCATTTGATAAAATTTGAAATTTCGAAAACTTGAAAATGTAAGAAACATTATTATGGCTTCAAGTCTGGCTATTGGTGTTCTTAGGATATTCTGACACATATGAAATAGTTAAGTATAACATGGTCTAGTGTATATTTAGGTAAAGTGTGTTTCTTTAGTATGTACTTTTTGTAACTTACAATCTAATGGCCACGATATGTTCTAGACATGAAGTGATCCAATGATTCATTCTCTCCTTGGTATTACCAACACTTGATCCGTGGCTTAACACCTGATTGGTCAATGATCTCTATTTAAAGAGCATGGAAGGTCATTTATAAGGTGATCGTTCATGAGAGAAGCTTATCTAAATTTTCTTTCTTTTACGTTAATAAATTGTCTGAAGTGGTTGTGTTGGCTCAGGCCATGGACTGTTTCCCTCTTTGAGGGTTTTAACCACGTCAAGAATACTGGTGTACTGATCTATGATATGTTTGTGAGTGGTGTCCTTTGGTGTTCTATCAGAGGAACTTACCTTGAAAATTCCTACATGGTATCAGAGCTATTTGAGGGTCGCATCCATTGGTAATCCAAATCCAAAGCTGGTACAACTGCATCCGACTATCGTTTCCTAGATATATTGTTTCTTACTACTTTCGGGCCAAGAGGACTACTTTATTGTGTTAGGAGCATATGTTCCAGTGATGAACCCCTTTTGTTTCACGCGAAAAGGTTTCTGGTAGCCCTATCTATGTCATTTTTAAGATATGGAGGTATACAGTCTTTATTTGCAGTTTTTGTTATTTATCTCTCTGTTTATTTCAGTTTATTTATCTCTATGTTTTTTATTACCTGATTCATACATTTCATCTCTATGTATTCTCTTTTCCCTGTGACTATGTGCAATCTAGGCAAATCAGAAACAAAAAGGAAGGATTTTTCTCATGCGTATGTTCTTTTCTGCCATGCCTTAGTGTGATCTCGAAAAATCAAAAACATGGAGGAAAATATTTAGTTTCCGGTGAAATCTAACTTCAAGCCGTAAGGTTTTCTTTTTTGTGCATGTCCATTTTGGGTTGTGTGATTTTTTTTTTGGAGGCAAAAAGGGTTTTCTCAAGTAAGCATGTACTTCAAAGCTTCAGTGACTAAAAAAAAAACCGTTCCTCTTTTCCATAAAGTACTAACCTTTTAAACTATCTCAATTGGTCCAAAGTTACTTCATGAGAATAAAGGTCTTAGGTTCAAGTCTTTCTTTTTGTTGAGTTTACTTTTTCAAAAAGAAAATGTAACTTATGTTTTAAAGTTACTTTATGTAAAAGTGTTCTCGCCCATTATAAAAAGTGAGTCACTTATAATTCTAAAGTCTCTTTATCTTTTATTTAAGTTACAATTTAGTGAGTAGCTCATAAAGTACCATTGTAAACATGATTTTCACTTATTTATAAAAGTGGGTCACATAAAATATTTTTTTAAGTGAGCTAATTAGGTTAAGTTTGGAAAAGGGAGGGAGGGGGTTCAAATATAACATTATCATTCACTTCCGCACATTCACATACTTTGTCAGCATCTTCAACAACTTTTCTTCAAAAAATCATAACTTCTTCATCCGAAAGCTATTTTCAGAACCGTTTTTTTAATCGGACTAATTTTTCGAGATCTTTCCATTGAAACACTTAATTTCAGCATCTATAGCTTCAGTTTCTATTAAAATGGAAATTCCATGCCAAATTATTCTTGACAGCACCAACTACTTCTAATGGTTGTCCTACATTAAGGATTTACTTAGAAGTAAAGGTCTTTATAGAATAGCCCCGGGCCTAGAGGCTAAACCTAAAGATGAAGATAAGTAAGCCAAATGTGAAAATAGACAAGATCAAGCAGGTGGGTTGATAGGGATGTCTATTTCTCTAGACTTTAGATTCCATATCACAGAACTTGATACCCCTAATGAAGCAATGAAACAACTCAATAAACTTTTTGGAATTAAAAAAGAAATTAGAGCCCATCAACTCAAAAATGAGTTGCTTATGTTGGACCCCAATAATTTTTCTTCCATTGAATATTTTTTTTCCAAGTTCAAAACCCTTAGACTTCTCTTGGAAGGTGTTAAGGTTAAAAAATAAGACGATAGCCTTATCTATTACATTCTTACTAAGTTGGTACCAACCTACTCTATGTTTGTTTCCACCTTCCATTCTACAACAGAAGCCTTTATTTCTCAAGGACAATACTACAAGTCCCCCTCTTTTGATACCTTTTTTGATTCTTTAATAAGAGAACAAGAAAAAATCTTACATATTGGTCTTCTTAATATTGGAAACTTTTCTAACAAAGCCTTAGCAGCCCGTCAGCAACCAAATTCAAATAATCCTAAGAAGAAGCATCCTAAAAATAATGGTCCTAAACCAAATAAGGGTCCTAAACAATTTCAGTCTCAAAATGAAAAATCAATTCAACAAAATGATAAGGCAAATAAAAACAAAGGGAAGAAGACTGATAGACATTACAACTTTTGTAATCATGATGGCCACTTAGAATCCAAATTATTTAAAAAGATGGAAGCCTTGGAAGCAATAATGAAGAAGCATAACATCCATGTGGAGCACTCTTCAACTTCAACTTCAACTTCATCTTTAGGAATAACACTTTCTTCATGTGGTTGTCAAGCATCTTGGTCTAGTTATGCATTAAATGTATCTTCTTCTTCTCATTCTCATGAGTGGCTCGTTGATTTTGGAGATTCTTAACACATGGCCAAAAACAAAGCCATGTTTTATCCTTTAAATGATTATAATACCAAAAATATATATGTTGGTGATGATAGATATCTTAGTGTTGTAGGGACTGGAATTATTCATCTAGATAATGGTCAATTTAATGATGTATTATGTGTTCCTATCGTATCCTGCAACCTTCTATCTGTATATTAGATAACTCATTCAGGTGAAGGTAAAATCATTGAATTTTCACCTCATGATGTTGTAATTAAGGACCTAAGAGATCCTAGACAAATTTTAGCTATTGGCATTGTTGATGATTCTACAAGGTTGTATAATTTTATCAACTTTGGGTCATCAACTCTTCCCTTGGTATTTGTAATGATGAAGTGATCAAACTTTGGCATGAGTAATTTGGTCACTTAAACTATCACTACCTTCAAAATCTATGTAAGGAAAATATGGTGACATGTCTTCATATGTTATCTTGCAGAGATGGTGTTTGTTCTAGATGTGTACTCAGAAAACATCATCAGGATAGTTTTGAAAAATGTGCCTCTTGGCACGCTTCAACCCCTTTACAGCTTGTGCACAGTGATTTATGGTCCACTTCCAGTTGTTTCATTCTCTGCCTACAAGTATTTCTTAATTTTCATTGATGATTTCTCTAGACACACTTGGGTATACCTCTTAAAACTCAAGAGTGAAGTCTTTAACATGTTCTTATCCCTTAAGGCCTTTGTTGAGAAACAATCTCGACATCAAATTCTTAAGCAAAGATCTAATAATGGCATAGAATATGTTAACAACAAATTCATCAACTTTTGCGCTGAGCATGGAATTAAATTTTAACATATTGTTCCATATACTCCACAAAAAAAATGGTGTAGCTGAAAGGAAGAATCGCACCTTAAAGGAAATGGTTAATTGTTTGCTTCAATCTAAAGGGATTAGTCTTAATTTTTGCGCATAAATTAACTATGAAAATTACATAGTAAATCACACTCCTACTAAGGTTTTAAAGAATATCACTCCAGAATAAGCATGGAGCTCAATTAAACCAAATTTAAGTCGCTTTCATGTTTTTGGAATGAAGCATGGGTTGTTGGGCATGGGATCCCCCAAAGGAAGTTTTGGGCTTAGAGCCCAGATTTTGGGCAAAGATTGTAATTCTGATGTAAAAACTATGCATTTTCTGGGTGCGAAGTGCGTAGTTTGTAAAAGAGTCATAGGGTTGTATGCCCTTAATTTTTTTATTGTAATGTTGGTTGTAGAGATCTACCCATGGTCCCTGGACCATGGGATTGTATAAATACAGCGAGGCTCTAAGTAGTTAAGAAAAAAATCTAATCACGATACGGATGAAGAGTTAAGTCATATCTAAAGTGTAAAGTCTAGTTTTGGGTCGTAGAGGAGGTGAAGGCTCTGCAGCTGAGTGTGCAGAGACCTAGTAGTCCACAGCTAAGTGCGCGGACCCCTGCAGCTGAGTGCATAGGGTGAGTCGAGTCTGTAACAGTTGGAAGTATTAATAAAGAGAAGTTTCCTATCATTTCTGAGTATTTATTACCTATTTTATGCATATGTTACATTGGATATAAATTTCACTTTTAATACTTTTATGATGCGCGGATGTGTATAAATGTGTTGATTAAGTGAATACAAGATAGAATAACTGTTTACGCAAAGGTAAGTAAGATACGCGGTGTAGTTTGGGGAAATAGCGCAGGTCGATGCCATAGCAGTGTGAAAGCATCTCAGCCTCTGGTTAGGGTTGCGCGAAAGACGATTATAACAGATCGCGAAGGTATTAGAGGTTAGAACAATGCGTGAAATGACCTGCATAAAGGCAGACATAATTGGGCTAAACCGACATCACAAACATCTCAAGGGTGTGGAAACTTGGTTCGAGCATCCCCCCTTACTGCATCGGGTGAGACTTTAGTCCACGCCCCGTGGGCTGATGCCAAAAGGAGAAATAGTGTAGGGATTTGTTTGGCTAAATAAATTTGAACCTAGGTCAAGCCCCCATAAGCCAACAAATGGTTCTGTTGCCAAGACTGGAATCTGCATAGAGATGTCTGATGTCGTATCATTGGAATCCAACTAAGAAACAAATTGAAGTCTAGTTAGACAGAAGAATTCGCGAGTTCTCGGCCCAGGATAACAGCAACCCGTGACTGTCAAAAGAAGAGTGGTTAGACCGCTACCTGTACACGGAGATCCATGAAATATTTTTCGCGTCCTTCCCTACTGAGCTATACGAGTGGATCATGAAGCTAGCAGATAGCCTAGCAAGGTGGAAACTTGATGGTCCTATTGTGTGGACCCCAGAGTTAGTGCGAAGATTGGAAGCATCGAAGGATAAGATCGCGCGCGTCGTTGATCATTGGCTCAATCGTATTATAGGAGGATTCATTACTGAGTTCACGATTGACACATTAGTTATCTATAGCGAGGCAGAGTGACGCTTTCTCAAAGGACAATGAGGTAAGTACATAAAGTCTTTGAATACTTGGATTAAAATGCTATTGTGTGAAAATAGGGTTATTCAGTTACCTTGATGTTCGAGGCTATGCGAAGTGGAAAAGATTACATAAACGAAGGAAATAAGGGACCAGAAACTAGCCCCTTGATTTCACCTCCACGACGGGATGAGGAAGAGCTCACAAAGGTCTCATCGTGAAGTGTGATCCATCTAATAACGCAAAGAATTCCATGAATACCACCTCCACCCACACCGCCACCAGCTTCACCACCATCACCTCCACCTTCACTTGTACCCACTCCACCACCACCGCAATTCAATATAGTAAGCACAGTGAAGTTGCATGTGTTCAAAGGTTTAGGAAATGAGGATCCAGACCGATTCTGGTTCATGGTAAGGGCTATATGGGAAGCGCAAGGAGTTACAAATAAAAATATAAAGAAAGCGACACTAGTTAGTGCCGTACAGCACCGCGCGCTGACCTAGTATATTAAGCACTCCAATAATAATCTAAATGCAAGAATCGTGGATACCCAAGCAGCACCAAATAGAGACTTTAGCAGGCCTAAATATGAAGTGAATTCGATAATTGTATTTAAAGAGATTACAATGCTACCAAGCGAGACTCCTTGGGAGCTAGATCAGAGGCTGAAATGTACTCATGAAGCTAATATGAATCTAATGGATGGATAACATCGTGATGGTTTGTAGCTTCATTAATGCCACATTTAAGGAGTGTGCTACCGTAGCAGAAGATAACAACTCAAACAGAAGCCTTGGAGATTTCCATGAGGCTGCATGAGACCTCGATGTAGGATCCTAACATAGGAGTTCAGCAGATCCACACGCAGCTGAAGAATTTATGCCTTGAGATGTATGGTCTAAAACAGGGCAGGACAGCTCGACAAGAAGTGCACGAAGAGGTATGGTGCATAAAATGCAAGGGTCAGGGTCATGACAAGGACCACTGCCCGATTTTCACAAATTACCTCATAAGAGGAGGATCGATGCCCTTAAGGACAGAAGTGCAAAAAGGACCTCACGTGGCACCTACTTTGTGGTGTGCAATTTGTTAAATAGCTGGAAAACATGCCATGGAAAATTGTCACTTGTTACAGAAGTATACGCAAAATTCATAACAGTTGTTCTGCAACTTTTGTAGGTTAGTGGGAGATGATGAGCACACTTGCAAAAGCTACGAGTTGATAGATAGAAATCCCACCTATAGAGTTCAGGCTGAAACGCGGCCCCTTGACCAAAATGCAAGAATGGAACGAACATGATTTCAAGGGTGAAAACAAGGCCGAGGCGAACGAGGACCTGGAAGAGTTCGTAGATAGTTGATATGCTACAATTGCGGAGGTCCACCCTATTCCCATGATTGTGTCGAACCATAAAAAGGGTCTTTTTCACCTCTATTTAGCTCACATTAACTTATCAATCCAGGAACGATTTGTTATCTCAAAGAGTGTACTCAGTTTAAGGTAGTCATTTGTTAGAGTAATGCTAGTAGTATAGTGCTCAAGAAAATACAAGAGTAGACAGATGCTTAAAATAAGATCTACTTACATCAAAGCACTTTAAGACTTAAATCATGCATTCAGAAGACTAAGTAAATTATCAGTCAAGGGTACAGTAACAATAACTCATCCCTTTGTAAACTGATGTAACTGAAGACAATCAAGGAACAGATCATCAACCTGGGAACTAGACAACGAATATCAATTCTCACTACAATTTCAGATCGTTCAATGCAATGGCAATGCAAATAACAGGAAATGGGACAGCAACTATAAATGAAACAACAACTAGGAAATGGAACAACAACTAGTCTTGATAAACAGTGAAACCTTACTCTAAGGAAATAAAGGCAGCAATCATATCCTACAGAAATCAGATAGCAATCAGTATTGTTACACAAAAATATCATCATCATGATTATTTGCAGTAAGTATGGGTCTATCATCACTTGTACTCTGCTCCTAAGCAAGTCTCAGACCTCAGCTCTTCAAATCAAGCTTTGAAAATGAGAGAAAGACATTAAAAATCAATGTAACTCTGATTCCGTACTTTCTCTCATGATCATCTGCGGTCCCGCACCTTCTGTGTACAAAAGTTGTGGACATGCCCGCTCTGTCCCTAACAGTGTAGGTGCGGACCCCTGTGAAAGTCAAAAGGCGCAAGTTTTATCTTTAAAAACTCACTTTGGGTTAATTCTAGAGGTTTCTAGAAGGAATTTTGACGTGGATTGTTTGCTCTGAGGTGGTTCATGCATTCCAAAAGAGAAGGAGCTAATCCCTTTATGAGAGGAGCTATCCCTTTGAAGAAGGGCCTTATCCCTTTGAAGGAGGACCTAGTAACCTCCCTCCATTGCACTATAGATACAGGCATTGGGCTGGTTGCTAGAGAGGTTAGAAGCTGAACATCTTTTAGGGTAAATGCTGGTGAAATCAAGACTTCCTAGTTAAGCCTAAAGAGGAGAGATCACATACCTTTTTGGTTTCATTGGGGAGTGAGTGAAACTTGTCAAAGTAGAGGATACTTCTTGTTGGACCCTGGGAGGAGCTTGTACAGTGTCAAGGCAAAGGTTGTAAGGTTCTTCTTCTTTTGAATTAATACAATCAAACTCATTTTTCTCAACAAGTATCTTATGTTATTTGTTTCATGGACTCCTTGACTTTCATGTTAAATATGTTTTATGCAATTTTCTTTTCAGGTGCTATTTAATTTGTTTCCCTTGTTTGTGTTTGCAGATTCGTGAAAAGGAGCTCATTTGGATCGAAGGAGCGAGGGCATCCACAAGCTAGCGTTGGACCTAAGGTAGGCCCTAAAAACACTTGTTTGCTATTGTTTATTAAAGAATATTTAGAGAAAGATAGTTTCTGGTTGGTTTGCTTGTCATTAGGTCTTCTTTAGATTCTAGGAAGGTCTATCTTGTCCGCATGATTGACTTATTCTGTGTGACAAAATGGCGACCACGCTAGGGACTTGATTGTTTTCTTTGTTTATACTTTGACTTGAGAAACTCTATTTTTGTTTATGTTTTTGGCTTGATGATTATGGGATTGGGTGGATTTAGTTAATTTTGAGTTAGTTTTTATTTTTCATAGTTTTGGGAGAAGTATGAACCCTCTGAGTTAAGCACAGTGCGTACCTTTACGCGTTTTTGCTTTGTGCATAGAGCGTGAACGCACCTTTGTAAACAGGTTGCCTGCGTACCCTGTCAAAATTTTGAGAAATTTTAAATTTTTCTCTTTTTTGTCAATTTATAATTTGTTTATAGGTTTTAGTCGTTGCCCAGACCTGCGTGTACCCTGTCAAAAAATTTCCTTGGTTTAATTTCACTAGTGTTAGGGTTTTAGGTGAAATTCCTAGGAGTTTTGCTTGTTGGGTTTGTTTTTCATTTTGGTTGTGTAGTGGCTTTGAGCTTAGAGGCTGTAGGGACTTCAGATCACCTTAGTGTCTACTAGCCTTCTTATGAGTCTGACCATGTATGAAATCTCCCCTTGTTTGAGGAATCCGCTTTGAGTTTTCTCTTTACAAAACTTCGAAAAGCTTATGTTTGAGAGTTTGGATTTTCATTTTCAAAAAGAAAACGAAATTGGTTGTTCTTGACTGGTTTATGATTCTGCATGAATTAGTCCTTAGCTTGCATCTAGCTGAGTAAAACATCCTTAAAAAGACTTTTAGTAGGCTTTGACTTCAAATAGGTTTTTATAGTTTGTAGCTCTCAAAGTTAGTCATTTTCATTAGTTTTGAGTTTTTTATTTACAAAATATAAAAAAAAAAAAAAATCTCTTTTGGAAAAGTTTGTTTTTTGTAGTGTTTGAATGCTTTGAAACAAAAAAGGGAAATTTTTGTGAAATAACTAGTTGTCTCGTTTTGAGTGCTTTGGAAAGGAAAAGCTCTTCTTTAATTTGTTTAATTGAGAAAGATTTGTGTTTACAAAATATTTTCATTCTCAAACTCTTTCTTAGTTTAGAAGTTCATCGAAGAGAAAAAGATTGTTTAGATCATCTTAGGTGCATTTTTAGTGATTTTGAGTTGAGTCTTCATACCACGAGTTTCATCTCCGCACCTTTGGACTTAAACAAAAACCACTAAAATTAACGCTTAAAGTAAAATTCACCTAGTAACATTTTTATTTCTAGGGCTCTGATACACCAACTTAGCTTAGGCTAGTGTCTTGGAGTAGGAGAGTAATTAACTCTCCAAGATAGTAAAAACAAACAAGTAGTTGTATCTTGTGGTAGGGAAGAAATCCAATTGTTGCATTTATGCTCTAGGAAAGCTCCTCTTAAAGGAGAAGCACGAGATCGTGTCCGAACCAGTGTGGGAATCAATCCTTCCTCATTGGGAACGACACCAGATTAAAAATGGTAAACCTCAGATTAACCATCGTCGAGGAGCATGGGGTCACTTGTTGGTAAACCTTGGATTATGTCAAGGAGCCTTCAAGGGGATTGAGCTTGCTACTCTACCCTTGCGTGTGTATCAGATCCTAGACTGTTCCCCCAAGTGTATTTGTCTCAGTTGGTAACCTTAGTGGCCATATTCTTTAGGACTCTTCCTGAGGTGACAGTGGTGGGAAGATCCCACTGTACCTGGAGCAGACATTGGCTAGACTCACTTGGATTTTCTGGGGGGTTCACTTCACTCGAGACGGTTAAGTTGAGGAACTTGTGCCAGTCTATTCATTAAGTAGGTTGCCGGGGTAACTGTTCCAACCGCCATTTCTGTACTGAACTCTGTGACGTTGGATTTCATCACCAACTAGTGTTTTCGGTCTGGAAGGTTACTGTTTGTGTGTGTTTGATCTCCTAGATTCTTTAGGCATGTGATTCAAATTTGTTTGGTTCTTTAGAGACCTTAGGTGCTTTTCATTGAGATTTTACTTTGTTTTCATGTGAAGTAGTTAAAAGTCTTTAACTGTGGCTGAATTACCAAGACAGTCCCATAGACTTCGGGGCCAGTCTCCTGAGATTATAAACGTGGCTGAGTTACTGAGGAAGTCCTGTAGACTTCGGGGCCAACCTCCTGAGGAAGTACCGAGCCAAATTGAAGGCTTAAAAGTCCTCGTAACTCCTAGAGACAGTAGAGTTGGGTCGCTGGAAGAAGGAGAATATTCTTTGATAGTACATCCTGATTTTCAAACGCCAGTAGCAGAATATAATCCACAGTCAGTGTCTGTCTCCGAAATCGCTGGTAGCTTTTCGTCTACCAGTGATATAGGTGAAGAACCCGAAATATCTGAGCCTGAAAGTGAATTTGCTGCTACTCTGACATCGGGGTTTGTTTCTCCAACTTTTAGTGGTCCTGGTTCACCTAGGGTAGAAAGAGTAATCACTCAAGATCTTCCTTCTGGACTTATTTCTATTGAAGAACTTGCTCCGGAAGAAGAAGAAGTAGGCATCTCTATCCGTGAAAATCAACCTGTCATTGAACTAAGGGAGCGTGAATCAATTTTTTACAGTCCACCTAGGAGTAGTTCTTGGTATCTTTCTTTAACTAATTATTTAGAAAACTCAGGGTTAAGTTTTTCACCACCTCGTGCTCCTTATCACCCAACACCTAGAGGTTTTTATACTCCTGTAAATATGTCAGGACAGTCGTCCATGTTTACTCAATCGCCCGAATCTTTTTTGTACGGTGGTCCATCTGTTCCCTCTGGGTATCAGTCTCTTTCTGGTACTTTTTTGGGAGCATCTCCTCAACCCATTGAGAAAGGGTTATTAACTAGAAGCAATGGTGCAAAGCCATTGAGCGTAGAAGATATTCTTATGATGTTAGGTTCTATTCCCAATCCTAAACCTCAAGGTGGCCAGCTACCACCTGGGGGGCGGCCTCAATTAACACCTGGGGGGCAACCTCAAGGTACACAATTTTCATCTGGGGGGCAACCTCAGGGACAGTACATAACTACGGGACAGTACGTTCCTCAAGGTCAACCCCAGTATCCATATGTGCATCAAGGGTATCAACCCCAAGGTCAATACTCGAACCAAGGTTTCCAACCACCCCAAGGTCAAACGTATGTTCAAGGAACGGGAAATGTACCTTTCAATTATCAATCCTACCCTCAACCCCGTTATGGTCCTCAATATTCTCAATCAGTTATGGGTCAGTACCCCGAAATGAATATAGTGTGGGATCCATCACAAACCCAACAGGTGTTGCAGCCAAGTGTACATTTGTCATCTCAAACTGGACAACCCTTAGTTTCTGGTACACCCCAGCAACCAGTCCAGTCTAACATTCAAACTTCTGTACCTTTGGTAGTTTCTCAGCCTGGGCCTAGTACACCTCGTACCCCACCTCAAATGACTGCTACAACTGCTGCTACATCTGTTCAATCTACCCCACCTACTTCTGGAGTATCGACAGCTACGGTTTCTACTGTTCCTGTATCTACTCCTCATACATCTTTACCACCGTCTGGATCTATGATTCAAACTTCAGTTCAGATGCCTCTAGGACAACCTGGTTTAAGTACGGTTGTCATAAGTCAACCATAATTCACCTATCAACCGTACCAGGGACAATACCAATTCGGTCCTGCTGTCCAGCAGCCAGTTTATCAGTATCAACCGTATCCTGGGTACACTTATCAACAACCTTAACGACCCCAGTACGGTCTGGTTAATCCTGGTTTTCCAGGAGGATACAATATCCCGAATGCGATTCCCATTCCTAGTTATCCTGGATATCCTCCTCCTAGGGCTGGTCTCATGACCCAGAGTTTTAGGGATCCTAATCGGCAATTACCGTTTATCGCAACTTTGGACTTACCTGACTTGTCGCGCCTAACGAACGATCCCATTAATTATCTTCCGTTTTGGCCGCCAATGCCGAATAAGTTGCCCAGTGATATTCCCAAGTTCGAAGGTAAATCAGGAGAGGACCCATCGAACCATGTGATGACTTACCACCTCTGGTGTGCGTCTAACTCCATCACAGATGATTTGATCCATCTTAGACTTTTCCAGCGCACTCTAATTGGTCTCGCGACCAAGTGGTACATTGAGTTACCGCGAGGCACTTTTTATAATTTTAGTCAGTTAGCTAACTCGTTTTTAACTCATTTTCAGTTGCCAGTCCGATATGACAATGGCACGGAATTGTTAACTTCGCTAAAACAATCGACATCCACTTACATTTCAAATCATATTCATGAGTGGAGACGTCGACGTCGTTTAGTGAAGGTATTTATTCCAGATCAGATTTTGGCTGAGTGGTTTGTAAAATTTTTGTTGCCAAAGATCACTGAAGATGTTGCTAAAGCCAGAGTTGTTATTGAGGAGAAAGTCATTTCTCAAGCACAATACCTTGACTTGGTCTATACTCAGTCGGGTACGTTACACAAAAAAATCCCCGATCTTGCCAAGCAAAATCAAATCGCTGCAGCTCCTTCGGGATTTCATGCTGCTGATGGTATGATTGGCACGGTTAACACTAAAAGTAAGAAAAAGTCTCCCAAGAATTCTTCTCCCATTATAACCTTGGCTGATTCCCCAACAGGAGATTCTTCTGCAGAGATTTCCACCGATATTCACGTTGTAGAATCATCTACATCCAAATCAAAATCTGGTGGGAAGAAGAAAGGAAAGAAGAAGAATAAAATGGACAAAATTTCAAAGGAGAAACCTGAAAAGGCGGAATCCAATGACGAAAAACGAAAACTTCATTATCCTTGTCTCATTTGTGACAATGAACATTTTACAAGAGACTGCCCTCATCGTGCAGAGGTTGCGAAGATTGTCAAGGGTTCCCAAACTCCTGTTGTTTTGAAGGATCCTTTTCCGGCTCAAGATAGCAAGATGTTAGGTTCATCCTCGAGTGTCAATGAAGAACCCACACTGATGATGTCCCATGTTAGGATTGTGACTCGATCACAAGATTATGGTAGTAAGAGTCCTGTTGATGGTAAAGAAGCAGAATCTTCTCATTCTAATCCATCAACCTTAGCTCCCGGTTCCGATCCACTACAGATCGAGAAACCTAATCCAGACTTGGTAATCAAACTGCCTGCCAAGGGTATACTTCGAAAGTCAGAATTATAACATTGTTGAGGATTTAGATGTTTCACCCTCAGCAATGTCAGCTTTGGAAGTGTTGCAATCATGCCCAGCACAACGTAAATTACATTTGTCGGCTATAGGAGTTGTTGATGTTAAGGACCCGAACCTAATAATTTTCGATCTAGAAAATAGTAAACCAAGTTTGCCTCATCAAATGGCTTTCCAGATTCCAGTGATGGTCAAAAACAGGCCTATTCATCGAACTATAATTGATGAGGGAGCCTCAACGTGTATTATGTCGATACAGTGTTGGAGATCGCTTGGTTCTCCTTCACTAAATCAATCCCCGACGATTCTAAAGGCCTTTGATGGCCATGGGTTTCATCCTTTTGGCATTCTATAGGATTTTCCTATAGGGGTTGAAGGAAAAACCGTTAGTCTAGATGTGGAGGTGGTTGATGCCCCTCTAGACTACAACCTTCTCTTGGGTCGAAGTTGGTCTTACGCTATGACAACGGTCGTTTCATCAGTCTTTCGAGTAATAAAGTTTCCACACAATGGAAAGATCGTAACAATAGACCAGCTGGCTTACTTTTCATCCGACCCAGCCTCTTCAGAGAGTATTCAGCATGTTGGTAAAACGACTATCCCATATAAGGATGTTGGAGTAGGATTAGTTAAAGATGCCGGTTCACTGGGAACTTTTCCTTTTCCTCCAATCAACGCATCATCTTCATTTGCAACCATTCATATGATTACATCAGACACCATTGTTTATGATGATCCTTGGATCATCCCTTCTGAATCTGAGATAGACTCATTTGGTAATTCCATGCCTTTGAGTCCATATGAAATTTCTTATGAAGCCGTGCAGTCATTTGCTGACCTGTCTTCAACCGAAAATCACTTAATGAATGTGGTCCGTGAAGAATCACTTTTCACATCAACCTCGGATTTAACTACATTTTCTGAACTTGTTCGCTCTGATGATCAAATTCGTGAAATCCTATGTGTAGATGATTTACCATGGGAAGATATCCATCACAAATATTCATTTTTACCTGAGGATGATCGTCTTGAAAATGATTTCTCATCAATTTTTAGAACTGAATATGTCAAGGAACCTCAGAATCCAATGAAACATCACGATTCAGAGTTAAATTTGGGAAACATCTCTTGAACTATTCCTATTGACATTTCGGTTAAACCGGAATTGTTGAGAACATTCATATAGGTGCCTCGTGTACAAATGACGAAATTCAATTATATAAGGACCTATTTCAAGAATTTCGCGACGTGTTTGCCTGGTCCTATGAGGAATTTCCAGGAATTGATCCCGCGATTGTTGTTCATGAGATCAAGACTTACCTAGATGCTAAACCCGTCCAGCAACGTTTGTGTCAGATTCACCCACGAAAAGCTGTTGTAATTAAAGCAGAAGTTGAAAAACTGTTGAAAGCAGGTTTCATTTATCTGATCCCATTAATGGATTGGGTATCGAATATTGTTCCGGTTAACAAAAAGTAGGGAAAAATAAGAATATGTATCGATTATAGGGACATTAATCGAGCTTGTCCAAAGGAAAATTACCCAACTCCCTATATCGATAAAATCATTGATGATTGTGCCGGCAGCGAAATATTCTCCTTTATGGATGGTTTTTCCGGATACAATCAAATCAACATTCTACCTGCCGATCAACCAAAAACGGCTTTCATTTGTCCATGGGGGACATTTTCTTATTGCAAATTACCCTTTGGGCTTAAGAATGCCAGAGAAACTTTTCAAAGGGCGATGTCTTATGCGTTTCATGACATCAAACACATTGTGCAACCGTATCTCGATGATTTGCCTGCTCATTCATTACATCGAGCTGATCACCTTGTCCATTTACGAGCAATCTTTATGAGGTGTAGGCATTATCAGATTCAGTTGAACCCACACAAATGTGTCTTCTGTATAGAAACGGGTCGATTGCTGGGGTTTGTAGTTTTGAAAGCCGGCATTCGCGTTGATCCCTCGAAGGTCGAAGCTATCATCAAATTGCCTCCTCCTTCGAGTCTTCGCCAACTCTAAAGTTTGCAGGGGAAAGCAAGCTTTTTACGATGATTCATTCCTAACTACGACGAGGTTACAAAGGGTTTTACCCGGTTGTTGAAGCAAAACACACAATTCTATTAGGATGAGATAGCTCAAAAATATTTTGATGCACTCAAACACGCATTGACCCATGCACCGTTGTTGCATCCTCCCAACTACAACCAGGATTACTTCTTGTATCTCATCGCTTCTCATTCCACCAGTGGAATGGTCTTAGTTCAGGAATATGAATCAGGAACTGAACATGTGATATACTACCTTAGTCGAACGTTAAATCCAACTGAGCTAAAATACTCACATGTGGAGAAATTGGCATTGGCAGCCGTTCAAGTTATCCAACATTTTCGTCACTACATTCTACTACGTAAAACTACGGTAATTTCGGATTGCAACCCTATGATCTACATTTTGACCAAGCAATTGCTAGGGGGAAAGTACTCTAAATGGATCGTTATCCTGCAAGAGTTCGACTTGGAATTTGAGAAATCTAAGTCTAGGAAATCTTTAGTTTTGCGGAGTTAATGTGTGACTTCTCGCGTGCTGACACGAAAACTGTAGCGGAGGAGCCCATTGCAGACGAATCCTTGTTTCTAATCAGCACTTTAGATCCCTGGTATGGGGATATCATCGTTTATCTCCAGACCCAATCCTTTCGGCTAGAAATTTCAAGGTCAGAACGTCGGAAAATTCGACTCCAGTCCCAACAATTCAGAATTATTGGAGATACTCTTTATCGCCGTGGGACGAACTTTGTTTTTCGATGTTGCTTAACTCACGAAGAAGCTGAAAGGGTTCTAAATGACTGCCACTCTGGCGCGTGTGGCGGTCATATGTTTGGGTATGCCACAGCCCAAAAGATATTGTGCGCTGGCTACTTCTAGCCGTATTTATTTAAAGATTGTATTACGGCGGTTCGAAAATGCCACAAATGCCAGATTTGTTATCGTAAGATGCGCGCTCCACCTGCTCCTCTGCACCCATAATTGTCATTGGTCCTTTTTCCAAATGGGGTATCGATTTTATTACATGTAACCCTCACTCGGGCGGGGGGTATGCGTATATCATCCTTGCGGTAGATTATTTTACTAAGTGGGCCGAGGTGATGCCTACATTCGAGGCAGACGGCAAGACAGCTGTAATTTTTGTGTTCAATCATATAATTGCTAGGTTTGGTGTCCTGCAAGCGATAATCACTGATCATGGGCGTCATTTTCGAAACGTTATGATGACCAAACTTACAGGCTAGCTTGGTTTACGTCATGATAGTTCAACCCCTTATTATCCACAAGCGAATGGTCTGGTTGAGTCCATCAACAAAGTTTTAGTTATCATGATCCGACGAATCATTGGGATTCATCGGTCAAATTGGCACAACATGTTATTTTCGGCGCTTTGGGCGTACCGAACTTCAGTAAAAACATCAACAGGGTTCACTCCTTTCCAACTAGTCTATGGTTTGGAAGCCGTGTTACCTATTGAATGCGAAATCCCGTCATTGCAAATGGACATCGAGTTACTTCCAGCCACTTCCGAAGAGGAAAAGTGTTTGTTATACTTGGCTCAATTAGATGAGAATCGACGTGATGTTGCATTGGCGATCTAGACTCACGTAAAACGGATGAAAGCTCAGTATGATCGAAATGTTACCCCTCGAAATTTTTTGGAAGGAGATCTAGTCTTAGTTTATGATCAATCTAATGATAAATTAGGCGCTGGAAAATTCGTTCCTATGTGGCATGGTCCCTATGTTGTCAAGTGAAAGCTAGCCAAAGGGGCTTATGAATTGGTAGACTTTGATGGGGACTCTTTGGGTAAACCCAAAAATGGCCTTTACTTGAAGAGCTATTATGCTTAAAAGAATGGGTATGGAGATTTTTAGTTAGGATAGTTTTTCTTTCTAGCGGGTGTGTTTTATTTTAAACAGTGTGCTTAGCTTAGAGAGTTTTTTTTCGTCATTATTCCGGCTTATCTTGGTTTTACTCTTGATATTGCAGATGCCGATGCCTCTCCAAACATACATTGGTTTCGCTGATGGAGCTTGTCGTAATACATGGAACATCTCTTCTGCAGCTTGGGTTATCTATTCGCCCTCTGACGAGTTAGTATCTATGCATGGGGTAAGCCTCGGTCAAACTACAAACAACATTGCCGAGTACAGTGTAGTGATTGAGTTATTGTCTGAATCTATTTCATTTGGGATTTGGAGTTTGATAGTGAGGTTAGATTCGGAACTCGTTGTATTACAGCTTAATAGAGTGTATGCCATTAGAAATCCAGTGTTATTAAGATTATTTTTGAGAGTGTGTCTCTTGGAACGTGAATTTGATTATATTGAATATCAGCATATTCCAAGGTCTTTAAATACATTAGCAGATGCAATTGCTTCTCGAATGTTAAATAGACATTTGCAATAATCATACATGTAAATTTAAAATCATTCCATAACATGATTAACAAAATAAGCCGGTAATAGTGATATATATATATATATAGGAGTGTGTCAAAAAATACATCGTCTTCGATCATAGGTTGAAAAACACCTTATGATCGGCAAAAATGATAAGTACAAAAAAAAAAAATGTCACATGTGCCCATAATAGGCGATCATCCTATCACTAGTGATGATCTCTATAAGAAACCACTGCACGGGCCACCTTGCAAAGGAACCTCCTAAAAGGTCACGGGACTCCAATCACATAGCGCTGAAGTCGACGAGGAATGTCGTCTATAGTGGTCTCAGGAATATCTCTTGTCAAGCGCTCAAGATGACCCTCCAACTCGGCCAAAACCTCTGCCGATTCATCCTGTGGGGCTGGCGCGGCTGCAACTAGTTGCCTCCTCTCAAAAGGCCAGAGAGTGGCTGGTCGCTGTGGATCCACATCTGCATTTTAAAATTTTTACTATCAGTTTTGAGACGATGGAAAAATAAAAAAAATTAAAATAGGAAAAAATGTTGAAAATGATTTTACCTTACTCGTCCCACTGCTCTCCTGGTGGAAGAACCATGTCTGGGTCACCACGAAAATCTATCCCAGAGTAAGGGAAATCCTAAATGGAGAAGACCTGGTTTTCCAACCATTGCAAATACTCAGGTTTGAAGCGAGCAACCTCTCTCCTCTCGTCCGGGTGACGGGCCATGACTGCGACCCATCGCATCAGTTTGGGCTCTCGAGGAAGCCCACCTCCAACAGTAAGGTGCTGTGGGATCAGCATAGGAACCCTCTCCAGGCCAAAACTCATGACCAAAGCCCCATAACCAAAGGTCTTTAGTCGTCCGTTCTTGGCCTTGGTCAGTTGGCCTTTCACATTGGCCAACACGGCATGACACCAATTGAAGATGGTGCCTCAAAAGCAATCAACTGCCATACGCATCTGGGATCGGATGACAATATGTAATGTGGTAGTTCCGGAAAGTCTGGTGACAGTGAATGCAATCACCATGAGTTCAGGACGGGATATGGTCTTTATGTCTATTCCTTTGTCTCTAGCCTGGCTGTTGCAGTACTCTAGCCGGAGACTATCGACAGACTGGCCACTTGGCCTAGTCCCGTGCAGAGTCAAGTCTTCACCTCTCTTAGGTAAAACAGTCAAGAAATAAATGTCCGTCGGCTCAATTTCGAGCTGGTGGCTGCCAATGAAGAAGCACTGGTCCTGTTTGCCTCATCTGTCAACCAGCCACTATAAGAAATCCACCTAAGCCCTCATGCCAGGAATGGCCGAGAATTTGTACAATCTGCATGCCCTCAAAGCATCAAGTGAAGGCTGATGATTCCATGCGGCAGCATCCACGTCCTCATGCTCTCTATCACGCCAATCTAGCATGATGTACTCTTTGCATCAAGTATAAAGATTAATTAAATTGCTAGAAAATATTTTGATTGGTCCATTTTTGAGAATTTTTGGGTTCAAAACCCTTGCGGCGGGGTACGCACCCTCCAGGTTAGAAACAGTGCGTGGGACCGCACTTTGTCTACATGGAAGGTGCGGACCCCGAGCTTTTTCCCAATGGAGAAAAATTCGAGGTCCGCAAGGCCGCAATGGTAAACCTGCGGTCCCGCGCGCGCGGGTTATGCGCCTAAAAACCCTCCCAAAAATGAAATAAAGGACTAAAACAAAAAACTAAACGGTTGAAAATGAAGAGTAGGATGATGTGGATTACCTGGAGAAGATGGCGCTCGATTCCGACGGTTGGATTTTCCGCAATCTTCACGGGAAGTTTTCTGAGCAAAAGCACTATTTTCTCACCCAAACTCAAACGGTAAAAATGAATTGACAAAGGCCCTTTTTATAAGTTTTTTGAGTAAATAAATCACAAATTTGTTTATGTTTCACTTTGAAAAGGTATTTTGCAACATTTTTATCCATTTCAAATAGGTACAAGTAATTTTTGTGTTTTTGTGTAGAATAAAGGATTATTCAGGCGAAATCTACCATTTTCGACAGAAAAACATGTAGAGTCATCTTTAAGCTCTATTTTGACTCCTAAAACATGAAAAGATTGCCAAGTGTTTCTTTTAAACTCGTTAAAACGGAATTAAAAGACGGTCCCCTTATAGCTCTTTTCCGACCGTAAAAACATGAAAATATTGCCGGATTTTTGTCGTTTCAAATTCGATATTGGTTACACAACGACGTGTCATTGATCGCTTTTTTACTTTTTCAGGTCAAAGGCACTAATGATGAAAAGTACTCCTTGGTCGTAAAAGATCAAGCGGTTCTCTCAAGTATTATTTTATACTTTTTCGGGCTTGGGAGACACAAATTTACGAAAAAGGTCAACCCTGGAGTCTTCTTAAGTTTTTTCAGACTCTCTAAAATTGAAAAACGCCGAGTTTCTCCTATACTGGACTCGTTAAAATTTCACAGTAAAGGACTTGTTCAATTACAAACAGGAACGAACCACTCCTTCTTAGGGTTCGAATTTAAACTAAGTTGGACTCATCCGAAGGATGAGCTTATAATCAAGCAAATGTTATCCTCCTCAAGCTTGTCAAAAATAAAGAGGTACTTGCCAGAAATGGTGGGGGAAAATAGAGAAAAATGAGCATGTTTGTCATACTTTGTAACCACTCTTGAACAGAACACTTTTATTCACCTGGGTTGGGAAATCCTTTGCCTAACAGTTGATCAAACCACATTGAAAGTCTTCAGCCAGTTTCTGGGTATTAACTTTGGGTCAATTGTCACCAAACCATCTGTCGTGTCGTTATGTGTTCGAGAGGTCACTGCCAATAAGCCATTCATATGCAAAATATTTGTCATCCATCTTGACCATCCCTGAGTCAGTTCTTGCAACTAAATTTCTTCAACTTGATCTATGATTTTGTGTTGAGGGCTTGCCTACGACGGATCGCTTTCTATCGACATCAGCTCATTATCTAGAAATATGATCTAGGAATCGTCAGTACCTTGAGATCTGCATGAATCATCTTATAGACATTTTTGTGCCTCGCAGCATGGAGCATGAAATGTCGATAATTACAGGGATCCTCAGTCCCTAAACATGTTGTTCTTACCCATAAAAGAACAAGGTCATCAAACAACAACACTTCCAATCAGTTCTCCACCTGAAAACACTTCAAAACAGGCTATTTTTGGATCATGTCAGCTGCTCCACTGAGCTTCTGCGCTGGAATGCAACTGTTCCTCCTTGTACCTGCGCTGGAAGTCAAGATTAATGAAGGCTACCTGCGCTGGGCGAGATTGGCCAAGTGGCACAGTCATCCTGCAAGGTGTCAACTGCCCAGGAAGCTTCCAAACTGACACTTGGTTCATGAGATTCGCCCTGTGATGAGTAAGAGGTACTTGATCACCATGTGTAAGCAAGGATCTCCAAGTGGACTCAAGGACTGAAGTTTAACTGAAGAGGGAGAGGACACTAGTCAGCTCTATGCCAGCCTCAAGCTGACTCATCCTCTCTTCTTCTCTCCTATATATAGAGCTCTTCTATGAGGTCTAAGGAGGCTGGAATTTTGTGTAAAGTAAGGAGGTGCTGTTGGTTTACAGTTAGAGCTATTGGGTGATTGTTTTACTAGAGGTGAAGAGGAGAGTTCTTGCTGCTGGGGAGGTGCTGCTGGATTGGAGCCATCAATGGTTGTAACCTTCTCAGAACCCTGTTACTTCTATCAATAAAGTTTTGCATGTTCTCCTATATACTTGTATTGCATTGATGTATTGTATTTACATGTATATTTGATTCACTCTAATCCATGCATCAGTTATGAGTACATGTATCTTGTAGTTTCCTCTCTTGTTTTGTGCAGGATCTGTGTGTAGCTGGACCGGCAAAGAGAGCAAGGAGCTGGGACAAGAGACAAAGAGAGAGGATAAAGATCGACTAAGCGCAAGACACCAGGTTGGTTAATCTTTTCTTCCTTCTCTCTGTACTTTCATAAAGGAAAACATCAAAGCTTTACTTTCAGTTGTTGCTAAAGACTGTCACCTTTAGAGCAGGGATAGGGTCATCCGCATCGGATACTTTTCCCCACAACAAACTGGCGACTCCACTGGGGAGCCTAGTATCTTGTTGGTGTTTGTAGTATTTTGCTATTCATTTCTTGAAGAAAAGAGTACCAAATCGAAAAGCTTTTGACTATATCAAAAGCGAAGTAGAGGGACTGCTACTCTTGCTCATTTGCTGAGCAAATTCAAGATTTGAAGAGCTTATCTACAAAAGACTCTTTACTCTTTGTGATAGATCTTCATCCTCTTGATCATCCCTTAGCCTGTACTTGACCTATAGCTTTTTATTTCAGCAAAAACAGTGCATTTTTGAGCTTTTTATGACCCGGAATTCTTTGTAGACGCAACTCTCGTGTGTCAGTGCAGGCTGTCCACAGGCAGTCTGCATTACAGAGCAGGTGCTCCCTTCGGGAACTGCGCTGAGAGTCAAACTGGCAGACTAGAACCTGCGCTGGTCCAGTTAGCCATTGTCTTGCTCAGCTTTCCCTTTGTGTCTAGGCCCTGTTTTCACTGATTTTTTGCTGATTGCTTGCTGGTCATTGTACTTGTTGTAAACCACTTCTCCTTGACATTATTCCGCCTCAGTTGTGTGATGAAACTGTGAATGTTCTTTCAGTATTTCTTGTTTCAGTTACAGTTCCCCATTGTGAAAAGCGAACCAGTATAGCTGTGACCTCTTAGATCCTGAACTGTAAAAGTGTCTTTGTGATCTTATGAGCTAGTTTTATTACTGTTCATGGCTGTTTGAGTTTGTTTGTTTTTCACTTCATGGTTTGAATTCATATATTTTTAGTGTTGAAACAAGTACCTGTAAAGCGTCTTTTCATTTTAGACAAAACTTGTTTGTTTACGCTTCAAATTGAATTCGAAAATTACACAACAATTTCCTTTTGTCTACATCAACATTAAAGGAAAAGAAAAGAAATACATGCATCTTGCATTTGCATTTTTTATAAGTTTGGGTGTCTGATGTAGGAGAAAGTGCATTAGTTTGTGCTTTGTGCTCTGTGTGGAAAGATATTGTTTTTCTCTCCCCTCAGTAGTTAGGATTTTCAAAGCTAAAAAGATTGTGAAAGCTTGCTTATCATTTTAGCTGCATTTAGGAATTTGTACCAATACATCTCGTGGTGATCCTGAAAGACAAACTGATAAACAAGATCAACTTAAAATATATTGAATGAATCTAAGAACGCATTGTAACATAACGCTCACAATAGAGGTCTAGGTAGAGACGTGTTCCGGCGTCGTTAAACATAGTGACTGTCGATCTCTACGAAGGTGGGTGATTCCTCCTGAGGGACGATAGCACTAATACGGACTTGAGCTCCCGCGTACCGTCGCGTATATTGGGAGACCCCTATAGGCAATTATCCTTTATCCTTAGGAAGCCGTGTCGACCGCCCTACTGATCGCGATGCAGTGAACACAGCATTCACGAAGATCGACCACCCGTACCGTAAAACGTATTCTGTGGTTTCGCGAAAGGTTTGGCACACCCTCTGCCTAGATCTCCAGAGCAGTTTCTTTTGGCCCTTTTCAAACTCTATAACTGAAAAGGTCCAACCGAGCATTTGTCACTTCGGGCTCGTTAATACATCGAAGGCGACTAGAGTCATCTTTAGCTTTTTCTCGACTCTTAAAACATGAAAAAGCAAAGTTGTGTCTAAAAGCGTCTAATAAAATTCATTCAATTCGGAAACATAATTCCCCTTTTTGTATTTTAGTTGATCAAGTAATCCGCAACCGTGGAGGAAAGTCAATTAAAACCCCGTCGTTCAGGGAGACTTGCGAGTCAACCACCTTTGTCTCCGGAACCGAGAGTAGTACGGACGAAGCGGACTCGCTTGACCAGGTCAAAATCTCCTTTTAAAGTTAGAACGGAAGTTCCAACAACATCTGAGATTCTGGTCACTCCCAATATTTCTGGAATCCCTGCCTCTATTGAAGAAGTTCAACAGCAACAGAAGGACAGTTGTACTGATCCTAGTCTGAAGACAAGTACTTGCATAACTGAACCAATTCCATCTGAAACCGGTCCACAGAGTCTTGTTGTTCAAACAACTGTCGCTGTCGAAGCAACCCCTTCTTCGGCACCAGAAATCTTTTACGGACCTGACGGTCTTCCTCTTCCTCCTGGTCTGATTGCAATAGAGGAAATCGTAGAGGACCAGCAAGCAAATACTCCAATTCATTTTGGAGTAGGTACCACTCTTTTTCCTTCTGCATCAGAAGTTTGTCCATCGCCACTGGAAGTTCCTGAAGAATTGTTAGGAAGTTTATTGGATAGACTTAAAATGTCTAAACAACCGTCGACATCTAGAACTGTGCCAAATGACACAGCGACAGCAGAAGCTCCTGCTGCCAATCCAATGATGTTTGTCGGTCTACCAGCCGTCCCGACTAGTTCTCATCAACTAGAAGGAGTCCACCCAGGGACTATTATGACAACTTGGTCTGTTCCAGTTTTTTCTTCTGGTATAATACCCGGTAATTCTTATGTTGAAACTAGACAAATTGATCCCTTTGGGAATTAGTTTAGACCATCCAGTCCTCAAAGGCAATCTACACCCTTGAGCTCCGGATTGTTACCGTATGGGGGGCAATATGCCCTTTCACTTCCTCTTCCGGGGGGATACCCATACGACAGTTTTCAACCACATTCAGGTTTAACTAAAGTAACGACGAGTGGTTGGGTACCTATGTTACCCCAACAACCAAGAGTTGTATATTCCATGCAACAATGTGTACCTATGTCTAGTATCCCGACGACGCCAGCAATTGTAACCGTGTCGCAAGTTCAATCGATGCCTGTTGTATGTCAACCCCAAGTTGTAATGCAACAGCCTATTGACCCTGCAACACAACCACAATCGCCAACTGCCGGGACGACACAGATACAAATGGGAACCATAACCCCACATCTTGATCCGTCGGTTAGTGTCACACAGCAAAACATGGCTTCACAACCATGGGTGGTGCAATACCAACAACCTCAGTTTCAACAGGTGTACCAGGGATCTGAGCAACAGATCTTTGCGAATAGTGGGCAACCCTATATTCAGAACGGGTTAAACCAACCACTTTACAGTGGCCAAGCCCACCAACCATATCAGTCATATCAACATCAGTTGCATTATGCTGGTGTGCAAAGACCTACTGCTCAGGCGATTCCATCGTATCCTGGGTACGCCTCGCCAAACCTGAATCAGTAGTTGCCATTCGTGGCGACCCTAGAATTACCAGATTTACATCGATTAACGAACAATCCAATCGCCTATGCCCATTGGTGGCCAGCGATTCCTCACAAACTTCCTTCGGACATTCCTAAATTCAATGGAAATCCGGGCGAAGACCCGTCGAATCATGTGATGACATTCCATCTGTGGTGTTCGTCGAATACCTTGAATGATGATTCGATAAGGCTTCGTCTTTTCCAGAGGACATTGACTGGTCCGGCGGCCAAATGGTATATTGAATTACCTAGAGCCTCTTTCGACAATTTTAGTTCCCTAGCCACGACTTTCTTAACACACTTTCAGTTACCTATAAGGTACGAAACTGGAACGGAGATCTTGACCAGTTTCAAGCAGACAACGGCCACACATATATCAGATCATATACATGAGTGGCGTCGTCGTCGCAGAATGGTAAAAACCTATGTTCCAGATCAGCTATTAGCTGAGTGGTTTATAAAGTCGCTTCTGCCGGCAATTACAGAAGATGTGGCCAAGGGAGGCGTCGTAACAGAGGAGCAAGTTATTGCTCGTGCTCAATATTTGGACTTAGTATATACTCAGTCGGGCACGCTCTATGATAAGATACCTGACGCCCCCAGACCGGAATTTTCAATCCCTCCTCCTCCCGGATCGAATAGTGACTCTCATGCCGGTGATGGCGTGATTGGAACTGCAAATGCTAAGTCGACAAGGGATTCGAATAAGAAAGCCCGTAAGACTTCGAATCAAAAAGCAAATCAAGAGATTCTTGCTTCGGAGGTAAATGTTGTATCTACGGATAAAGACAAAAACTCCAATCAACCAGGAAGCAAGAAGAAACAAAACAAAGGGAAGAAGAAGAAAAAAGGTGGGTCATCCCCTCAAAAAACTTCTTCAAACCCTCCTGGGCAAAGGAAACAATTTCCTCCATGCCAAATATGCGATGAAAATCATTCAACAAAGAACTGTCCGTTCAAAGCTGAGTTGAAGAGGTTCCTTAAAAGTTCCCAAACTTCAGCTGTGTTGACTGATCCATTTCCTACCCCAGGTCAAAATATGGTTGATAGTGGAAATGCTTCCCCGTCTCAAGTGCTTATGTTGTCGGTTTCTAAGCAAAATGATGCTTTGATCTCGACCAGGAATAAAGATTATGGGAATCCGCCGGTGTCGAACGACAAAGGGAAAGATCAACCCAGTAGTTCGACAACAACTTTGGCAGAAGTTATACCCCCCCTCACGCATGAATTAACAATAAAGCCGCCTAAGGGAGTAGTCCACAAGTCGACATTCAACCCTCGCGCCAGAGCGGCGCAACACTATAATATAGTGGAGGATTTGGCCCAATCGCCATCTACTATGTCGACTCTTGAGGTACTACAAAATTGCCCATCCCAAAGACAGGCATTGTTATCAACAATTGGTGGAGTGGATCCTAAAGATTCAAATCTTGTATCCTTTGATCACAAAGGATATGATCCTCAGTTACCAGTGCAATTAGCTTTCCTTATTCAAGTGAAAGCACTCAACAAAACTGTTCATAGAACGATTATTGATGAGGGCGCATCGACATGTATCATGTCGATGAGTTGCTGGAAAACTCTTGGATCTCCAACCTTGTCGCGATCTTCGACGACATTGAAAGCATTTGACGGTAGGTCGTACACTCCGTACGGTATCCTAAACAACTTTAAGGTTGAACTAGGAGGAAAAACAGTGGAAATTGATGTTGAAGCCATTGATGGCAATCTTGACTATAACATCCTACTGGGAAGACCGTGGATATATGCCATGGCAGCTGTAGTGTCGACATATTTTAGGAGGATCGCATTCCCGTTTGAAGGAGGGATTACGATCGTCGACCAACAGAATTTCCTCCCTAATGGTTCACAAGTTACTGGAAGCATTCCCCTGATCCATGGGAGCGACCATTCAATAAAAGATATAGGAGTAGGCTTGCTAAAAGATCCCACAATGATGGGAACTTTCGCGTTGCCACCTCCTTTCCATGAAGGGAATATCCCGTTTGTAGCAACATGCAACATGGTATCTTCGTCAAAGGTCGCAGAAGACAAAGTCGTCATGGATCATCAAGTGGTATTGCCACCTAGCCCTATTGAAATATTGTAGCAATCAATGTTTCAGGCATGGGAGGCAAGCCCAAATGAACGCTCGTCAAGCGTTTGGGTAGATAGGTCCGAAGAATATGGTACCCCATTAGATCCATGGTCAAAAGTTCATGGGACTGACGAAGGAATCTTACAATCAATGATGATTGAGGGGGCACCATGGAATGATCACCACCATCGTTCCCTTCTTCCAGAGTGTGAAGAAGAAACTCAACACGACCTATACCACCCTTCAGTATTTGAATTCCTAACAAATACTGTAAATACGGTGGATTCAGAGAGAAACCTATCCAATATTGAAGAGACCGTAGCCATAAACATCTCGACAAAATCTGATGTTGTTGAGAATATTCATGTCGGCAAAAGTTGTTCCCCTTCAGAACTGGAAATATATAGTGCTCTCTTTCGCGAATTTAGAGATGTCTTCGCATGGTCATATGATGAAATGCCAGGCATTGACTCGAGCATAGTTGAACATGAGATTAAAATGTATCCTGATGTCAAACCAGTAAGACAACGGCTTCGGCAGGTACATCCGAAGAAAGCCGCTGCCATTAAGAAAGAAGTTGAAAAACTTCTCCATGCTGGATTCATCTACCCGGTTCCTCTAACCGATTGGGTATCGAATATTGTCCCTGTTATGAAAAAACAAGGGACGATAAGAGTGTGCATCGACTATAGGGATGTAAACAAAGCTTGTCCAAAGGAAAACTACCCTACACCCTTCATCGACCAGATAATTGATGAATGCGCCGGATGTGAAATCTTTTCCTTTATGGATGGATTTTCCGGGTATAATCAAATAAATATCCGCCCACAGGACCAGTCTAAGACTGCATTCATCTGTCTGTGGGGCACATTCGCTTATCGAAAATTACCCTTTGGTTTAAAGAACGCAAGGGCGACATTTCAGAGGGCAATGAATTATGCCTTTCATGACATCAAGAACATTGTTCAACCTTATCTCAACGATCTTCCGGCTCATTCGCGGAAGCGGACTGATCATCCGCGGCATTTGAGAGCAATATTTCTACGTTGCCGACATTATAAGATAAGACTCAATCCGCACAAGTGTGTGTTTTGCGTCGGTTCTGGTCGTTTACTTGGCTTTGTGGTCTCTAGGGATGGGATTCGTCTCGACCCCTGTAAGGTTCAGGCAATCATTAATTTGCCTCCACCTTCAAATTTGCTTCAGATTCAGAAACTCCAAGGGAAAGCAAACTTTCTGAGGAGGTTCATTCCAAATTACGCAGAACTTGCCAAAGGTTATACTCGTCTTTTGAAAAAGGATGTACCTTTTGTCTGGGACCAGGTTGCGCAAGCTTCCTTTGACGCTCTGAAAGATTGTCTAGTAAGAGCATCATTAATGTACACCCCGGACTATCAAAGAGATTTTAACCTGTATCTAGCTGCAGCAGATATGACCATTGCGATGGTCTTAGTGCAAGAAGTCGATGGAGTTGAACATCCTATTTATTATTTAAGTAAAAACTTAAATGACACAGAAAGTAAATATTCCTATGTTGAAAAACTAGCGCTTGCTGTTGTTCAAGCAATTCAAAGGTTTCGACATTATGTCCTCTTTAGGAAAACTACCATCCTGTCAGATTGCAACCCCATGACGTATATACTGTCGCGACAGTTGCTTGGGGACAAATATTCAAAATGGATAGCCATCCTTCAAGAGTTTGATTTGGATTTTGTAAAATCCAAATCGAAGAAAGCTCTAGTTTTCGCGGAATTATTATGCGATCTCCCATCGTCGTCCAACGATGAAACATCAGAAGAGTCAATCGTGGATGAAAATTTGTTTCTGATATCAGTAAGCGATGAGTGGTATGGAGACATCATTGTTTATCTCCAAACCCAAAAATTTAGGCCTAATACCTCACACTCGGAACGAAAGCGTATACGATACCAATCTAAAGACTACATGATCGTCGGTGATACACTTTACCGTCGTGGTGTCGATACGGTTCTGAGGAGGTGCCTTACCCATGAGGAGGCCGAAAAAGCCCTGAATGATTGTCATTCAGGCGCGTGCGGGGGGCATCAATCTGGATATGCAACAGCACAAAGAATCTTACGAGCAGGCTATTTCTGGCCAACTATGTTTAAAGATTGCATAATAGCTGTCAGAAGTTGCCATGCATGTCAGATCTTTGATAGCAAAACCAGAAGACCGCCCGCACCCTTACAGCCGATAGTTGCTGTTGGGCCCTTCGCCAAGTGGGGCATCGATTTCATGCAATGTAACCCCACCTCGACCGGGGGGCATGGGTATATTATAGTCGTTGTTGACTATTTTACCAAATGGGCCGAGGCGATGCCTACATTGGATAACACTGGTGAAACAACTGCCCTTTTCTTTTTCAATCATGTAGTCGCCAGGTTCGGCGTTCCGCAAGCTATAGTGACAGATCATGGATCGCATTTTCGCAATCACATGATGGTTGAATTAGCTGCCAAACTAGGGCTATCTCACGACAGCTCTACCCCATATTATCCACAAGCCAACGGACAAGTTGAGGCAATCAACAAGGTCCTGAAGCGTATGTTGCAAAGGATGATCGGGGTTCACAAAAGAAGATGGCATCTAATCCTGTACTCAGCATTATGGGCTTACCGAACCTCGGTAAAGAACGCCACTGGGTTCACACCATTCCAATTGGTGTATGGCCTAGAGGCAGTATTACCGATCCAGTGCGAAATTTCGTCTCTTAAACTTGCAATTGACCTCCTCCCCGGAACCTTAGAAGAAGAGGCTCGTTTCCTGGAATTGATCCAGTTGGATGAAAACCGTCGTGACGTCGCTTTGGCGAACGAGGCTCATAAGAAACGAGTCAAAGCACAGTTCGACAAGAATGTCAAACCTCGCATCTTCTCTAAGGGTGACTTGGTTTTGCTTTACGACCAAGAATCCGATAAATTAGGAGCAGGAAAATTTCAGTCCTTATGGATGGGTCCCTATATTGTTAAAAGGGTGTTAGCAAAAGGAGCCTACGAGTTAATGGATTATGACGGAATACCACTGGCGCAACCCCATAACGGGTTGTACCTCAAGCGTTACTATGCCTGAATAGTAACCTGAGTGCTTTTGTTGTATTTTGTTTTCGCTAAAATGTTTGTTTCGGTTAAGTAATCCACCCTTCTCATTTGTCGCAGATGTCGAATTATTCTGATACGTATGTGGGATATGCCGACGGAGCGAGTCGTAGTACGCGGAATTTGTCCTCCGCAGCCTGGGCCATTTTTGATCCAAGCGGCGAGTTAGTGAGTTTCAGAGGTGTGTGTATTGGACGATCAACGAACAATATCGCTGAGTATAGTGCGTTGATTGAACTCCTCTCTGATACCATCGCTCATGGTATACGCCGACTAATTGTTAGGCTAGACTCACAACTTGTGATACTACAACTCACTGGTATATATTCAGTCCGCAATCCAGCTATTTATCGTATGTTTCTAAGAGTTAAGATTTTGGAAAGAGAGTTTGATTCAATTCAATACCAGCATATTTCCAGAAACTTGAACACATTAACAGATTCATTAGCAAACTATGTATTAGATAGACATTTACAACATATATAAAAAGAGATGCATCGGTGCTATGTAAGTGGATCACAAATAAACTGAAATAAACCCCGAAAATCAAAATATATAAAGTTGTTTATAGTTTGTACATAATGTGCTGTAATCAAAACAAAATTGGTCATATGACCTAGAACTCAAAAAGATGCTAGGGGGCACCCTAGCTTAGTGGTGCTCATGAAAGTACGTCACGGTCTGTGCGATCATGCGCAAGAGACGAGTCCATCGTCTAGGCACGCCAATAGTGTGCCGCTACAACTGTAAAGGTAACTCGTCAATCTGTACATCCGGAAGACCACGAGTAAGGCTCTCAACCTGCTCCTGCACAGCTGCAAGTATCTCAGTATCACCAAGGTCACGAATAACAACTCTCCTAGCAGGCTCTGCTGCTGGGGCAGCAACTGGCGATCGTGGACGAGCTACTGGACGAACAGGACCAACATCTGCATGCACCCAAGATTTTAATCAGTTTTGAACAGTAACATCATGAATAAAAACAATAAACAGTGATATGGTAAGAGAGTTTACCAATAGCGCCCCATTGCTCGCCATCAGGAAGCACCAAGTCCGGATCACCTCGGTAGTCCATACCCACATATGGATACTCAGAAAATGCCATCTCCTGACGCTCGAACCACCTAAAGAAGGACTCAGTGAAAGTAATATGAGGTTGACCAGCATGCCGGGACATATGGTCAACCCACCTCTGCATGCGTGGCTCGGTCGGAGAAGGCAAATCAAGCATGATGTACTGAGGTTGCATCAATGGGATTTTCTCCAAGACAAAGGCAGTCAGAATAGAACCAAATCCAAAGTTCTTCAGCCCCCCATCCTTTACCTTGGTCAATTGACTTTTCATCTGAACAAGTACTGCATCACACCAGTTAAACACTTTCGGTTGGAGACACTCCAAGGCGTGCTGCATATAAGATCTGTTGGCAACATGTAAAGCTGCGCTACCAGCCATCCTACCAATGGTAAACAGAATGGACCTGAGAGACCTGTCAGTGATGTCACGAATATTGATCTTGTCGTCTTTGCTCGGCTGTGAACCTTCCCGGCAATACTGACGGATATAGTCTCTGGTGGAAGTAGTCCCTCGAGCCGTACCTGACAAAGAAATGGGGGCACCCCGCCTTAACAACCCAGTCAAGAAGTATATTATTATAGACATTTTTGTGCCTCGCATCATGGAGCATGAAATTTCGATAATTACAGGGATCCTTAGTCCCTAAACATGTTGTTCTTACCCCTAAAAGAACAAGGTCATCAAACAACAGCACTTCCAATCAGTTCTCCACCTGAAAACACTTCAAAACAGGCCAATTTTGGATCATGTCAGCTGCTCCACTGAGCTTCTGCGCTGGAATGCAACTGTCCCTCCTTGTACCTGCGCTGGAAGTCAAGATTAATGAAGGCTACCTGCGCTGGGCGAGATTGGCCAAGTGGCACAGTCATCCTGCAAGGTGTCAACTGCCCAGGAAGCTTCCAAACTGACACTTGGTTCATGAGATTCGCCCTGTGATGAGTAAGAGGTACTTGATCACCATGTGTAAGCAAGGATCTCCAAGTGGACTCAAGAACTGAAGATTAACTGAAGAGGGAGAGGACACAAGGCAGCTTCATGTCAGTCTCAAGCTGACTCATCCTCTCTTCTTCTCTCCTATATATAGAGCTCTTCTATGAGGTCTAAGGAGGCTGGAATTTTGTGTAAAGCAAGGAGGTGCTGTTGGTTTATAGTTAGAGCTTTTGGGTGATTGTTTTACTAGAGGTGAAGAGGAGAGTTCTTGCTGCTGGGGAGGTGCTGCTGAATTGGAGCCATCAATGGTTGTAACCTTCTCAGAACCCTGTTACTTCTATCAATAAAGTTTTGCATGTTCTCCTATATACTTGTATTGCATTGATGTATTGTATTTACTTGTATATTTGATTCACCCTAATCCATGCATCAGTTATGAGTACATGTATCTTGTAGTTTCCTCTCTTGTTTTGTGCAGGATCTGTGTGTAGCTGGACCGACAAAGAGAGCAAGGAGCTGGGAACAAGAGACAAAGAGAGAGGATAAGGATCGACTAAGCGAAAGACACCAGGTTGGTTAATCTTTTCTTCCTTCTCTCTGTACTTTCATAAAGGGAAACATCAAAGCTTTACTTTCAGTTGTTGCTAAAGACTGTCACCTTTAGAGTAGGGATAGGGTCATCCGCATCGGGTACTTTTCCCCACAACAAACTGGCGACTCCGCTGGGGATCCTAGTATCTTGTTGGTGTTTGTAGTATTTTGCTATTCATTTCTTGAAGAAAAGAGTACCAAATCGAAAAGCTTTTGACTATATCAAAAGCGAAGTAGAGGGACTGCTACTCTTGCTCATTTGCTGAGCAAATTCAAGATTTAAAGAGCTAATCTACAAAAGACTCTTTACTCTTTGTGATAGATCTTCATCCTCTTGATCATCCCTTAGCCTGTACTTGACCTATAGCTTTTTATTTCAGCAAAAACAGTGCATTTTTGAGCTTTTTATGACCCGGAAAACTTTGTAGACGCAACTCTCGTGTGTCAGTGCAGGCTGTCCACAGGCAGTCTGCATTACAACGCAGGTGCTCCCTTCGGGAACTGCGCTGAGAGTGAAACTGGTAGACTAGAACCTGCGCTGGTCCAGTTAGCCATTGTCTTGCTCAGCTTTCCCTCTGTGTCTTGGCCCTGTTTTCACTGAATTTTTGCTGATTGCTTGCTGGTCATTGCACTTGCTGTAAACCATTCTCCTTGACATTATTCCGCCTCAGTTGTGTGATGAAACTGTGAATGTTCTTTCAGTATTTCTTGTTTCAGTTACAGTTTCCCATTGTGAAAAGCGAACCAGCATAGCTGTGACCTCTTAGATCCTGAACTGTAAAAGTGTCTTTGTGATCTTATGAGCTAGTTTTATTACTGTTCATGGCTGTTTGAGTTTGTTTGTTTTTCACTTTATGGTTTGAATTCAGATATTTTTAGTGTTGAAACAAGTACTTGTAAAGCGTCTTTTAATTTTAGACAAAACTTGTTTGTTTACGCTTCAAATTGAATTCGAAAGTCATACAACAGTTTTCCTTTTGTCTACATAAACATTAAAGGAAAAGAAAAGAAATACATGCATCTTGCATTTGCATTTTGATAAGTTTGGGTGTCTGATCTAGGAGAAAGTGCATTAGTTTGTGCTTTGTGCTCTGTGTGGAAAGATATTGTTTTTCTCTCCCCTCAGTAGTTAGGATTTTCAAAGCTAAAAAGATTGTGAAAGCTTGCTTATCATTTTAGCTGCATTTAGGAATTTGTACCAATACATCTCGTGGTGATCCTGAAAGACAAACTGATAAACAAGATCAACTTAAAATATATTGAATGAATCTAAAAACGCATTGTAACATAACGCTCACAATAGAGGTCTAGGTAGAGACGTGTTCTGGCGTCGTTAAACGTAGTGACTGTCGATCTCTACGAAGGTGGGTGATTCCTCCTGAGGGACGATAGCACTAATACGGACTTGAGCTCCCGCGTACCGTCGCGTATATTGGGAGACCCCTATAGGCAATTATCCTTTATCCTTAGGAAGCCATGTCGACCGCCCTACTGATCGCGATGCAGTGAACACAGCATTCACGAAGATCGACCACCCGTACCGTAAAACGTATTCTGTGGTTTCGCGAAAGGTTTGGCACACCCTCTGCCTAGATCTCCAGAGCAGTTTCTTTTGCCCTTTTTCAAACTCTATAACTGAAAAGGTCCAACCGAGCATTTGTCACTTCGGGCTCGTTAATACATCGAAGGCGACTAGAGTCATCTTTAGCTTTTTCTCGACTCTTAAAACATGAAAAAGCAAAGTTGTGTCTAAAGCGTCTAATAAAATTCATTCAATACGGAAACATAATTCCCCTTTTTGTATTTTAGTTGATCAAGTAATCCGCAACCGTGGAGGAAAGTCAACTAAAACCCCGTCGTTCAGGGAGGCTTGCGAGTCAACCACCTTTGTCTCCGGAACCGAGAGTAGTACGGACGAAGCGAACTCGCTGGACCAGGTCAAAATCTCCTTTTAAAGTTAGAACGAAAGTTCCAACAACATCTGAGATTCTGGTCACTCCCAATATTTCTGGAATCCCTGCCTCTATTGAAGAAGTTCAACAGCAACAGAGGGACAGTTGTACTGATCCTAGTCTGAAGACAAGTACTTGCTTAACTGAACCAGTTCCATCTGAAACCGGTCCACAGAGTCTTGTTGTTCAAACAACTGTCGCTGTCGAAGCAACCCCTTCTTCGGCACCAGAAATCTTTTACGGACCTGACGGTCTTCTTCTTCCTCCTGGTCTGATTGCAATAGAGGAAATCGTAGAGGACCAGCAAGCAAATACTCCAATTCATTTTGGAGTAGGTACCACTCTTTTTCCTTCTGCATCAGAAGTTTGTTCATCGCCACTGGAAGTTCCTGAAGAATCGTTAGGAAGTTTATTGGATAGACTTAAAATGTCTGAACAACCGTCGACATCTAGAACTGTGCCAAACGACACAGCGACAGTAGAACCTCCTGCTGCCAATCCAACGATGTTTGCCGGCATACCAGCCGTCCCGACTAGCTCTCATCAGCTAGAAGGAGTCCACCCAGGGACTATTATGACAACTTGGTCTGTTCCAGTTTGTTCTTCCGGTATAATACCCGGTAATTCTTATGTTGAAACTAGACAAATTGATCCCTTTGGGAATCAGTTTGGGCCATCCAGTCCTCAAAGGCAATCTATACCCTTGAGCTCAGGATTGTTACCGTATGGGGGGCAATATGCCCTTTCACTTCCCCTTTCGGGGGGATACCCATACGGCAGTTTTCAACCACATTCAGGTTTGACTGAAGTAACGACGAGTGGTTGGGTACCTATGTTACCCCAACAACCAAGAGTTGTATATTCCATGCAACAATGTGTACCTATGTCTAGTATCCCGACGACGCCAGCAATTGTAACCGTGTCGCAAGTTCAATCGATGCCTGTTGTATGTCAACCCCAAGTTGTAATGCAACAGCCTATTGACCCTGCAACACAACCACAATCGCCAACTGCCGGGACGACACAGATACAAACGGGAACCATAACCCCGCATCTTGGTCCGTCGGTTAGTGTCGCACAGCAAAACATGGCTTCACAACCATGGATGGTGCAATACCAACAACCTCAGTTTCAACAGGTGTACCAGGGATCTGAGCAACAGATCTTTGCGAATAGTGGGCAACCCTATATTCAGAACGGGTTAAATCAACCACTTTACAGTGGCCAAGCCCACCAGCCGTATCAGTCATATCAACATCAGTTGCATTATGCTGGTATGCAAAGACCTACTGCTCAGGCGATTCCATCGTATCCTGGGTACGCCTCGCCAAACCTGAATCAGCAGTTGCCATTTGTGGCGACACTAGAATTACCAGATTTACATCGATTGACGAACGATCCAATCGCCTATGCCCATTGGTGGCCAGCGATTCCTCACAAACTTCCTTCGGACATTCCTAAATTCAATGGAAATCCGGGCGAAGACCCGTCGAATCATGTGATGACATTCCATCTGTGGTGTTCATCGAATACCTTGAATGATGATTCGATAAGGCTTCGCCTTTTCCAGAGGACATTGACTGGTCTGGCGGCCAAATGGTATATTGAATTACCAAGAGCCTCTTTTGACAATTTTAGTTCCCTAGCCACGACTTTCTTAACACACTTTCAGTTACCTATAAGGTACGAAACTGGAACGGAGATCTTGACCAATTTCAAGCAGACAACGGCCACACATATATCAGATCATATACATGAGTGGCGTCGTCGTCGCAGAATGGTAAAGACCTATGTTCCAGATCAGCTATTAGCTGAGTGGTTTATAAAGTCGCTTCTGCCGGCAATTACAGAAGATGTGGCCAAGGGAGGCGTCGTAACAGAGGAGCAAGTTATTGCTCGTGCTCAATATTTGGACTTAGTGTATACTCAGTCGGGCACGCTCTATGATAAGATACCTGACGCCCCCAGACCGGAATTTTCAATCCCTCCTCCTCCCGGATCGAATAGTGACTCTCATGCCGGTGATGGCGTGATTGGAACTGCAAACGCTAAGTCGACAAGGGATTCGAATAAGAAAGCCCGTAAGACTTCGAATCAAAAAGCAAATCAAGAAATTCTTGCTTCGGAGGTAAATGCTGTATCTACGGATAAAGACAAAAACTCCAATCAACCAGGAAGCAAGAAGAAACAAAACAAAGGGAAGAAGAAGAAACAAGGTGGGTCATCCCCTCAAAAAACTTCTTCAAACCCTCCTGGGCAAAGGAAACAATTTCCTCCATGTCAAATATGCGATGAAAATCATTCAACAAAGAACTGTCCGTTCAAAGCTGAGTTAAAGAGGTTCTTTAAAAGTTCCCAAACTTCAGCTGTGTTGACTGATCCGTTTCCCGCCCCAGGTCAGAATATGGTTGATAGTGGAAATGCTTCCCCGTCTCAAGTGCTTATGTTGTCGGTTTCTAAGCAAAATGATGCTTTGATCTCGACCAGGAATAAAGATTATGGGAATCCACCAGTGTCGAACGACAAAGGGAAAGATCAACCCAGTAGTTCGACAACAACTTCGGCAGAAGTTGTACCCCCCCTCACGCATGAATTAACAATAAAGCCGCCTAAGGGAGTAGTCCACAAGTCGACATTCAACCCTCGTGCCAGAGCGGCGCAACACTATAATATAGTGGAGGATTTGGCCCAATCGCCATCTGCTATGTCGACTCTTGAGGTACTACAAAATTGCCCATCCCAAAGACAGGCATTGTTATCAGCAATTGGTGGAGTGGATCCTAAAGATTCCAATCTTGTATCCTTTGATCACAAAGGATATGATCCTCAGTTACCAGCGCAATTAGCTTTCCTTATTCAAGTGAAAGCACTCAACAAAACTGTTCATAGAACGATTATTGATGAGGGAGCATCGACATGTATCATGTCGATGAGTTGCTGGAAAACTCTTGGATCTCCAACCTTGTCGCGATCTTCGACGACATTGAAAGCATTTGACGGTAGGTCGTACACTCCGTACGGTATCCTAAATAACTTTAAGGTTGAACTAGGAGGAAAAACAGTAGAGATTGATGTTGAAGTCATTGATGGCAATCTTGACTATAACATCCTACTGGGAAGACCATGGATATATGCCATGGCAGCTGTAGTGTCGACATATTTTAGGAAGATCGCATTCCCATTTGAAGGAGGGATTACGATCGTCGACCAATAGAATTTCCTCCCTAATGGTTCACAAGTTACTGGAAGCATTCCCCTGATCCATGGGAGCGACCATTCAATAAAAGATATCGGAGTAGGCTTGATAAAAGATCCCACAATGATGGGAACTTTCGCGTTGCCACCTCCTTTCCATGTAGGGGATATCCCGTTTGTAGCAACATGCAACATGGTATCTTCATCGAAGGTCGCAGAAGACAAAGTCGTCATGGATCATCAAGTGGTATTGCCACCTAGCCCTATTGAAATATTGTAGCAATCAATGTTTCAGGCATGGGAGGCGAGCCCAAATGAACGCTCGTCAAGCGTTTGGGTAGATAGGTCCGAAGAATATGGTACCCCATTAGATCCATGGTCAAAAGTTCATGGGACTGACGAAGGAATCTTACAATCAATGATGATTGAGGGGGCACCATGGAATGATCACCACCATCGTTCCCTTCTTCCAGAGTGTGAAGAAGAAACTCATCACGACCTATACCACCCTTCAGTGTTTGAATTCCTAACAAATACTGTAAATACGGTGGATTCAGAGAGAAACCTATCCAATATTGAAGAGACCGTAGCCATAAACATCTCGACAAAATCTGATGTTGTAGAGAATATTCATGTCGGCAAAAGTTGTTCCCCTTCAGAACTGGAAATATATAGTGCTCTCTTTCGCGAATTTAGAGATGTCTTTGCATGGTCATATGATGAAATGCCAGGCATTGACTCGAGCATAGTTGAACATGAGATTAAAATGTATCCTGATGTCAAACCAGTAAGACAACGGCTTCGGCAGGTACATCCGAAGAAAGCCGCTGCCATTAAGGCGGAAGTTGAAAAACTCCTCCATGCTGGATTCATCTACCCGGTTCCTCTAACCGATTGGGTATCGAATATTGTCCCTGTTATGAAAAAACAAGGGACGATAAGAGTGTGCGTCGACTATAGGGATGTAAACAAAGCTTGTCCAAAGGACAACTACCCTACACCCTTCATCGACCAGATAATTGATGAATGCGCCGGATGTGAAATCTTTTCCTTTATGGATGGATTTTCCGGGTATAATCAAATAAATATCCGCCCACAGGACCAGTCTAAGACTGCATTCATCTGTCCGTGGGGCACATTCGCTTATCGAAAATTACCCTTTGGTTTAAAGAACGCAGGGGCGACGTTTCAGAGGGCAATGAATTATGCCTTCCATGACATCAAGAACATTGTTCAACCTTACCTCGACGATCTTCCGGCTCATTCGCGGAAGCGGACTGATCATCCGCGGCATTTGAGAGCAATATTTCTACGTTGCCGACATTACAAGATAAGACTCAATCCGCACAAGTGTGTGTTTTGCGTCGGTTCTGGTCGTTTACTTGGCTTTGTGGTCTCTAAGGATGGGATTCGTCTCGACCCCTGTAAGGTTCAGGCAATCATTAATTTGCCTCCACCTTCAAATTTGCTTCAGATTCAGAAACTCCAAGGGAAAGCAAACTTTCTGAGGAGGTTCATTCCAAATTACGCAGAACTTGCCAAAGGTTATACTCGTCTTTTGAAAAAGGATGTACCTTTTGTCTGGGACCAGGTTGCGCAAGCTTCCTTTGACGCTCTGAAAGATTCTCTAGTAAGAGCATCATTAATGTACGCCCCGGACTATCAAAGAGATTTTAACCTGTATCTAGCTGCAGCAGATACGACCATTGCGATGGTCTTAGTGCAAGAAGTCGATGGAATTGAACATCCTATTTATTATTTAAGTAAAAACTTAAATGACACAGAAAGTAAATATTCCTATGTTGAAAAACTAGCGCTTGCTGCTGTTCAAGCGATTCAAAGGTTTCGACATTATGTCCTCTTTAGGAAAACTACCGTTTTGTCAGATTGCAATCCCATGACATATATACTGTCGCGACAGTTGCTTGGGGGCAAATATTCAAAATGGATAGCCATCCTTCAAGAGTTTGATTTAGATTTTGTAAAATCCAAATCGAAGAAAGCTCTAGTTTTCGCGGAATTATTATGCGATCTCCCATCGTCGTCCAACGATGAAACATCAGAAGAGTCAATCGTGGATGAAAATTTGTTTCTGATATCAGTAAGCGATGAGTGGTATGGAGACATCATTGTTTATCTCCAAACCCAAAAATTTAGGCCTAATACCTCACACTCGGAACGGAAACGTATACGATACCAATCTAAAGACTACATGATCGTCGGTGATACACTTTACCGTCGTGGTGTCGATACGGTTCTGAGGAGGTGCCTTACCCATGAGGAGGCCGAAAAAGCCCTGAATGATTGTCATTCAGGCGCGTGCGGGGGGCATCAATCTGGATATGCAACAGCACAAAGAATCTTACGAGCAGGATATTTCTGGCCAACTATGTTTAAAGATTGCATAATAGCTGTCAGAAGTTGCCATGCATGTCAGATCTTTGATAGCAAAACCAGAAGACCACCCGCACCCTTACAGCCGATAGTTGCTGTTGGGTCCTTCGCCAAGTGGGGCATCGATTTCATGCAATGTAACCCCACCTCGACCGGGGGGCATGGGTATATTATAGTCGCTGTTGACTATTTTACCAAATGGGCCGAGGCGATGCCTACATTGGATAACACTGGTGAAACAGCTGCCCTTTTCTTTTTAATCATGTAGTCGCCAGGTTCGGCGTTCCGCAAGCTATAGTGACAGATCATGGATCGCATTTTCGCAATCACATGATGGTTGAATTAGCTGCCAAACTAGGGCTATCTCACGACAGCTCTACCCCATATTATCCACAAGCCAACGGACAAGTTGAGGCAATCAACAAGGTCCTGAAGCGTATGTTGCAAAGGATGATCGGGGTTCACAAAAGAAGATGGCATCTAATCCTGTACTCAGCATTGTGGGCTTACCGAACCTCGGTAAAGAACGCCACTGGGTTCACACCATTCCAATTGGTGTATGGCCTAGAGGCAGTATTACCGATCCAGTGCGAAATTTCGTCTCTTAAACTCGCAATTGACCTCCTCCCCGGAACCTCAGAAGAAGAGGCTCGTTTCCTGGAATTGATCCAGTTGGATGAAAACCGTCGTGACGCCGCTTTGGCGAACGAGGCCCATAAGAAACGAGTCAAAGCACAGTTCGACAAGAATGTCAAACCTCGCAACTTCTCTGAGGGTGACTTGGTTTTGCTTTACGACCAAGAATCCGACAAATTAGGAGCAGGAAAATTTCAGTCCTTATGGATGGGTCCCTATATTGTTAAAAGGGTGTTAGCAAAAGGAGCCTACGAGTTAATGGATTATGACGGAATACCACTGGCGCAACCCCGTAACGGGTTGTACCTCAAGCGTTACTATGCCTAAATAGTAACCTGAGTGCTTTTGTTGTATTTTGTTTTCGCTAAAATGTTTGTTTCGGTAGTAATCCACCCTTCTCGTTTGTTGCAGATGTCGAATTATTCTGATACATATGTGGGATATGCCGACGGAGCGAGTCGTAGTACGCGGAATTTGTCCTCCGCAGCCTGGGCCATTTTTGATCCAAGCGGCGAGTTAGTGAGTTTCAGAGGTGTGTGTATTGGACGGTCAACAAACAATATCGCTGAGTATAGTGCGTTGATCGAACTCCTCTCTGATACCATCGCTCATGGTATACGCCGACTAATTGTTAGGCTAGACTCACAACTTGTGATACTACAACTCACTGGTATATATTCAGTCCGCAATCCAGCTATTTATCGTATGTTTCTAAGAGTTAAGATTTTGGAAAGAGAGTTTGATTCAATTCAATACCAACATATTTCCAGAAACTTGAACACATTAACAGATTCATTAGCAAACTATGTATTAGATAGACATTTACGACATATATAAAAAGAGATGCATCGGTGCTATGCAAGTGGATCACAAATAAACTGAAATAAACTCCGAAAATCAAAATATATAAAGCTGTTTATAGTTTGTACATAATGTGCTGTAATCAAAACAAAATTGGTCATATGACCTAGAACTCAAAAAGATGCTAGGGGGCACCCTAGCCTAGTGGTGCTCATGAAAGTACGTCACGGTCTGTGCGATCATGCGCAAGAGACGAGTCCATCGTCTAGGCACGCCAATAGTGTGCCGCTGCAACTGTAAAGGTAACTCGTCAATCTGTACATCCGGAAGACCACGAGTAAGGCTCTCAACCTGCTCCTGCACAGCTGCAAGTATCTCAGTATCACCAAGGTCGCGAATAACAACTCTCCTAGCAGGCTCTGCTGCTGGGGCAGCAACTGGCGATCGTGGACGAGCTACTGGACGAACAGGACCAACATCTGCATGCACCCAAGAGTTTGATCAGTTTTGAACAGTAAACATCATGAATAAAAACAATAAACAGTGATATGGTCAGAGATTTTACCAATAGCGCCCCATTGCTCGCCATCCGAAAGCACCAAGTCTGGATCACCTCGGTAGTCCATACCAACGTATGGATACTCAGAAAATGCCATCTCCTGACGCTCGAACCACCTAAAGAAGGACTCAGTAAAAGTAATATGAGGTTGACCAGCATGCCAGGACATATGGTCAACCCACCTCTGCATGCGTGGCTCGGTCGGAGAAGGCAAATCAAGCATGATGTACTGAGGTTGCATCAATGGGATTTTCTCCAAGACAAAGGCAGTCAGAATAGAACCAAATCCAAAGTTCTTCAGCCCCCCGTCCTTTACCTTGGTCAATTGACTTTTCATCTGAACAAGTACTGCATCACACCAGTTAAACACTTTCGGTTGGAGACACTCCAAGGCGTGCTGCATATAAGATCTGTTGGCAACATGCAAAGCTGCGCTACCGGCCATCCTACCAATAGTAAACAGAATGGATCTGAGAGACCTGTCAGTGATGTCACGGATATTGATCTTGCCGTCTTTGCTCGGCTGTGAACCTTCCCGGCAATACTGACGGATATAGTCTCTGGTGGAAGTAGTCCCTCGAGCCGTACCTGACAAAGAAATGGGGGCACCCCGCCTTGACAACCCAGTCAAGAAGTACATGTCCTCTATGGTCAAGGGGAAGGACTTCCCCCTAATCTGGAATACTTGGTTAACAGGATCCCAAGCATCAAGCATATACTGCAGTAAAGAAATCTGTGCTCTCATGCTAGAGATACGGAAGAACTTCAGCAGGCCACAGTTCCGAAGCGCGTTCACCGTGACTGGGTCATGGAGTGCAACCATGTCCTCTGCTTCATGTTCTCGTTCTCGCCATGTAAGGGACATTTTGTTCAAAGTTCCCTGCAATCAAACAAGAGAAGGAGTAAGTTCCTGATTTTGATGAAAATCTGGCGAAAAATCATCAAAAAACTCATGCAAAATCAGCTTTTTTAGGCCCAGCGCAGGCAGAGAGTCTTCCCCCTGCTCTGGAACGCAGTCTGCCTTAAGGCTGCCTGAAATACAGCGCAGATTTCGAAAGGGAAACCTGCGCTGATGCCAGGGCGCCCTAATGAAACCCCTGGGGCCCAGAAACTCTGAAAAACATGCATGAAACTGAAAAAGGAAACCATGAAACTGAAGGGCTAAGGTTTAGCTCCTACCTGGTCCAAACGGCGCCGAAAATCGTCCACAGAATCTCCTGGAATCAGCTGGTGAAAATCAAGGAAGAAGAGGCACCTCCAGAGCTCCAACAAGCAAAATGCAAATGAAATGGTAAATGAGAGGTTAAAACCCCTTTTTATGACTTTTTACACAGTTTAAAGTTAAATATTAGGGTTATAATCTCGTTTTCATGCAAATATTGTCCATTTCTAACAAAATTTGTTGCAGCAATTGAAGATGAAGTACTACATTTGAAAAGAGAAAAGCTAGTAAAAGTAAAAAATTAAATTTGACCATGAATCGAGCAGTTTTACCACGGAATTTATGCTCGTTAAAAAATAGAAAAGTGTGAGCAAAGTTTTTCCGCCAAAGTTCAAGCTCATTAAAAAATGAACCTATCTCGGTAAATAACCATTGCGATCGTAAATTTATAAGCCTTAAAAGCCTTGGTCGTGTTTTCATCCATCACCTCCATTTCATTTGGCCGATCGTTCACCCCCATATGTGTGTTTACCTTTTTTGAGGAACAGTTGCGAAGAGTGATTTCACCTAGCCATCCTTGTGACACTACCGTGATTGGAAAATTCCAATTTGTACCTGGAATCAGTTGCTATCCCTGTTTATCACTCGTTCCTCAAAAGACGAGTCTTCTTTGAGCTCTTTTCACTGACTCGTAAAATATGAAAAGTTTGCCGAGTTTTGGCCTTCTAGCTCGTTAAATGACCGAAAGCTATCCCTCCTCTAGATTTTAATCTTTTTGGACCTGAGGGATTATTACACAAAAAGATCGAGCGCTTGTCTTGTTCGGCTCGTAAAAGTACCGACTAGCCATCCCTTCTGTATTGTTTTATACTTTTTCGGACTTAAGGGATTAGATGACGAAAAAGGAATCATGGAGTTGACTTTCTGTACCTTTTCAGACTCTCTAAAAATGAAAAGGACCGAGTTTTCCTTGTCGTTAGACTCGTTAAAATGATTAAATAGCGACAAACTTGTCTTTAGACGAGAACGAGTTTCCCTATCGCTAGGCTCGTTAAATCATAGCGATGGGCTTGCCCGAAGGGCAGGTTATAGAACAAGCATATGTTATCCTCCTCAAGCTTGACAAAAATAAAGAGGTACTGGTCAGAAATGACTGGGGAAAAATTGGGAGAACATCAAAGTTTAATGGTAGCAAGTCACTCTTGAACATGACACTTTTCCTCCGTACCACCGGGTTGGGTTGTTTCATTCACCGGTCTCACCGCCATGGTCCTCGCCAAACCATCCACATTTGGGGTAATGCTACCGATCCATCGCATCATTGTCGTTATATGTTCAAGAGGAGTCATTCTGAAAGTGTCAACCGTGTCCCATCCACTGCCATACATTATCCTTCATCCATTCATGATCGCCACCCTGAATCATATGTCACAGTTTGTTTTCACCTCCACTAAAATCATTAGCTCCGTTCTGTGTCATTGATGTGGGATTCATTAAGGCCCTCCTTTGACGGATCGCTTCTTGTCGACTTCAGCTCATTATCCAAGAAGTTGATCTAGGAACACCCCCATCAGTACTTTGAAGCTTGCATGCCTCAATGGCAAGTTTCTCACTTCCGGCGACAGGTATACATCAATGACCTTCGACCAGAAGATTTTGCGTGGCGTTCGACGCCAAGTCCTTTATTCACGCCACGTGAATTGTACTGCAGTACCTTGAGGGTCATCGTCATTATTGGTGATTCCTCTCGCGCTTGTTAACGGTTTTCATTATTGACCGGTAATCAAGCGATGTCTTTCCATGTTCGACTTCAGTGAAATTCTCACATGGATCGACTTGTACTTAGAGTGAAGATCGAACGAGTTTGAAGACCCCGGATCTAGTTTCATCCATCCGGGCTGCGATATATATTCAGGAAAGATAAAAACATTTGTACATCATTGCAGCAGATGATCATCCTACTCAAAGGATGATAATTTCAGCGGAAGATTATCAGTCTACCTTCAGACGATCGTCTGTCATATGTACCAAAATGTATTTATAAAAGCTGAGCATGGGAATGCCCGCCTCAGCTAGATCATGAAAATAGAATGAAAAATAATGTATTGTATTGTATTGTATTACAGGGCGCCTCCTCAGCACTAGAATGAACTTCGGACCCTCTAGATAAAGCATTTCACCCGATAAACGGCCTCATACTTTAGGGGGCAACTGTTATAGACATTTTTTTGCCTCGCATCATGGAGCATGAAATGTCGATAATTACAGGGATCCTCAGTCCCTAAACATGTTGTTCTTACCCCTAAAAGAACAAGGTCATCAAACAACAGCACTTCCAATCAGTTCTCCACCTGAAAACACTTCAAAACAGGCCAATTTTGGATCATGTCAGCTGCTCCACTGAGCTTCTGCGCTGGAATGCAACTGTCCCTCCTTGTACCTGCGCTGGAAGTCAAGATTAATGAAGGCTACCTGCGCTGGGCGAGATTGGCCAAGTGGCACAGTCATCCTGCAAGGTGTCAACTGCCCAGGAAGCTTCCAAACTGACACTTGGTTCATGAGATTCGCCCTGTGATGAGTAAGAGGTACTTGATCACCATGTGTAAGCAAGGATCTCCAAGTGGACTCAAGAACTGAAGATTAACTAAAGAGGGAGAGGACACAAGGCAGCTTCATGTCAGTCTCAAGCTGACTCATCCTCTCTTCTTCTCTCCTATATATAGAGCTCTTCTATGAGGTCTAAGGAGGCTGGAATTTTGTGTAAAGCAAGGAGGTGCTGTTGGTTTACAGTTAGAGCTTTTGGGTGATTGTTTTACTAGAGGTGAAGAGGAGAGTTCTTGCTACTGGGGAGGTGCTGCTGGATTGGAGCCATCAATGGTTGTAACCTTCTCAGAACCCTGTTACTTCTATCAATAAAGTTTTTCATGTTCTCCTATATACTTGTATTGCATTGATGTATTGTATTTACTTGTATATTTGATTCACCCTAATCCATGCATCAGTTATGAGTACATGTATCTTGTAGTTTCCTCTCTTGTTTTGTGCAGGATCTGTGTGTAGCTGGACCGGCAAAGAGAGAAAGGAGCTGGGAACAAGAGACAAAGAGAAAGGATAAGGATCGACTAAGCGAAAGACACCAGGTTGGTTAATCTTTTCTTCCTTCTATCTGTACTTTCATAAAGGGAAACATCAAAGCTTTACTTTCAGTTGTTGCTAAAGACTGTCACCTTTAGAGTAGGGATAGGGTCATCCGCATCGGGTACTTTTCCCCACAACATATATGTCCTCTATGGTCAAGGGGAAGGACTTCCCCCTAATCTGGAATACTTGGTTAACAGGATCCCAAGCATCAAGCATGTACTGCAGTAAAGAAATCTGTGCTCTCATGCTAGAGATACGGAAGAACTTCAGCAGGCCACAGTTCTGAAGCGCGTTCACCGTGACTGGGTCATGGAGTGCAACCATGTCCTCTGCTTCATGTTCTCATTCTCGCCATGTAAGGGACATTTTGTCCAAAGTTCCCTACAATCAAACAAGAGAAGGAGTAAGTTCCTGGTTTTGATGAAAATCTGGCGAAAAAAATCATCAAAAAACTTATGCAAGATCAGCTTTTCTAGGCCAAGCGCAGGCAGAGAGGCTTCCCCCTGCGCTGTAAGGCAGCCTGCCTTAAGGCCACCTGAAATACAGCGCAGATTTCGAAAGGGAAACCTGCGCTGATGCCAGGGCGCCCTAATGAAACCCCTGGGGCCCAGAAACTCTAGAAAACATGCATGAAACTGAAAAAGGAAACCATGAAAGTGAAGGGCTAAGGTTTAGCTCCTACCTAGTCCAAACGGCGCCGAAAATCGTCCACAGAATCTCCCGGAATCAGCTGGTGAAAATCAAGGAAGAAGAGGCACCTCCAGAGCTCCAACAAGCAAAATGCAAATGAAATGGTAAATGAGAGGTAAAAACCCTTTTTATGACTTTTTACACAGTTTAAAGTTAAATATTAGGGTTATAATCTCGTTTTCATGCAAATATTGTCCATTTCTAACAAAATTTGTTGCAGCAATTGAAGATGAAGTACTACATTTGAAAAGAGAAAAGCTAGTAAAAGTAAAAAATTAAATTTGACCATGAATCGAGCAGTTTTACCACAGAATTTGTGCTCGTTTAAAAATAGAAAAGTGTGAGCAAAGTTTTTCCGCCAAAGTTCAAGCTCATTAAAAAATGAACCTATCTCGGTAAATAACCATTGCGATCATAAATTTATAAGCCTTAAAAGCCTTGGTCGTGTTTTCATCCATCACCTCCATTTCATTTGGCCGATCGTTCACCCCCATATGTGTGTTTACCCCTTTTGAGGAACAGCTGCAAAGAGTGATTTCACCTAGCCATCCTTGTGACACTACCGTGATTGGAAAATTCCAATTTGTACCTGGAATCAGTTGCTATCCATGTTTATCACTCGTTCCTCAAGAGACGAGTCTTCTTTGAGCTCTTTTCACTGACTCGTAAAATATGAAAAGTTTGCCGAGTTTTTGGCCTTCTAGCTCGTTAAAACGACCGAAAGCTATCCCTCCTCTAGATTTTAATCTTTTTGGACCTGAGGGATTATTACACAAAAAGATCGAGCGCTTGTCTTGTTCGGCTCGTAAAAGTACCGAATAGCCATCCCTTCTGTATTGTTTTATACTTTTTCGGACTTAAGGGATTAGATGATGAAAAAGGAATCATGGAGTTGACTTTCTGTACCTTTTCAGACTCTCTAAAAATGAAAAGGACCGAGTTTTCCTTGTCGTTAGACTCGTTAAAATGATTAAATAGCGACAAACTTGTCTTTAGACGAGAACGAGTTTCCCTATCGCTAGGCTCGTTAAATCATAGCGATGGGCTTGCCCGAAGGGCAGGTTATAGAACAAGCATATGTTATCCTCCTCAAGCTTGACAAAAATAAAGAGGTACTGGTCAGAAATGACTGGGGAAAAATTGGGAGAACATCAAAATTTAATGGTAGCAAGTCACTCTTGAACATGACACTTTTCCTCCGTACCACCGGGTTGGGTTGTTTCATTCACCGGTCTCACCACCATGGTCCTCGCCAAACCATCCACATTTGGGGTAATGCTACCGATCCATTGCATCAGTGTCATTATATGTTCAAGAGGGGTCATTCTGAAAGTGTCAACCGTGTCCCATCCACTGCCATACATTATCCTTCATCCATTCATGATCGCCACCCTGAATCATATGTCACAGTTTGTTTTCACCTCCACTAAAATCATTAGCTTCGTTCCGTGTCATTGATGTGGGATTCATTAAGGCCCTCCTTTGACGGATCGCTTCTTGTCGACTTCAGCGCATTATCCAAGAAGTTGATCTAGGAACACCCCCATCAGTACTTTGAAGCTTGCATGCCTCAATGGCAAGTTTCTCACTTCCGGCGACAGGTATACATCAATGACCTTCGACCAGAAGATTTTGCATGGCGTTCGACGCCAAGTACTTTATTCACGCCACGTGAATTGTACTGCAGTACCTCGAGGGTCATCGTCATTATTGGTGATTCCTCTCGCGCTTGTTAACGGTTTTCATTATTGACCGGTAATCAAGTGATGTCTTTCCATGTTCGACTTCAGCGAAATTCTCACATGGATCGACTTGTACTTAGAGTGAAGATCGAACGAGTTTGAAGACCCCAGATCTAGTTTCATCCATCCGGGCTGCGATATTTATTTAGGAAATATAAAAGCATTTGCCATGTACATCATTGCAGCAGATGATCATCCTATTCAAAGGATGATAATTTCAGCAGGAAATTATCATTCTACCTTCAGACGATCGTCTGTCATATGTACCAAAATGTATTTATAAAAGTTGAGCATGGCAATGCCCGCCTCAGCTAGATCATGAAAAAAGAATGAAAAATAATGTATTGTATTGTATTGTATTACAGGGCACCTCCTCAGCACTGGAATGAACTTCGGACCCTCTAGATAAAGCATTTCACCCGATAAACGGCCTCATACTTTAGGGGGAAACTGTTATAGACATTTTTGTGCCTTGCAGGATGGAGCATGAAATGTCGATAATTACAGGGATCCTCAGTCCCTAAACATGTTGTTCTTACCCCTAAAAGAACAAGGTCATCAAACAACAGCACTTCCAATCAGTTCTCCACCTGAAAACACTTCAAAACAGGCTATTTTTGGATCATGTCAGCTGCTCCACTGAGCTTCTGTGCTGGAATGCAACTGTTCCTCCTTGTACCTGCACTGGAAGTCAAGATTAATGAAGGCTACCTGCGCTGGGCGAGATTGGCCAAGTGGCACAGTCATCCTGCAAGGTGTCAACTGCCCAGGAAGCTTCCAAACTGACACTTGGTTCATGAGATTCGCCCTGTGATGAGTAAGAGGTACTTGATCACCATGTGTAAGCAAGGATCTCCAAGTGGACTCAAGGACTGAAGTTTAACTGAAGAGGGAGAGGACACTAGTCAGCTCTATGCCAGCCTCAAGCTGACTCATCCTCTCTTCTTCTCTCCTATATATAGAGCTCTTCTATGAGGTCTAAGGAGGCTAGAATTTTGTGTAAAGCAAGGAGGTGTTGTTGGTTTACAGTTAGAGCTATTGGGTGATTGTTTTACTAGAGGTGAAGAGGAGAGTTCTTGCTGCTGGGGAGGTGCTGCTGGATTGGAGCCATCAATGGTTGTAACCTTCTCAGAACCTTGTTACTTCTATCAATAAAGTTTTGCATGTTCTCCTATATACTTGTATTGCATTGATGTATTGTATTTACATGTATATTTGATTCACTCTAATCCATGCATCAGTTATGAGTACATGTATCTTGTAGTTTCCTCTCTTTTTTTGTGCAGGATCTGTGTGTAGCTGGACCGGCAAAGAGAGCAAGGAGCTGGGACAAGAGACAAAGAGAGAGGATAAAGATCGACTAAGCGCAAGACACCAGGTTGGTTAATCTTTTCTTCCTTCTCTCTGTACTTTCATAAAGTAAAACATCAAAGCTTTACTTTCAGTTGTTGCTAAAGACTGTCACCTTTAGAGTAGGGATAGGGTCATCCGCATCGGATACTTTTCCCCACAACACATCAATGGCAGGTTTCTCGCCTTTGTCGACAATTTACATCATTGACTTTCGATCAAAGGATTCCGTGACATGCTCGACATCAACACATTTATTCACATCTCATGGACTGTACTGGGTACTTTGAGAGCCATTGACATTACTGGTGGTTTCTCTCACACTTGTTAACAGTTTACATCATTGACTGGTAATCAAGTGGTTTCTACCATGTTCGACATCAACACATTCATTCGCATGGATAGAATCGTACTGTTTCGGGAAGTAGAAATGAAGACCCTGGATCTAGTTTCCATAATCCAGGCTGCGAGGAATTCTGTATTCATTATATAATGGACTATTCATAAACAAATGGTTGCGCCCATACTGTGTCTACATGAGTCTATACTTGTGATGTTTTACAAGATCATTCCTGTATCAAAACAATAGTTAGTTTCTAGTCAGTTTTTATCTGAGTATGGGAATGCCTACCTCAGGGATGATATGATCTCATATATATATCTTGCATTGAATGTTTTTACAGGTTCCAAAATGATAAAGTACTTCACTCTTCCTCAATGATAAGAAATCCTCATCTACTACAGAGTTTGCACTTTAGGGGGCAATCTGTTACACAAAAATATCGTCATCATGATTATTTGCAGTCAGTATGGGTCTATCATCACTTGTACTCTCCTCCTAAGCAAGTTTTAGACCTCGGCTCTTCAAATCAAGCTTTGGAAATGAGAGAAAGACATTAAAAATCAATGTAACTCTGGTTCCGCACTTTCTCTCATGATCACCTGCGGTCCCGCACCTTCTGTGTACAAAAGCTACGGACCTGCCCGCTCTGTCCCTAATGGTGTAGGTGCAGACCCCTGTGAAAGTCAAAAGGCACAAGTTTTATCTTTAAAAACTCACTTTGGGTTAATTCTAGAGGTTTCTAGAAGGAATTTTGACGTGGATTGTTCGCTCTGAGGTGGTTCATGCATTCCAAAAGAGAAGGAGCTAATCCCTTGATGAGAGGAGCTATCCCTTTGAAGAAGGGCTTTATCCCTTTGAAGGAGGACCTAGTAACCTCCCTCCATTGCACTATAAATACATGCATTGGGTTGGTTGCTAGAGAGGTTAGAAGCTGAACGTTTTTTAGGGTAAATGTTGGTGAAATCAAGACTTCCTAGTTAAGCCTAAAGAGGAGAGATCACATACCTTTTTGGTTTCACTGGGGAGTGAGTGAAACTTGTCAAAGTAGAGGAGACTTCTTGTTGGACCCTGGGAGGAGCTTGTATAGTGTCAAGGCAAAGGTTGTAAGGTTCTTCTTCTTTTGAATTAATAGAAATCAAAGTCATTTTTCTCAACAAGTAACTTATGTTATTTCTTTCATGGACTCCTTGACTTTCATGTTAAATATGTTTTATGCAATTGGATTTTCAGGTGCTATTTAATTTGTTTGCCTTGTTCATGTTTGCAGATTCGCAAAAAGGAGCTCATTTGGATCAAAGGAGCGAGGGCATCCACAAGCTAGCGTTCGACCTAAGGTAGGCCCTAAAAACACTTGTTTGCTATTGTTTATTAAAGAATATTTAGAGAAAGATAGTGTCTGGTTGGTTTGCTTGTCATTAGGTCTTCTTTAGATTCTAGGAAGGTCTATCTTGTCCGCAAGATCAACTTATTCCATGTGAAACGTACTCTAAGAATGAATCGGATAGCAAATGGAAATAGAACGGTGATTGATTAGTAACAAAATATAGAACAACACTTGGAGCCAATTGTGAATGTACAGTAAACCAAAATCAATAACACACACAACACACCTTGATATTGAGAGAAACAGTAATATGACTCCGATACCACAAATATTAATCTCAGTTATAAAGGATAACAATCACAATTCATAATGGAACAACAATCGTAATTAAGTATAAACCATTGATGAATACAGTAATACCAACTTAAGAATGTTACAGCCCGGTTACTCTATAATTGAACAACAACAGCATTATGTAAGGAACAGTAATGTTACAACAATGATTAAAGGAACAACAATGCGTTATAAAGTCAGAATGAACAATACGAAATTCCTATTACGGAGAACGATATTGTAAATATAACAGAGCCTTGATGTGAAATAACAAAACATACCAAATTACCGAACAAAGCTGATAATGAAAACCATGCATTAATTAAGATAATGGTATACGAGCAAGAGTTCCACCAGGGTCGGGCCCTTAGCCTCCAGGGACACACCGCTTGAGATTATTCCAGGATCAAAGATGGAACAACAACCAGATTTATATTAAAGCATCCAAGAAAAGTTACAGTGGATCACTTCTCAATGAGAGTCAATGATCAAAGTTTTCAATACACAGAGAAATTACATAAGAGTAACAATAGGTCTCCCCAGGCTAGCAGTGCTGCCCCTTTTTATAATAGTCGAGCGAAGATATCAATGATGCAAAAATAGTTAAGATTGTGATCACTCTGGATCAAAGGATCCTGAGGGATTCACCAAGTTGTTAATTCCAGTTATCCCTTTGTTCTCTTGTGCTGATTCGATATCTCATTTTCCTTTCTGTTATAGAAATTTTTGTGCCTCGCAGCATGGAGCATGAAATGTCAATAATTACAGGGATCCTCAGTCCCTAAACATGTTGTTCTTACCCCTAGAAGAACAAGGTCAGCAAACCACAGCACTTCCTATCAGTTCTCCACCTGAAAACACTCAAAAACAGGCCATTTTTGGATCATGTCAGCTGCCCCACTGAGCAACTGCGCTGAATGTCAACTGCTCCTCCTTGTACCTGCGCTAAAAGTCAACTCCAATGAAGGCTACCTGCGCTGGGCGAGATTGGCCAAGTGGCACAGTCATTCTGCAAGGTGTCAATTTCCCAGGAAGCTTCCAAACTGACACTTGGTTCAAGAGATTCGCCCTGTGATGAGTAAGAGGTACTTGATCTCCATGTGTAAGCAAGGATCTCCAAGTGGACTCAAGAACTGAAGTTTAACTAAAGTGGGAGAGGACACTAGTCAGCTTTATGCCAGCCTCAAGCTGACTCATCCTTTCTCCAAATCTCCTATATATAGAGCTCTTCTATGAGGTCTAAAGAGGCTGGAATTTTGTGCAAAGCAAGGAAGTGCTGTTGGTTTACAGTTAGAGCTATTGGGTGATTGCTTTTATAGAGGTGAAGAGGAGATTTCTTGCTGCTGGGGAGGTGCTGCTGGATTGGAGCCATTGATGGTTGTAACCTTCTCAGAACCCTTTTACTTCTATCAATAAAGCTTTGAATGTTCTCCTATATACTTGTATTGCATTGATGTATTGTATTTACTTGTATATCTGATTCACTCTAATCCATGCATCAGTTATGAGTACATGTTTCTTGTAGTTTCCCTCTCTTGTTTGTGCAGGATCTTTGTGTAGCTGGGCCGGCAAAGGGAGCAAGGAGCTGGGAACAAGAGACAAAGAGAGAGGACAAGATCGACAAAAGCGAAGGATATCGGTTGGTCAATCTTTTCTTCCTTCTCTGTACTTTCATAAAGGAAAATATCAAAGCTTTACTTTCAGTTGTTGCTAAGGACTGTCACCCTTAGAGTAGGGATAGGGTCATTCCGAGTCGGATACTTTTCCCCACAACAAACTGGCGACTCCGCTGGGGAGCCTAGTATCTTGTTGTTGTTTGTAGTATCTTTGCTATTCATTTCCTGAACCAAAGAGTACCAAATCGAAAAGCTTTTGACTATATCAAAAGCGAAGTAGAGGGTCTGCTACTCTTGCTCATTTTCTGAGCAGATTCATGATTTGAAGAGCTGATCTACAAAAGACTCTTGTACTCTTTGTGATAGCTTTTCATCTTCTTGATCATCCCTTAGCTTGTACTTGACCTATAGCTTTTTATTTCAGCAAAAACAGTGCATTTTTTAGCTTTTTATGACCCGGAAATCCTTGTAAACGCAACTCTCGTGTCTCAGTGCAGGCTGTCCATAGGCAGTCTGCATTTCAGCGCAGGTACTCCCTTCGGGAACTGCGCTGAGAGTCAATTTGACAGACCAGAGCCTGCGCTGATCCAGTTAGGCTATGTCTTCCTGAGGTTTCCCACTGTGTCTTAGCCCTGTTTTCACTGTTATTTTGCTGCTGATTGCTTGTCATTGTACTTGCTGTAAACCAACTTTCCTTGACATTATTCCGCCTCAGTTGTGTGATGAAACTGTGATTGTTCTTTCAGTATTTCTTGCTTCAGTTACAGTTTCCCATTGTGAAAAGCGAACCAGTATAGCTGTGGCCTCTTAGATCCTGAACTGTAAAAGTGTCTTTGTGATCTTAAGAGCTAGTTTTATTACTGTTCATGGCTGTTTGAGTTTGTTTGTTTTTCATTTTATGGTTTGAATCTATACATTTCCAGTGTCTAAACAAGTCGATCTTAAGGTGTCTTTTGATTTTGGACAAGCTTGTTTACTTTCGCTCGAAATTAGATTCAAAGTTATACAACAGTTTCCTTTTTGTCTTACATCAACATTAAGGATAACGAAAAGAAATATCTGCATTGTGCATTTTGCATTTGACTGTGTGCTTGACGATTTAGGAAAAGTGCATTTAGTGTGTGTTCTATGATCTGTGAGAAAATTTGATATCCTCTTTTCCCTCAGTAGATTAAGGTTTTCAAAGTTGAAAGATTGAAAAGTTTTGCTTCTCATCTTAGATTGCATTTAGGAAGTTGTATATATACATCTCGTGGTGATCCTTAAAGGCAAACTACTAAGCAAGATCAACATTAAAATAAATCCAATTTACATAACAACGCTTTGTAACATAATGCACACATCTAGAGGTCTAGGTAGAGACGTGTTCCGGCGTCGTTAAACATAGTGACTGTCGATCTCTACGAAGGTGGGTGATTCCTCTTGAGAGTCGGTGGCACTAATACGGACTTGTGCTCCCGCATACCGTCGCGTATATTGGGAGACCCCTATAGGCAATTATCCTTTATCCTTAGGAAGCCGTGTCGGCCGCCCTACTGATCGCGATGCAGTGAACACAACATTCACGAAGATCGACCACCCGTACCGTAAAACGTATTCTGTGGTTTCGCGAAAGGTTTGGCACACCCTCTACCTAGATCTCCAGAGCAGTTTCTTTTGGCCTTTTTCAAACTCTATAACTGAAAAAGTCCAACCGAGCATTTGTCACTTCGGGCTCGTTAATACATCGAAGGCGACTAGAGTCATCTTTAGCTTTTTCTCGACTCTTAAAACATGAAAAAGCAAGTTTGTGTCTAAAAGCGTCGTTAATAAAATTTATTTTAAGTGGAACATAATCACCTGTTATTCCCACGTTGATCTTTCAGTTGAAAAGTATGGAGCCCACCAACCAAGGAAGCAACCTTGGCAGAAGTCCAAATCCCTTCTCCTCTTGGGGAGATGTTGGTGCGCCTCATATGGCAACATTGTCACTTCCAGGATTGACAATCGGCCTCCCTGTATGGCTCTTTTCAACTAATGTAGTCCAGATCGCCACTAATCCTGAGCAGTCGAATCAACAGTCAGAACAATCTAGAACTACCCACCAGCCTTCCACTTCTTACGATACTTCCTCTGATCCTTCATCTTCGCGAGGTAGAGCTGGCAAAAGTCAGCCTCCCAAGGAGAAGAAGGAAAAGAAGAAGAAAGAAAAGAAGCAGAAGGAGCCTATGGCGAAGGCGACTGGGGGCAAGCAGGAGACAGCTGACAAAAACCCACACACTGCACCGACCGGGCCTAAATCACCATGTGTCATTTGCAAAGGGACCCACTTCCATCGTGATTGTCCTTGTATTCCCTGGATACTAAGGGACTGGTCCCCAAGGTTGCACAATCCGGTAGCATCAACCTCTAATAGTCATGTTGATTGCAGTCCGTCAACTAGCGAGAGTGAAGGACGAAGAGGGAGACCAAGATCACCCTGTGTATTGTGTGAAGGCAAGCATGCCATCCACAAATGTCCATTCTTAGATGAGGCAAAGAGAGTTTTGGAAGATCGTCCGGTTTCACCGTTACGACTTCCTCCTGGATACCAAAAACTCGCGCCTAATCCCTTGATAGTTGAAAATCCAGCTGACCCGCCCAAGTGGTCAGCTGAAGTGTCGGTCATTGAGAATGAACCTACTGAATCCAGACCAGACGAAAGTCTAAAGGTTGATACAGCAGTTGACCCAGTTCTTCCTTCAGAGGTTTCATCGTCCAATGACTCTGTCATTGAAGACCCATCTTCAAATGACACCGTCGCTGAAGAGTCATCTTCATGCGACACCCTCACTGAAGAGAATAAGGATGACACCATCCAGGTTCTTTTCATTAGCACCGACTCTGATGAGCGTCAGGGCAATGCGCCCATTCCTTCATCGCAGGAAGGAACATCATCAGGGTCATACCCGGCCGTATATTCGGTCCCACCACCAAGCAACCTGGTTGTATCCTTTGATTGGAATCAACTAGGCAGACCCCGGTTACCAGCCAGTATACCATTCAGAATCATTGTCCAGATCTATAGAATGATTATGGCTGGTACTATCATTGATGAAGGGGCGTCTGTGAGTATCCTTTCCCCTATTGCTTGGAAAGCACTGGGTTCCCCGGCGCTTTTACCTGAGTTAAGAAATCTCTCAGGTTTTGATAAAGGAACCAGTCGACCATTAGGAATCCTCCCCAATGTACCTGTTACATTGAAAGGGAAGACCGTTAATATGAACGTGTTGGTCATCCAAGGACCCTTGGATTATAACCTACTCCTTGGACGCGACTATATTTATTGCATGGGAGCGATAGTCTCCTCACTCTTTAGAGTAATGTGTTTTCCACACGAAGGAAGGATGGTCAAGCTGGTAGACCAACTTTCATTTCCGGGATCTCGCATCGCAAATAGTCAAATACCAATCCTAAATGGTCTGTTCACTCAAGATACGCCTCCACCCCCAGTCCTCCTTCCCGATGAGTGCGAGTGATTCGGAAAGAAAGACTAGGACCCAGGGGGCATGCACCCTGGTCTGCTTCGGGCAGAAGAAACCTTGGGTATAAGGTAGAATTTCCGCAGAAGAATATGACTAGTCCGTACCCCATCCGTGGATGGAAGAGGGGTTGTTCTAGAATAGTATTCTTTTGTTAAAGTTATGTGTTTGGAAAATGAGTCATTCACCTTTGTCTAAAGAAGTGGGCAATGCCCAAGTAGGAATTCCCTTATTGCAACAAGTAGTAACCATCTTTGGGGAAAAGTAAGCCTCACCCATTAAAACAAATGTTTTGAAGGATAAGTAGGGGCAGCCTCCAAAGAAAGAGATTCTATTGTTGTGACAGAGGGTAACCATCTTTGAGTAACCCAATGATAGACATCGCCGAAGAAAGAGATTGATTTGCGGCAGCAAATAGAACCCTCTTCGGATAATAAGTAAGAGATGGCGGTATCTCGAAATTATACTTTATACCTGGGGGCATGCAAAATTTTGGAATGTAAGTGAGGGACGACTATTTATTTTTTAAATTTTTAGGTCCTCCCTTTAAACCTGTAGGTCTAACCCTTTAAACTCGTAGGATTAGCCGTTTCCGACCTTGCATGAAGAAAGCCTGTGGGGCAAAGGTAAAAACTTGCCAAAATTGGAGCATAGCTTCGTGAGATAAAGCTCCTTAAAAAATAGCTATCTCACAGGAGGCGTTCTTATTATGACTGGTATATCGAGCAGTTTTAGCACATAGTTCATGCTCGTTAAAAAATAAACGCAAGATCCGAGCAGTTTTAGCGCATAGTTCATGCTCGTTAAAAAATAAACATAAGTTTATGAGCAGGCTTTCCTTTAGAGTTCAAGCTCATTCAGAAAAAATGAACCGGTAAATACCCTTTTGAGATCGTAAATTCATCAGCCATAAGAGCCTTGGTCGTGTTTGTGCACCGTCACCTCCACTTTTCATTTGGCCGATCATTCACCCCCATTTGTGTGTTTACCTCTTTTGAGAAACAGCTGCGAAGAGTGATTTCACCTAGCCATCCTTGTGACACTGCCGTGATTGGAAAATTCCAACCTGTACCTGGAATCTGCTGCTATCCCTGTTTATCACTCGTTCCTCAAAAGACGAGTCTTCTTTGAGCTCTTTTCACTGACTCGTAAAATATGAAAAGTTGGCCGAGTTTTGGCCTTCCAGCTCGTTAAACGACCGGAACGCTATCCCTCCTCTAGATTTTAATCTTTTTGGACCTGAGGGATTATTGCACAAAAAGATCGAGCGCTTGTTTTGTTCGCCTCGTTAAAGCAATCGAAAATTCATCCCTTCTGTATTGTTTTATACTTTTTCGGACTTAAGGGATTAGATGACGAAAAAGGAATTATGGAGTTAACTTTCTGTACCTTTTCAGACTCTCTAAAAATGAAAAGGACCGAGTTTTCCTTGTCGTTAGACTCGTTAAAATGATTAAATAGCGACAAACTTGTCTTTAGACGAGAACGAGTTTCCCTATCGCTAAGCTCGTTAAATCATAGCGATGGGCTTGCCCGAAGGGCAGGTTATAGAACAAGCATATGTTATCCTCCTCAAGCTTGACAAAAATAAAGAGGTACTGGTCAGAAATGACTGGGGAAAAATTGGGAGAACATCAAAGTTTAATGGTAGCAAGTCACTCTTGAACATGACACTTTTCCTCCGTACCACATCGGGTTGGGTTGTTTCATTCACCGGTCTCATCACCATGGTCCTCGCCAAACCATCCACATTTGGGGTAATGCTACCAATCCATCGCATCAGTGTCGTTATATGTTCAAGAGGGGTCATTCTGAAAGTGTCAACCGTGTCCCATCCACTGCCATACATTATCCTTCATCCATTCATGATCGCCACCCTGAATCATATGTCACAGTTTGTTTTCACCTCCACTAAAATCATTAGCTCCGTTCCGTGTCATTGATGTGGGATTCATTAAGGCCCTCCTTTGACGGATCGCTTCTTGTCGACTTCAGCTCATTATCCAAGAAGTTGATCTAGGAACAACCCCATCAGTACTTTGAAGCTTGCATGCCTCAATGGCAAGTTTCTCACTTCCGGCGACAGGTATATATCAATGACCTTCGACCAGAAGATTTTGCGTGGCGTTCGACGCCAAGTCCTTTATTCACGCCACGTGAATTGTATTGCAGTACCTTGAGGGTCATTATCATTATCGGTGATTCCTCTCGCGCTTGTTAACGGTTTTCATCATTGACCGGTAATCAAGCGATGTCTTTCCATGTTCGACTTCAGCGCAATTCTCACATGGATCGACTTGTACTTAGAGTGAAGATCGAACGAGTTTGAAGACCCCGGATCTAGTTTCATCCATCCGGGCTGCGATATATATTCAGGAAATATAAAAGCATTTGTCATGTACATCATTGCAGCAGATGATCATCCTTTTCAAAGGATGATAATTTCAACAGAGAATTATCAGTCTACCATCAGACGATCGTCTGTTCTATGTACCAAAATGTATTTATAAAGCTGAGCATGGGAATGCCCGCCTCAGCTAGATCATGAAAACATAATGAAAAATAATGTATTGTATTGTATTGTATTACAGGGCGCCTCCTCAGCACTGGAATGAACTTCGGACCCTCTAGATAAAGCATTTCACCCGATAAACGGCCTCATACTTTAGGGAGCAACAGTTATAGACATTTTTGTGCCTCGCAGCATGGAGCATGAAATGTCAATAATTACAGGGATCCTCAGTCCCTAAACATGTTGTTCTTACCCCTAGAAGAACAAGGTCAGCAAACCACAGCACTTCCTATCAGTTCTCCACCTGAAAACACTCAAAAACAGGCCATTTTTGGATCATGTCAGCTGCCCCACTGAGCAACTGCGCTGAATGTCAACTGCTCCTCCTTGTACCTGCGCTAAAAGTCAACTCCAATGAAGGCTACCTGCGCTGGGCGAGATTGGCCAAGTGGCACAGTCATTCTGCAAGGTGTCAATTGCCCAGGAAGCTTCCAAACTGACACTTGGTTCAAGAGATTCGCCCTGTGATGAGTAAGAGGTACTTGATCTCCATGTGTAAGCAAGGATCTCCAAGTGGACTCAAGAACTGAAGTTTAACTAAAGTGGGAGAGGACACTAGTTAGCTTTATGCCAGCCTCAAGCTGACTCATCCTTTCTCCAAATCTCCTATATATAGAGCTCTTCTATGAGGTCTAAAGAGGCTGGAATTTTGTGCAAAGCAAGGAAGTGCTGTTGGTTTACAGTTAGAGCTATTGGGTGATTGCTTTTATAGAGGTGAAGAGGAGATTTCTTGCTGCTGGGGAGGTGCTGCTGGATTGGAGCCATTGATGGTTGTAACCTTCTCAGAACCCTTTTACTTCTATCAATAAAGCTTTGAATGTTCTCCTATATACTTGTATTGCATTGATGTATTGTATTTACTTGTATATCTGATTCACTCTAATCCATGCATCAGTTATGAGTACATGTTTCTTGTAGTTTCCCTCTCTTGTTTGTGCAGGATCTTTGTGTAGCTGGGCCGGCAAAGGGAGCAAGGAGCTGGGAACAAGAGACAAAGAGAGAGGACAAGATCGACAAAAGCGAAGGATATCGGTTGGTCAATCTTTTCTTCCTTCTCTGTACTTTCATAAAGGAAAATATCAAAGCTTTACTTTCAGTTGTTGCTAAGGACTGTCACCCTTAGAGTAGGGATAGGGTCATTCCGAGTCGGATACTTTTCCCCACAACACTTTCCTTGGATGATACGCTTCAATTTGGATCGCCTTGTCTGCATATGGTTTCCTACCACAAGGACAGTAGTTAACTCTGCGCTGTCTTTTTCCTTGGAATGGTAATATTTCGTTTTTCCCTTTTTCTGCATAAGAAAATGGCGATTATTAGTTGTTTTACATTACATACAAGTCTCATATATTTTTCCATAATTTCTTATTATTTACCTAGTTCATGATGCAAAGGGATTATGAGTTTTTAAAGAAAATATGAAAAAATAATCAATAAAACTTACCTTCTTCAGTACTCCACACACCCCCTTGCTTACTTTTTTTCATTCCCTCATGAAAACATTGTAGTTGAGATGTAAGGCAGTGAGAGAGTAAGCTGGAGAAGGGATCTCCTGTGGTGGTCTACAACCATGATGCCTAACTAGGTGTTCAAAAAGATGGCCTATCTGACCCTCATGCATCTCATATAGGGCTTGGTACCCAGGTGCGCAGTGCCAAATAATCGGACTCCTAAACCTATATCCTATCCAAGATGGCCCTGCCCTCAAGATAATTTCACCATAGAGGCTCAAGTGATCAGCGGCTAACATAACGTTTTCATAATTAAATGGTTCCCTGAGTTGGATATTCGGATTAGAGGTCTGATATCGAAATTTAGCAGCTGCAATGGCAAGGTCCTTGATGGTAAAGAATTATTCTATCCCTTGTCGATTGATTGTTGTATGAATGGGTCCTAATGCTTCAATAATGCCCAGAGTCCTCATGAGACTCCTGTGTTTATTCCATAACTGTAATGGATCTCTAGGCTCAGCTCTTACCCATAAGTCTAATATGCTTTCTTGTGTTTAGAAGGAATCATAGGCTTTAAGCCATTTGATTTGATTAACTCCAAATGAAACAAATTCCTGCAGTTGGATATCCCCGAAAGGGTTGGGGTTTTGCTCTGTCTCTTGATCTAACATGAGGTTATGTAGGTAGAATTCACACAATAGTCTTTGAACCTTTACTCCATAGTGCTTACAACAATTTATAAAATCATCAATAGTATTAATTTGTATAGGGGCTCCTACTTTGACAGCCTTAATATTTGAATTGTTGAATTGAGACTTCTGTGATCCATATCAAATTTTTCAAGATTCTTCGGCGAAAATCACATAGAGAAATTTTCAATTGCAAATATCATTCCATTAAAAAAACATAATTCTTAGCAGGGGCTCTACATGCTAGGACATCGGTGTAAAAAGAGCATAAGGTATCCATCTGCTTGATAACTACATCTAACCTATGAGTTACCTTTGCAACTTTCTCTTCTTCCTTTCGCCATCCTTCAAAAGCCTGGCTTTCGGATAAATTGACATTCCTTAGCTGTTGTTGTAATTCTTCATACTTTTCTCGAGAAACCATTTGTTCTGTAAGTTTTTCCACTTCTTGTTGAGCCTGCATAAAACCCTCTTGTAGGGTTACTGTCCTCGGATCACTGTCCCACGTAGTAGTGGCAAGTGGAAGATTTACTTGAATCTTATTATTGCATCGCCTCGTGTTTATGGTTTGCATTCCTTCAAAGGACTGTGCCTCTATCTGAACTTCTTTGTCACAGGCTGATATATCATCTGTTTTCACTTCAACATGACCACAGTTGAATGTTGTTCCTTTTGGTTTTGAACGGCAATCTGCACTTCAACAGGGTTTTGAATGGCATATTGTTCTTCAACAGGGTTTTGAACATCAGACAGCTCTTCAACAGGGTTTTGAACAGCAGGCTAGACGTGGGTCCTTCGAACCTTTTTCTTGGGGGGTCTCACCAGAGTGGTTGCATGTCTTACCCCCGAAGTCCTTTTTGCTCTCTTTCTCATTTTCAAAACCCTGATTTGTTGTCGAAGTCGTGCTATCACATTCAGCAATATTTGTTGTTCTTTTCGTAGTCTTCCAATTCCTTGTGTTTTCTTCAAAAGAACATTTGTCTGTTTAGTCGGGCCTAGGTTGTCACCTTGGCCAATTCCCTGGTTTTATTCTTAGGGTGCTCCTTCACTGTTTTGTTTGGGTTGCTTAGGAGTAAAAACCCTAGCTAGTGCTGTTATTTCCTGGGTGACTTCTTTTTCCACCCCTTCTTCTTCTTGGAATTCTTCTGGTGTAGTCTGGCTGGGAACAAATTGTTCCTATTCTGTATCACTTTTCTCTCCTGTCATACTTTCATCATGAACATGATGATTCTCTTCTTCTACTTCTTCGTCATGTAATTCTTCGGGTGCATTTTTCTCCTGCATAGATTGCTCTTTTGGTTCTTCTTCAATCTGGAGGCCTAGCGGGCTGAGAGGTTGGGCATATTTTTCCATATTGGCCAAAATTCGAGCCAATTCATCTGCTTGCAAGGGATTTTGCAATGGCCTCTCTTCGCATTACTTTGTTTCTTCCTCCTCCTACCCATGCTATTCGGTCTCTTCCTTCGTTTCTCCTTCCTCATTTCCTTCCAATCCTTTCTCATTCTCTTCTCCTTCCAATTGCGGGGGTTGCTCATCCCTGAATCGTTTATCTCCACTGGTTGGATAATATCCCCTTGGGAATTTTCCAACCTTTCTCTAATATGTGCCAATCTGACTAATTTCCTCCATTTCAATGGTCTATCTGGTGTACTGGTAGCATGCTTACGTTTTGGGGCCAGTATAGTCAGTCCCCCATCTATCATGGCAATTAGCTCTTTCCAGCTACTCTGTTGTTGAGCAAGACTGTGGCTAGCTATTAGCCATATCAACCCATGGTGACTTACTAGCGATTCTACATGTTGTGATTTCTTCATACTTTGGGCGACATCATGAAGTAATGAATTTAAAAATGCAGGTAAGTTCACAGAGCGTTTCTATTTTAATACAGCTAAGAGTTTAAGGTGTCATGGTCTTACCATGTGTTTCCTACCTTCACAGGTGATTTAGCTCTGGATGATATTTGCCAATTCTACTCACGGCTCACCCAATGCTGCTAGTAGGACTCCCTTTCCTCTGACTATCAGGTTCTGGCCTTCATCTTGGAAGATCTTCATGATCTTTCACAGTCTCTCCTTCTTTAGAGTCCACACAGGTCCAGTGGCTGGCAGTCTCGAGACCTCTGCAATTATGTCATCGGTGACTGCTATGTGTCTCCCCCTTACTGTGAAGTGATATTCTTGCAAGTTCTGCAAGAATTGTATTGCTACGTTCTTGTTGGATTCCTGTAAATGATTAAGATAAACTAGCCATGCTACCCTTGCCAAGATTTCCCATGCAGCATCAGAAATTGTCAATACCTGTGGTTCTCTCCGAATTGATCTTCCTCCCATGCTTTATCTCACTGTAAAAATGTGAAGGTGGCAATGGAATAGTAGGCTGTTCAAACTATTAGAAATACAGAGAAAATAACGAAACAGTAGGGCTCATTCAAATCCTAGGTTACTTACTAATTTCTAAAGAGCATAATATGGAAATGGCTTAGGAACAACAAGCCATACAGATTGAAAAACAATATACCATTGAGCCTTGCTATTTCCAAGTAAACATTTTTCCGATTAATATTCTGACACGTATATCAGTAAATTATGAGGTCACCTGCCTCCCCCTCGCAATGTGATAGGCCACCCTCGGCCATCAAATGAGGGAGCGGCGTGCCGACTTGCCATAGTACAGAGTCATAAAGGAATAGCGTATGCCGAAATTCCATGTTTTACAAAAGGAACAGATTACCGAAATTGAGGTGTATAGTAGGATCACTTAACAAATAAGAGAATGCTATGATATGATGCGAGGCTAGAAAGATAGGATAGCTGGCGTGCACAAAAAGTCTGATGCGGTCATTATCATTTTTTTTTGTCATGATTGGCTGTAATAGATTTTCATGTGTTTAATGGTTCGGGGAAATGATATACATAATCTTATGTGACATATTACAAAGGTATAAGACAAAGAATGTTGTTGATGATTACTATTGGTGTAGAATGAATGTGACTTCAATACCATTAACAAAGCTCTACTGCCGACAAGTGTCCATAACCTTGACAGAGTTGTTTGTTTCACCCACGGAACCATGATCCTTTGTGTATGCTTAGGAAGTGTTGTGCAATGTCAAAATGGAGGCCATTATGCTGGCTTGGTAACTAGTTAAACCATAATGCCATTCACCAGGAAGGAGTGAAAGGTGGGCAGGCAGGCTCGTGATGAGACTTCTTGTTCCAAGGACTCTTTATTTTTTCTGATGTGCCTCTTAGATCATATCCCTAGTGTGGTGGCCATAGTGGGAATGCCACTTCAGTTTCTTCCTTATGATCATGGTAGGCTGGCTCTTGATGAGACCCTCTATCCTGCATTTGACAACCCATAAGTTATATAAACATTTTTTCTCTTTTTTATTTTATAAAGTACTTTCCTATGTATACACAAAGCGTGGTTCAACACTCCTTAAGAGTAGGAATGGTGGAAGAAGTCTTAACATCTCAATATAAAAATATACCCTTTGTTCTTATTCCTTAATAATGATGAAAGAAGATTATCGGAATTTTCAAAAAAAAGAACCAGCATGATAAATATAACCAATCATATCAGTATTAGAAGGATAATGACAACAAAAATGATGGATAATTGTGTCCTTTCATCTTTCCTCTTATCAATTCAAAGCAATTTCTTGTAAAAATAGCGATTTCATATAATTTACTGATTTCAGTATGCTCTAGTTTTGTATCCATTGCATACATGTATAGTTGTGCTCCAAAAGACTCTAAATTATTATATATTGAGAAGAACAGCAGGTGTCCTTTAATTGGAACAACAAGGAGAACAAGCATAAATAAAAAGAATACGAGAATGTTATTATTTCAAAAAGGAAGAGCAAAAAAAGTACAAGTGTTGTTTCTTTGGAAAAGGAACAACAGAAAATGCAAGTGTTGTTCCTTTGGAAAAGGAACAGCAAAAACCAAAAGTGTTGTTCCTTTAGAAAAGGAACAACAAAAAACGAAAGTGTTGTTCCTTTGGAAAAGGAACAACAAAAACCAAAAGTGTTGTTCCTTTGGAAAAGGAACAACAAAGAACACAAGTGTCATTCCTTTGGAAAAGGAACAACAAAAACCAAAAATGTTGTTCCTTTGTAAAAGGAACAGCAAAAAAAGCAAGTGTGCAAAAACCAAAAGTGTTGTTCCTTTGGAAAAGGAACATCAAAAAAACACAAGTGTCGTTCCTTTGGAACAACAAAAACCAAAAGCGTTGTTCCTTTGGAAAAGGAACAGCAAAAAATTCATGTGCCATTCCTTTGGAAAGGAACAACAAAAACCAAAAGTGTTGTTCCTTTGGAAAAGGAATAGCAAGAAACGCAAGTACCGTTCCTTTGGAAAAGGAACACCGAAAACCAAAATTGTTGTTCCTTTGGAAAAGGAACAAAAAAAATGCAAGTGTCATTCCTTTGGAAAAGGAACAGCAAAGTGAAAAAGGAATGGCTAATACAAAAAGTGGTGTTCCTTCAGAAGAGGAACAGCAAAATGAAAGTGATGTTCCTTTGGAAAAGGGACAGCAGAAAAACAAAAGTGCACACAAATGCTATTCCTTCATAAAAGGAACAACAAAAACAATGGTGTTGCTCCTTTTGAGAAATGAACAACAGAAAAATGTTGGCTGTTCTTTTTTGAAAGAAAGGAATCAGCAAGATAGTGAAGGTTATGTTCCTTCTAAAAGGAACAACAAAAACAATAGAATTGTTGATTCTTCGAAAAGGAACATCAAAGTGCAAAAAATATGTACAGAGAATAATTTATGCTAGCAAAGCAAAAGAATTATGTACAAAATGTAAAAATAGTTGAATCACTTTAATGAACCAGAGGTGAGGAAGATTTCTCTTCCTCCACCAAAATTTGCATGTCGGAGTCTTCGCAGAGTTGCTGGTAGAAGGATTCCCGAGTAAGTGGTTTGCGTTACAGTCGAACTCAGTGGCCATTTGCCTTGAAGGTATGTCCAGATCCGTCAATGGTGATTAGGGTAAGGGTGCCATTATCATGTACCTTTTGGATTTCGTATGGCCCCAGCCAATGAGTCTGAAGCTTCCCAGGAAAATCTTGAAACCTGGAATTGTATAAGAGCACCCAATCTCCTTTGCGGAAGACTTTCTTTTTAATGAGAGTGTCATGCCATTTAGCTCGCTACTGTTGGATTAATGGAGTGTGTTGAAGGGCAGAGAGCCTGATCTCATCTAGCTAATTGATCTACTGTAATCTATTATTTTGTGCCTTGTTTAGATCTAGACCAACTTCTTGTGTTGTTTGGGATGTTTGGATTTCGAATTCTATGGGAAAAATGGGTTCCTTTCCGAATACCAATTTGTATGGTGAATAGCCAGTAGTGCTTCTCCATGTTGTTCTGTAAGCCCAAAAAGCTTCTGGTAATCTTGCAGCCCAATCGCATCTATGTGACGCAAAGGTTTTTGTTAAGATTTCTTCTATTATTTTATTGTTGCTTTCTACTTGATCGTTTGCCTGTGGGTGGTATGGAGTAGTAATTTTATGCTGGATATGATATTTTTTAGTGTTGCGGCAATCTTGTTACCAGCAAACTATGGTCCACCATCTGTAATTATGTCTCTTGGAAGCCCATATTGCACAAATATATGGAATAGGAACTGTATGACAAAATCCTCTATAGCTCTCGGCAATGCCTCTGCTTCAACCCATTTGGTGACATATTCTGTTGCCACCAGAATATATGTTTTCTGGTTTGAGGATGGGTTAATTGGACCAATGAAATCGAGTGCCCATCGTTCAAATGGTTCAATAGCCAGTTGTGGATTCAGGGACATTTCGTCAGGCTGAACAGGTCGTCCTACTCTTTAGCAACTGTCACAAGCTTGAATGAACTTCTTTGCATCTTTGAAGATCATGGGCCAATAATTCCCTATTTGCAGCACCTTATGTCTAGTTCTTTGATCAAAAAAGTGTCTGCCACATGGTCTGTCGTGACAAGCTTTCAAAATGTCAAACATTTCATCCTCCCAAACGCATCTCCTGATGTGCATATCTGCTCATGTATGGAACAAGTAGCCCCCAATCCAAGGAAATTGAGCACTTCGCTGGACAATCTGTTTTCGTTCATTAGGGGTCAGATGTTTTGGTAATTTTCCTATGGCTAAGTAATTCACAACATCAGCATACCAGGGTGTTTTAATAGTGACAGCAAACAGATGCTCATCTGGAAATTGATCTTCAACTGTTGTTTCATCCACAGGTTTGGACATCCGCGAGAGAAAGTCAACTAGAGGATTTTCTTTTCCAGGTCAGTCTTTGATTGTGATATCAAATTCCTACAATAAAATCAGCCATCTAGTTATTCTACCATTTTTTATTGGTTTATTTGCTAAATATTTTATGGCAGATTGATTTGTATACAAGATAACAAGATATCCAGTAATGTAATGCCTAAACTTATTGAGAGCATGTATTACAGCTAGAAATTCCTTTTTAGTAACGGTATAATTCAATTCAGCAGGGGATAAATTCTTGCTAATATAATAAATTGCATATGGTTTTTTTATCTTCTTCCTACCCAAGGACTGCTCCAATAGCTGTATCTGAGGCATCTGATGAAATTTGAAACGGCAGGTCCCAATTTGGACCTCTAAGGACTGGGGCTGTTGACACATGCCTCTTCAAATCTTGGAAAGCATGGTCACATTTTGTTTTCCAAATAAAGTTAACATTACCTGTCAATGCATATAGAGGTGCAACAATATGCGAAAAATGTTCTATAAATCTTCTATAGTAACCAGAAAATCCAAGAAAACTGCATACCTCTGTTTGAGTGGTGGGAGTGGGAATTAGTAAAATTATTTGAATTTTGGCTGGGTCTACCTGTATGCCAGCTGCTGAGATATAATGTCCTAGAATAAGTCCTTCAATCATCATCATATAAAATTTTTCATCGCTCAAACAGAGCCTAGTGGCAATGCATCTCTACAAAACGTTTTCCAGTATGTCCATTGCTGGGTCAAAATCGTCTTCGCATGGTGTAAAATCATCCATGTATACTTCGAGTTCTTCATTTATTAAATTTGAAAAGATGCTGAGAATAGCCCTTTGAAATGTGGTAGGAGCATTGCATAAGCCAAAAGGTATAACTCTGTAGGAAAATGTTCCCCAAGGACAAGTAAAAGTGGTTTTGTCTTGGTCTTCAGGGGCAATCTAAATCTTATTGTATCCACTGAAGCCATCTAAAAGAGAAAAGAATTTCTTTCCTACCAGAGTGTCTAATACTTGGTCAATGAATGGAAGGGGAAGTGGTCTTTTTGTGTTTCTTTATTTAGCTCTCTATAATCTACACAAATCCTCCACTTCCCATTCTTCTTTGGTATCACAAGAAGTTGAGAGATCCATTTACTATCGGAGATAGGGTAGATGAAGTTCGCATCTAAAATTTTTTGAAGTTCAACTTTTACAATGTCTTTTAGATGAGGATTAAGTCTCCTTTGTGGTTCGCGAACAGGTCTCACATCGTTTTCTATGTAAATGTGGTGTGTACATAACTGGGGATCAATTCCTTTCATATTAGGATAGTCCCATGCAAATGCTTCTTTGTATTTCCTCAGTAGTTGGATGAGCTTCTCTTCTTGTTCGGAAGTCAGGTTGGCATTAATGTTTAAAGTCTTTCCTGGGTCAATTTCTACAATTTTACTATTTGAGACAGAAGTAGTAGGTATTGTTTGATCGTGCGTATCTTTAAGAGGATCTTCTTCTAATTCATTATCAAATGTTGCTTCTATCATGTGACATTATATACAGGATCTGGTTTCAGTTTGGCTAATAAAATTGTTAATGGCATCATCTTCTGTTTGGTCTTTGAAATCGAGGGCTTCTTCTATGATTAATGGAGATCTAATATTTTTGGTGAGGTATGATACAGGATGCTTGTTAGTTTTTATTATGGTGACACTTGGCTGCACTAGGGGATATAAAGCTAGATTCTTGATATTTTCCCCCCTAGTTATGGTCATACTGCCTTGTCGGCAGCCAATATAAGCGTCGACAGTTGCAAGCCAAGGTCTGCCTAAAATCAATGGATGTCCATCAAGTCAGTTTTTGGGGTTTATTATCAGAAAATTGGCTAGATACTCCCAAGAGTCAATGGATACCATGACATCATGTAGTGTTCCTTATGGTCAAACCACAGATCAGTCAACCAGTTCTAATAAAGTGGAGGTCGGTTCTACTGATGTAATGCCCAGTTTTTGGCAAGTGGTGGTTGTTAAGATATTAATTGCGGCTCCTAGATCAACTAAGGCATTTGGGAAGGTTTGTCCATTGATTTGTATGATTACTATTGGATTTCCTGGGTCTTCGTATTTAACGTGTGTTTCTTTCCCTGATAATGTTGGCATTATGAGACAAGTATTGTCCTTGATGGCAAATCACACTGATAACAAATCATAGTGCAGAAGGATAGCAACAAGGAATTGATGATCAGTCTACAAGTATGAAGAAAAATATATACACGCTGGTTCACTATATACCAAGTCACGTATACAAGCAGGTTCACTATATACCAAGTCGCGTATACACAGGTTCGCTATATACCAAGTCGCGTGTACACGCTGGTTGGCTTCAGTAAAAGCGTGTGTATGTGGAAAACTTATCTTTGGTCCACGGCGGTTATTCCTTGGAAGTTGTGCCTATGGTTTTGGACCTTGGTGTCTCGACGGACGTGTTGATCCCTAGTTTTGAAGTTGATGGTATTGGATTTCTATGGTTTTGGCCCTTGGTATTGAACAAGGCCTAAGGCTATATAAGGAGAAGGAAATCATTAGGCAAGTGCATCTGAAAAGTCTTGAATATCTGATGAAGTATTAGATCCAGTATGCAGGTTATTGGTTGATGATGTATTACTTGATCTAAGCTAAGGAGAGATCTCATCGGTTGATGGAGAACAAGATCTAAGGAGAGATCGGGATCAAATGGTTTGAAATGAACTATCTTTATATGGTTGATTATGCGTATTTCTAGATCTGCATACTGACGCAATGTTATGTTCTGGGTATAACTGATGTCTGGTACAGCTGCAAGTTATGAAAAAATATTTTTAGATCTGTACGCAGGTTGTCTTCGGTAAAACCGCGTGTATACGCGGGTTGCCTTCATTGAAGTAGCGTATATCTTTTGGAGCTTGATTTTTGGGTTGCAGCTGGGTCTGACTGTTATTACAGAGTTCTGTAGTCTGCTCTGTGTTCTGGTGATTGGGTTTGACAGGGTTTCAGTGGTTCAGTGATTGTTGGTTGTTTTGTAATCTGCTATGAAAGTTGAATGAATTGTGGTCTTCAGATTGTAATGTTGTGCTTCAGGAATATACAGTCTGAAAATGCATGAAAGGTGGTACCTGAAGGAAAGAAGATTGTAGGCCAGCACCTACGTACTAGTATCTTAGCTAGTACAAGAGCAAAGGGGGTTGGAGCTCCCTTCCAAGAAAGTTTGGAGAACGAGAGAAGGTTGAAGCCTTCAGCAGGTTGTAGCCTGCGTACTGGTATAAGGCTGCACCAGTACAAAAGATTGTAAACTGAAGTTTCATATTAAAGAAAGATAGAGACGACTTGCAGCAGGTGGTTTTCACCCACATTGGGTTTCCACCTTATATCATGGTGTTCATGTGTGTGTTTTCTGTGTGATGATCTATTCTATTATACTGCACCTATTTTACTATCATGGTTAATAATGTCCTGATGCATTTACTGAAGATAAGCTACTGAATCATAAGTTTTATTGTTATACGTTGGTTGCTTTAGACAAAGTTGCGTGTACACGCTGTTTCACTTAACTGAAGTAGCGTATATCTTTCTGAGCATAAAATGAAAAAGTTTTTTTGATAATACTGATTCACCCCCCCTCTCAGTATTATTACCAACAATTGGTATCAGAGCAGGTCCTTCAGAGAATCTTGATCGCTTGAAGGTAGATCGGTCATCATGAGCAACTATGAGAGAGAGGCATCAATCAGGCCACCGGTTTTTGATGGGACAAACTTCAATTATTGGAAAGTAAGAGTTACTGCCTATCTTCAATCTCTTGGTACAGAAGTTTGGGACATCGTAGATACAGGCTACACTTTTCCTTCAGCTACTCCTACAGATGCAGACGAGAAAAAGAAATATGAAACAAATGCGAAAGCAGTCAATACTCTATTGGGATGTATATCTCAATCGGAATTCATGAAGGTAATGCACTATAAATCTGCAAAAGAAATATGGGACAAAATTGTCACGAGCTATGAAGGAGACGAACAGGTAAAGCGTGCTAAACTTCAAACTCTCAGGATTAAGTATGAGACTCTCAGAATGTATAATGATGAAAGTGTGGCTAACTATTTCCTTAGGGTAGATGAGATTGTTAATTGCATGAAAATTTGGGTGAAGAAATAAAAGAGGCTATTGTGGTTGAAAAGGTTCTAAGATCTTTGTCCCCCAAATTTGAATCTAAAGTGTCTGCCATAGAAGAAAAGGAAAATTTGCAAATTCTTACTATGTCTCAGCTTCACGGAATTCTAACCGCTTATGAAATGAGAAAGGGAGGTCCATCAGACAGAAGAGAAGCTGCCTTCAAAGCTTCAGGAAATGAATATTATTATGAAGCAAGTCACGTGCCAGAAGATGATGAAGAAGAAGAATCAAATTTTGTCAGAAATATTCAAAGGGGTTCTGGAAGGTTCAGAGGTAAGTTACCTTTTAAATGTTTTGCTTGTGGAAGAGTAGGTCATTATGCTGCCAAATGTCTCACAAAGATAAGAATGACAAGGGAAAGGAACCTGTTAAATGGAACAAGAAACAGAATGAAAAGAAGAAAAGCTATTACACTCATGAGGATAGTGATGGTCTTTCAAATAGTGACGAATATGAACAAGGTAATAGATATAAAATTTTAATGGCTTTTGAAGATGAAGACTACATGGATGCTATAGATGTAGATGGCTTTTATGAAGAAATGAATAATCTCAAAGTTTTCTTAGAAGAGAAAAGTGTTATTATTGATTCTCTACAATGTCAACTGACTGAAAAGGAAAAACATCTTGAAAAATTGGAATGTGAGATTGTTTGTCTTAAAAAGGAGATTGAGAAAACAAAAGCGATTAATCTCAAATTTGTCAAAGGATCTGAAACCTTGGATGAGATTATCAATGTGCAGCGATCTCCTCTGACCAAGACAGGTCTGGGATATAATGGAGAAACATCTCAAGCCTCTACCTCTAAAAGTTATCTTGATGCAGCAAGGAGAAGCGAGCAAAGGCCAAATAAAAGTCATCAGGTGAATCAGGGACAGTTTACCTCAAGAACAAATAAAGACCATCAAGAAATTCGGGGACAAACTGCCTTAAGGACAAATAGAAGCTACAATCAGCCACAGGTAAAATCTTCCCAACTTGCTCCAAGAATGAATGTGCATAGAAGCTACAATCGGTTGGATGATAGATTTGATTATCACAGAAGTTTCTTTAATGGCCAATGCTTTTCTTGCCATAACTTCGGTCACAAAGCAGCTCAATGTGTTGCCTACAAGACAATCATGACTAGAGAAGCTCAAAAGCAAGGGAGAATGACTGGAACCATGAAAAGGACTTATAACAACTTTTCGGTTCTTGAAAATGAAGTTGAATGCTCTATTTGTAATAACTTTGGTCATGAAGATTCTGAATGCAGGAGCAGGTTTCGGAAGACAACTCAGAAGGAACAAACCTCAAATGTCAGAACATGGAGAATAAAGGAATCGCAACCAGAAAGATGTGGGATAGCCTTTTATGCAGAAGGTCAAGAAATTCTATGGTACATTGACAGCGGATGTTCGAAGCATATGACAGGGGACAAAGAAAAGCTTGAGTCATATACCACATTAGAAAAGGGGAAGAAAGTTTCTTTTGGAAACGATATCTCTGCAGCCATAAAAGGAAAAGGTGTTGCTCCATTGAAAGAGAAGGTCAAAGCAGGAAATGTTTTATATGTTGATGGATTGAAGCATAATCTTCTGAGTGTCAGTCAGATGTGCGATCAAGGAACAGAGGTAATATTTAGATAAAATGGATGTTGTGTTCGCGACCTTCATATAGGTAAAACAGTGCTCAAAGGAAGAAGGACTCCAAATAATCTATATATCTTTGAGGAAAGACAACAATGCTACTTGAGCAAGGATGATGAACATTGGCTATGGCATCGGAGGTTGGGGCATCTAAGCTTTTCACAAATAAGGAAAGCATGCAAATATCAGGCAGTTCGTGGTCTTCCAGATATCAAAATTCCAGACAACACCATATGCAAATCTTGTCAGTTTGGAAAGCAAACCAGAACTAACTTTCCAGAGAAGGAAGGATCAGCTAGCATGCCTCTTGAGCTAGTCCATACAGATGTATGTGGTCCATTTAGGAAAAGGACACCTTGAGGAGAAGAATATTTGATATTATTCATTGACGATTTTTCAAGGTTTGTCTGGTTAGGGCTTATGAAGCACAAAGATGAAGCATTCGAGAAATTCAAATCCTTCAAAGCCTTGGTTGAAAATGAATCAGGACACAAAATTAAGTGCCTCAGATATGACAGAGGTGGGGAGTTTACCTCAAACGAATTTTTTTATTTCTGTGAAGAACATGGGATAAGAAGAGAATTCTCTACAGCTAGAACTCCTCAGCAAAATGGGGTTGTGGAAAGAATGAACAGAACAATCCAACAAATGTCTCGTGCTATGCTTGATGAATCAGGTACCCCCGCAACTTTCTGGGGTGAAGCTGCACATGTTGCGGTTATTATTCTTAACAAAAAAAATGTCCGAGTAAACAGCACTCAAACACCTCATGAGCTCTGGAGTGGTGAGACTCCTTCGTTGAAGCACTTCAAAATCTTTGGGAGAAAATGTTATATTAAGAATACTGATGAGCAACTTGGAAAACTTGAACCAAGAGCAGATGAAGGTATTCTTCTTGGTTATTCTCCACATAGCAAAGCATACAAATGCTACAATAAGAGACTTGGCAGAATTGTTGACAGCATTGATGTAGTGGTTGATGAGAAGGGATACATTCCTAGGCAAGTTCATCATGAAGACATTGAAGAAGATGAAAGCTACCCTCAAAGGTAGAATGATGAAGAAGAAGAACCTCAAGAAGAACGAGAGGAGCAGACAAGAATAGAAGAGGAGACTCCATCCAGATATGTTCAAAAGAATCATCCAGAATCTCAGATTGTGGGGAAGAAAGAAGCAGGAGTACAAACAAGAAGAATAATTGCAGAAGCTTCAAGCTATTTGGCATTACTCTCTTCCACTGAACCACAAAATGTGAAAGAGGCATGCAAAGATGAATGTTGGGTCAAAGCAATGGATGAAGAACTTGAGCAGATCGAAAAGAACAACACTTGGGAACTGGTTCCTAGACCAAAAGATAAGAATGTCATAGGGACAAAATGGGTCTTCAAGAATAAATTGAATGAAAATGGAGAAGTAATTAGAAACAAGGCCAGACTTGTTTGTAAAGGATATGCGCAGCAAGAAGGGATAGATTTTGAAGAGACCTTTTCTCCTGTAGCAAGACTTGAGGCCATCCGAATGTTCCTTGCTCTCTCAAGCTTTCAAAACTTCAAGGTATTTCAAATGGACGTGAAATCAGCCTTTCTGAATGGAGACTTAGAAGAAGAAGTATATATTGAACAGCCAGATGGTTTCATTCTTGGGAATGATCCAAACCTTGTATGCAAATTGAAAAAGGCTCTCTATGGTCTCAAACAAGCTCCAAGGGCTTGGTACTATCGGTTGGAAAAATATCTTCACCAACAAGGCTTTTCAAAAGGATCAGCAGATAGCAATCTCTATATAAAAGTTGAAAATAACAAATTGCTAATACTTGTTGTTTATGTAGATGATATTATCTTTGGCAGCAATGAAGAGACTATGAGTCAAAACTTTGCCTTGGTTATGCAGAAAGAATTCGAAATGTCACTACTTGGAGAATTGACATACTTCCTTGGATTGCAAATCCAACAAAATGAAGGAGGCATCTTCTTGTCTCAAACCAAGTACCTCAAGCAAATCTTGAAGAAGTATGGCATGGAAGAGTCAAAGCCAGTATGTACACCCATGGTTACAGGATGCAGCCTCAGTGCAAATGATGAATCAGCAGCAGTTCATCAACCAACTTATAGATCCATGATTGGGAGTTTGCTTTATTTGACAGGTACCCGACCAGACATCATGCATGCAGTCGGAATAGTTGGAAGATTTCAAGCAAATCCGAAGGAGACTCATCTTCAGGAAGTGAAGAGAATTTTCAAGTATCTTCAAGGGACAAAAAATTATGGCTTATGGTATCCTAGAGATACAGATCTCACACTTCATGCTTATACAGATGCAGATTGGGCCGGAAGCGTGGATGACAGGAAGAGCACAAGTGGTGGTGCATTCTTTATGGGCTCCAGATTAGTATCTTGGTTCAACAAGAAACAGAGCTCGATTGCCTTATCTACAGCTGAAGCAGAATATGTGGTTGCGGCATCTTGTTGCACACAACTTCTTTGGATGATGCAGACCTTGCAGGATTTTCAAATCACCTGCACTTCACCAGTCTCTATCTTATGTGATAATACAAGTGCAATCAGCATTTCAAAGAATCCAGTCATGCATTCAAAGACCAAGCACATACCAATCAAGTACCATTTTCTTCGGGAACAAGTGCTTGAGCAGAAGGTCAAGTTGGAGTATGTTCCTTCTAAGGAACAAGTTGCTGACATTCTCACAAAACCACTGCCCAGGGAAACTTTTGAATATCTCAGACAAAAGCTGGGAGTAGTTGATGCTTCATCCTGCTGTTGAAGCTTGTCTGTTCTACAGAAAATTTGGTATACACAATTTACGTAAGGGATATCTGCGTATATACGCCGATCTGTGCTGGGAAAGTTGCATGTATTGTGTACGCGTGTTGCAGAAAGCATATCCGCGTGCATACGTCGTTTTATGCAGGAGAAGTCGCGTATATGGAGTTCTGAACAGCAAGGGCAGACTCTGGTTGGAGAAGGTCTGAGATGGGTATGCCATAATGCAGCAGGCACAGGTTCAGGGGGAGCAGCTTAAAGTCTCATAAAGCATTGTTGGCATTTAGATGCTTTTGGTTCTAGTACACAAATGTTGTTGGTTTCAGGAGAAGGAGCTCAGAAGGAAATCTTGGTTGCTGATCTAAAAAGATGTTTATCAGATGTTGCTTGTGACCTTCATAAGTCTTGGTCTAGATCTGTTGTCTCTATGTCATGTATTTTTTTGTGATATCTCTTTTATGGTGTCAAGGTCATGTAACGACCTATGTTGGTTTCCCCACTATGCCTGGGATGAATGATGTAATATAATTGGTTGTTTCTGATGTATCCCCTCTTGGTTGGGAGTATGGATTGAGTCCTTTGGTGATAGGAAGGTCCCTTATGGTGTATAAGTCTTGGTTCTTTTGAAGAACATCTTTTGCAGATCTTGCCTACAGTCAGGGGGAGCATGTTTCAGCACAGCCAAGCAAAGATATCAGCATGTACTCAGGGGGAGCACAACCCTTTGCCCTTGATGACAAAGGGGGAGAGTGATTTGATTTGGTGGTGTTGCCATCAAGTCCAAAGGGGGAGATTGTTGGCATTATGAGACAAGTATTGTCCTTGATGGCAAATCACACTGATAACAAATCATAGTGCAGAAGGATAGCAGCAAGGAATTGATGATCAGTCTACAAGTATGAAGAAAAATATATACATGCTGGTTCACTATATACCAAGTCGCGTATACAAGCAGGTTCACTATATACCAAGTCGCGTATACGCAGGTTCGCTATATACCAAGTCGCGTGTACACGCTGGTTGGCTTCAGTAAAAGCGTGTGTATGTGGAAAACTTATCTTTGGTCCACGGCAGTTATTCCTTGGAATTTGTGCCTATGGTTTTGGACCTTGGTGTCTCGACGGATGTGTTGATCCCTAGTTTTGAAGTTGATGGTATTGGATTTATATGGTTTTGGCCCTTGGTATTGAACAAGGCCTAAGGCTATATAAGGAGAAGGAAATCATTAGGCAAGTGTATCTGAAAAGTCTTGAATATCTGATGAAGTATTAGATCCAGTATGCAGGTTATTGGTTGATGATGTATTGCTTGATCTGAGCTAAGGAGAGATCTCATCGGTTGATGGAGAACAAGATCTAAGGAGAGATCGGGATCAAATGGTTTGAAATGAACTATCTTTATATGGTTGATTATGCGTATTTCTAGATCTGCATACTAACGCAATGTTATGTTATGGGTATAACTGATGTCTGGTACAGCTGCAAGTTATGAAAATTATTTTTAGATCTGTACGCAGGTTGTCTTCGGTAAAACCGCGTGTATACGCGGGTTTCCTTCATTGAAGTAGCGTATATCTTTTGGAGCTTGATTTTTGGGTTGCAGCTAGGTCTGACTGTTATTGCAGAGTTCTGTAGTCTGCTCTGTGTTCTGGTGACTGGGTTTGACAGGGTTTCAGTGGTTCAGTGATTGTTGGTTGTTTTGTAATCTGCTATGAAAGTTGAATGAATTGTGGTCTTCAGATTGTAATGTTGTGCTTCAAGAATATCTAGTCTGAAAATGCATGAAAGGTGGTACCTGAAGTAAAGAAGATTGTAGGCCAGCACTTACGTACTAGTATCTTAGCTAGTACAAGAGCAAAGGGGGTTGGAGCTCCCTTCCAAGAAAGTTTGGAGAACGAGAGAAGGTTGAAGCCTTCAGTAGGTTGTAGCCTGCGTACTGGTATAAGGCTGCACCAGTACAAAAGATTGTAAACTGAAGTTTCATATTAAAGAAAGATAGAGACGACTTGCAGCAGGTGGTTTTCACCCACATTGGGTTTCCACCTTATATCATGGTGTTCATGTGTGTGTTTTCTGTGTGATGATCTGTTCTGTTATACTGCACCTATTTTACTATCATGGTTAATAATGTCCTGATGCATTTACTGAAGATAAGCTACTGAATCATAAGTTTTATTGTTATACGCTGGTTGCTTTAGACAAAGCTGCGTGTACACGCTGTTTCACCTAACTGAAGTAGCGTATATGTTTCTGAGCATAAAATGAAAAAAAAATTCTGATAATACTGATTCACCCCCCCTCTCAGTATTATTACCAACAGATAATAAGTCGGATAGAGTGCCAACTACTTGGACTTTTGGGTTGTTTGTTATTTTCCTCCTTGGTTTCTTTATACATAACTCTTTGATAGTCTTTGCATATATCAGAATGTTTTGAATGGATTGGAGGAGTGGGATTTTTATGTACAAATTTTGTAGCTCTCCCAGAATGTCAAAATCAGGGTATTGTATAGGTCGAGGTATAATTAAGCATTCTGGGAATGGAGGAGAGGATGTGGTTGCTGGATCATGAATTTGTTGTCTGGTCACGTCCTTTTCTTGTGGTGGTCGTTCCATAGGTGATTGATTTTCAACTTGAGTTTTTCTATCTCCCTTTGTTTCGATGATACGCCCAGATCGTAATTGAAGGTCATTACACTCCCTTAGGTCGGTTCCTATCTCTGGTGTCTCAATCATTTGAATGGATTGGACCGGTATATTATTTGGATTGGGATTGGGTTGGGCTAGGAGTTGCAGTCTTAAGTTAGATTGGGGGTTTTGTTGTAATTCCGGCATTGTAGGTTGAGGGAACGGGATGGTTCCTAATTGCTGATTCATCAGTCTTTGCCAATTTGTCTACCAGGCCTAACTCTGTGAAGTAGGAGGATTCCATTGTGTTGGATATGCATTTTTTTGCCAATATGGTGGGGTATAGGGAAAATTTGGCCAATTAGGTTGGCTTGTTTGATTCGGCCATGGGGGTGATGAAGGAAATGATTGTTGTGACCAATTCGGGAAGGGAGGTTGATTTTTCCACATTGTATTATATTGTTGAGCATGACATTGTGGAGGTTGAAAAGAAGAAACTGGGTCTAAAAACATACCTGATTGTTGCGGTTGCCATTGACGGCACTGATTAACTAGATACACTGATTCTGGCTATTCTTCTATTTCCTTGTATATTGCTTTCAATCCAAGAAGTGAGGGGCAACTCATTGTGGAGTGGTCTTTTGTAAAAATGGTGCAAACTTGGACAGCATCTAATAGACACTCCTTATGGTTGTGTTTCTTTCTACATCTGGGACAGAAGATTGCAAAATTTTGTTCTACTTCTACTTGCTTTTGTTTGGCCTGCATAATATCAAGTTGTGTTTTCAGTGTCCCCAATATGTCAGTTTTAAAATTTTCTAATAAATTTCCAATTTCTGCACGAGTTACTCCTTCTGCCGAAGTTTTATTATCTCTTGCAAACCGATCATGTTCTGCTGGTTTTAGTCTTGTGCTGCCTCTCAATCTCCTGATACATAGATTAATAATGTTAGCAAAATTTTCCTGATAAATATCTCCTTTTCCCATAATATTTACTGTTTCAATCCATTGTTCCTTCATTCCCCTAATTAATGTTGTTTTTAATACATTATCAGGTAAGGGTAATGATGCATAAGGATATCTTTGGAGATTGTACTGGAAACACTCTACATATTCTTCTCATGTTTCATTTGGTCTAGCTACCATCTGAAATATTTCATCTTTTAACTCTCTAGACCTGCAATAGTCCTGATATTTTTTTAGAAAAGACTCTTTCATTTGGTCCCAGTTATTTATAACACCACCACCTAATCCCATAAACCATCTTAGAGCAACCCCTTTTAATGTGGAGGGAAATAATTTCAGTTTTTGGGGGTTGGTGGTATAGTCATATCCTCTACATAGCACATCAAATTCAAATAAAAATGCATCTAGATCTTCTGACATAAGGCCATGGAATGTAGGGATATGATGGGGAGGAATTACTTTCATAGGTGCATTAGATGCAGTATCCACAATGCGATATTGCAGTGTAGAGGTTTGGGTGTTTGGCTAGTTCTAGGCCATTTGGTCAAATATATGCCAATAACCTTCTGTGATGTCTAGGAGGGTATTCCTAGGTTGTCGAGGGGGAATGGCTCTAACGGGAATGGCCTTAATAGCACTTACTTTATCTGGGATGATGAGAGTGTCTAATGTCTATGCGGGTTCAGGTTCTTGAGTTTCTTCAACTTCGTTATAAATGATTTTTGTAGCACTTCCCTTATCTGGGCTGCTTAATGGTTGTATTACCCCAAAAGGAGATTTTGGTTCTTTGTTTTCTCCTGTTTCTACTCTTCCTTCACAAATATTGCTAAGGTTCCCTTCTTGCAATGATTTTGGGCTAGAATTTTCGATTTCTTGAAAATATTTCTCTTCAGTTTGACTATGCACCTCAGCAAAGGCTACAAATGGTGATCCTGTGGCCTCAAGGGAACTACTAGGTTGTCTAGAAGTAACTTTTCTAGGTCCTACTGAAGGCTGAGATTCTACTTTTTTAAGGATTTCATCTATAAAGGTCGATCGGCCAAGGGTCACTGGCCCCTTAGCTTTATCGAGCTTAGGTAGAGTTTTTGGATTCTTTTCAAGCTTTTTCTGCTTAGTCATGCACTCAAATCAACTGTTAAGTTATACCCAAACAAAATAGCAACAAATCTGCAGGAAAGCGGGCAGGGGAGCAGGGCTATTACATACTCCACACGCAGGTTCTTACCTTTTGTTTTTAAAACCCAGTTCTTTCCTAATAGGCTCTTACACTACTCTGAAAAAGAAAAAAATGGCTACACTCTTCCCCGACAATGGCGCCAAAATGTCAAACCATAAAAAGGGTCTTTTTCACCTCTATTTACCTCACATTAACTTATCAATCCAGGAATGATTTGTTATCTCAAAGAGTGTACTCAATTTGAGGCGGTCATTTGTCAGAGTAATGCTAGTAGTATAGTACTCAAGAAAATAAAAGAGTAAACGGATGCTTAAAATAAGATCTACTTACAACAAAGCACTTTAAGACTTAAATCATGCATTCAGAAGACTATGTAAATTATCAGTCAAGGGTACAGTAAAAATAACTCATCCCTTTGTAAAATGATGTAACTGAATACAATCAAGGAACAGATCATCAACTTGGGAACTAGACAACGATGTCAATGCTCACTATAGTTTCAGATCGTTCAACGCAATGGCAATGCAAATAACAAGAAATGGAGCAGCAACTAGGAAATGGAACAACAACTAGTCTTGATAAATCGTGAATCTAAGGAAATAAAGGCAGCAATTGTATCCTACAGAAATCAGATGGCAATCCGTACTCTAAGAATAA